>JACATO010000120.1:740000-1340000 GCA_018389105.1 Nautilus pompilius
CAGAAGCATCAATGATCTGGCTTAAAGATTGAGTTACAGGGGCAATGATGGTAAATCTCATAGGCATTCATTCAATCACCACCTCTCCCCCTCCCCCCCAAAACAGTCTATATATACATTTCAGCACAAATTGGAGTGGATTGGCCACTTAGACTACCAGCTTCCTCCAACTCAGGATTGACACCCCTCACATAACTAGGAAGGCCAAAACATAAAAAGTAATACTGGTCTAAAATGCAATTCAAAATTGAAAATGATTATAAAAGTCTGTCAAAAGTAAAACTTGCATTCAAAATCAAAAGCTCTTAAATTATAATGCAGTGGTTTCTTGTTAGCTCATGTACATTAACTGGTGCTAAAACACCATTCACCATCTATAGAAGGTGGGGAGGTCAGTTGAATTAGTAGTAGATATTACTACTAGGAATGAATAATTAGGCAAAAAACAGAGCAGCAGCTTTCTATATAATGAAAATCAGACTTAAATGTTACACTACTTGCTTATAGTGAAATATGCAAAACATAAGCATATTCCATAAACAAAGTTTTAGATCTATTTGAAAAATTGCTGATATATATAACTTCACATACTACAAAAGAATATTCTAATGATAATGCAGAAAAATAGAGACACTCCATACCATGAGCATCTCTGATTTCAACCCCTTTTAATATATTTTTCAAAGTCTACATATCTGTACGTATTTTTTTCTTATATCAAAGCAACATATTGGCAAAATGTTGCAATATATCAAAAGTTCTCAATGTTTACATAAACTGAACGATTATTCAGGGTATTTGTTTGTACTCTTTAATTTTTATTGTTAAGATTTTGAGCAAATGAATGAAATTTAGCCACCTGAAGTTTCATGTTTGCATCTGCCTCTCTGCCCCAGGAGAAGAGGGCAAGTCCTATTGCCCTATTTATTTTCCTACTTGTGATGATACTGTGTACAGAAATAAATTCTGGCTTCTCATTAGAAGCAGGCCATAAATTTTGTTATGAATTTCACTAATCATGAATTAATCAGTTTCAGCCATTTGAAAATCGGCACATCCATAATTTCTTTGCAATTGGGATAACAGTATATTGATTATAAATAAAGATTTTGGCAACATTTCACTAAGCACTGATAACTTAGAAATAAAAGTGCTTGCTTTATATTTAAAAACTACAAACCTGAATAGGTAAGATAACCTATACAAAAGATTACTTCATATGACTTTACCAAAACTATTACAAGATTAGTACATTTTCAAAATAAGAGAAAAAAAAGCATCAGCGATGTGTTACTTATAAAAGGTAGTGTGTTAGTTCAGGGTTTTCTAAATACCTTAGTAGCAGAATACAATTAACTAATGAATTTACTTTTTGGCAATCTTTCTGTCCCAATTATTAGAGTTCAGTCCTGAGGAAGGACGACTGTTTATATGTGCAATGTTGTTATTTTTGTAGTTGGTTCTTCTGTTTTTGGAGCGCTCTCGAACCTGCAACCTGTTGATTACTGTTTTTAGATGAAATGATTTGACCAACAATTTAGTCTACTGCATCTGCGCATTTCCTAGTGGCACAGTGAAAAGTTAGTAAATGTTTGATTAAATTTCCATTTAATATATTAAACTTTTAAAATATTAAAACAAAAAAGTTACCATATTCTGCTTTTCTTAATGTAATTCTAAGGAGATCTAGGACCTTAGTTCCATTTTCTTTAGTAATTTTATAACCATATATAGTTTTAATAATCTATTTTACCTGAAGATTAAATGCCAATACTGGTGTAATGTCTGTTCTTTTTACTCATGTTGGAAAAAATACACTGATGATGTACCAATGGAATATGTTTAATAAGTGTAACTTTCTGCATCTTTTTTCAAGTAGTTTGAAAATTTTAATAAAACCATTAGTGAACACGAATATAAGTAAAAGCATTTTCTTGGTAGAAGAAAAAAAAAAACAATTTTCCTAATCACTGCCAAAGGTATATTTAGTTTAAATGGATTTAGTTAGTATATTTACATCTTTCCAAGTAGCTAATGATTGCAATAAAACAAAACAAAAAAAAGAAAAAAGAAAATAATTGTCCAAAGTTTGTATTCCAATAATATTAGTAAACAGTTTTCTAAAAAATAAAAAAATTTTAAATTTAATTTTTCTTTTTTAACTCTTGCAGCAAACCATCAGTTAATACTAACTTATTTTTCAAATTACAGTAACATGATGATAATGCACCTGGAATTGTTATAAAGGTAAAACAATAATAAAAAAAAAACACACCTCTCAACCTTTTCCTAAGAGAGAGTCTCGTTATATCACCATCTGAAAGTACATTTAACAGAAATGGAATCCTTTTCTAGTCTGGTCAGCCCTGATCTGGGCTGCCCCGCCCCTCAAACAGTTCAGTTGTTCTGGTTTAAGTTTACCAAAGTATTAGTTTTTACCCTTCCATCCACAAATAAGATCTCTGTAGGTATTATTTTCCATCATAGAATTCAAAGATTAGTTTATATTTGTCAAAACATTCAAATAAAAAGAAAGTTACAAGTATTGCCATAGTAACCAATAATCTGTCAAAGCAACTCATTTGTAGTTTGCTAGACTCTCTTTTATTTATCTTTTTTTTTTTTGGTAGAATTTTATTCAGGGCAACAGTTAAAGGAACTTAAAAAAAACCTGCCTACTTAATAAGCTAGAGCTTTGAACAAATCTGCTGAACAACATTTAATTTTTATAAGGTAAGTATATATACAAACATAAACAGTTGGCAACCGAACTACTTGAGAACCTACAGAAAAGGAACAAACACTATGGCAATGTCAAACTATCTTTACAAAATAAGATCTAAGCAGGCTATACTAAATCAATTTTTAACAGTTTGTGCACACCCCCAGAGTGATGGCTATTACATGAAGTAATTGATTAAATTGAGGTTATCAGCAAGCTGAACTGTATAACATACACAATACCAATGTTAAATTAGCATACCACAAAAATAACCTTCAATATTGTATCGTGTTATAAATGAAATGCCAAAAGACTGAAATACATCTAGATGCAAAGGGAAAAAAATTTAAAAAATAATTTTAGGAAATTAATCAACATTATTAGATGAAATGCAAAAATAAATGTAGTATAGTAGTTCTGCAAAAGTACAAAGCAACCTACACTTGCAAAAGATTATTTACCTGCGATTATGTTATCTCTAATCTGTCAGACTAAAAACATTCTTGTAACCAGCCAGTAAACAAGAGAAGCAAATCTTGCTGTGGGGTTTCTCCTCAAAGTGTCTCCTGCTGAGACCCTCTTTTTTCTTTTCTTTTTTTAATGCTTTACATTAGAACATATGTAGACAAAAGACAGATTAGGAGATTATAGCAGGATTTTTGTTTTTTTGGATAGTACTAAGAATCTCAAATATCTTCAAGACAGATCATCTATTCTGTAGGAAGTTTTCTTTGTAAAATAAAACATGGCCACAAGTGTCAAGACATAGCAAAGTGCTACTAACATCAGGGTGTCTGTGTGACCCATTTACCTGTCACTAAGCTGACATTTCTGGTAATAAGTAGCAGCATGCTGATATTGTGATTTGACAATGACATGATTCCAAACAGCCACACAGTTCTTTGGATTCTTAAACAACAACAACAAAGTGTACAATTTTAAAATGAGTTTAGGTGTTCAGATTAGCAGTAGCAAACACCTCTTAAAACAATTACGTTTGACAACAATCTGGTAACTTACGTTCCAAGTATGTTCAAATAATGTTGTTTAAAGTTTCATTATTCAAATTTTTCAAAGCCATAGTTAAAATCGAGCTAAGAAAAAAAAAGTCAGGCTAGGTAATGAAATCTGTTTTCCAGAAATTTTCATTAATTACCTTAGAATAGTGAATGATGTGGAATTGTTAATGAATAAAATAGATGTTTTATTCAGAAGCTATGTCAGAGAATGATTACTCAAACAAAAAAACAGAAAAAATAAAAATCAAAAACATTGTATGCAACTATGATAAACTATTTACTTGCACAAGATTCAGTGTTCATAACACGCAACAATAAAGTTTTTCCTTTAACTATAGCATTAGAAATCCAATAGGTCTGAGATAACCAATTCCTACCAACTTTAGTTCTTTGATCCTGTAGGAAGTAATAGATAGACGACTTACAGACCAATAAAAACAATGCCAGAAAATTAGAGTCTATACAAAAGTATCATAAAATATACAAATGAACTCATTTGGACTACCTTTAACTAGAAACCAGGTAGCTCAAAACATGCAGATGTATCATGATGAGAGTAACTAGAGCTAATAGAAGTTGAAAGCAAAACCAATATATAAAAGAATTTAAGGAAACTAAAAAGTTTTATAATTTTTGTATTAGTTTTATTCATTGAAGCTAAACAAAAAAAAAGCTAACTCCTACATTCTTAATCTAGTGATCATCTCTTTTTTACTTCTTTTAAATTATCTACTAACAATTTAATAAATTACCCCATAAATCATATAGATAAGAAAAATTATATACATTAATAAGTTCATTAAAATAAAATTTTAACCAAAAAAATTTAAATGTTAAACATTTCATAACTCAAATCAATACACACTATGCTCATTTTAAATCATGAAAAATATAATTCCTATGCATCATTTTATCATCCACTCATAATACAAAAAATATAGCAGTTAATATTTTACTTGTTACTGAAAACAAATGTAAATCATGTGCAGCCAAATATATACATATAAAATAGTACACCTTTTATTTGGTTAATCACTCTTAAATTTTTTTCTTTTTTTGAATTTTAAAACTTTTGTCTCATTATTTTTTTATTTTTGTGTTTACACATCTTTCTTTTTATTTTATAATTTTATTAGTTTTGAAAAATAAATATAGAAATTTTTTTTACATGCAATATGTACATGCACTTACATATGTGATTATGGTCAACTAAGCAAATGTCTGAATCATTTTTTTAAAATACACTCCTATTCAGCGTCATGGTATAGCCATTCTAAGTCAGTGACCCAGCAGGTAATTGTGCAACAGTCAAGTTGTGGGTTAGATGCTGCCATTGTGAAAATGAAGGGGAGGTGGTTTTTGTCCAACCCTGGGTCTTCACAGGTGTGTTTGTTTGTCACAGACATGGTATAAAAGCAAAGAACGGGAGAGCACAAGTGAGCAGAAAAGAAATGAATATGGACAAAAAAACGCCAGCATGAAGAAAAATCTGCATTCATATCCCAAAAGAATGCCAACTCACCAGAAAATGAAAACGATTCAAGAAATCACCCAAAACCAATGATATTCCATCATCTTGCTGAAAAAGTGTAGATTTCCAACAAAGCAGCAACTTTATTCTCCTTTAAGTGCTGTAATTGTCCTAAACATCATCTTACTATCCAGTATCAGAACTCTGAATGACAATGGCAGTTAAAAAAACTCATGGTAAGTACTGTGTTTGTGTATCTAGAAAAATGGTTAATCACTAAATGATATTTATTTATAATAATAATAATAATAATAATATAATAATAATAATAATAATAATATTAAATCCTTAAAAGTGTGCTCCATTTTGATTGCACTGAATATCGGTTGCAATATAGCCAGACACAGGTATTGATTTTAAGTAAAAATTTATATTAAGCAAACAGCAAAGAAAGAATATTATACTCCAGTTAATTTCTAATGCAATTTCTGTGCAAAAGATTCTCAGGAATTAAAAATTAGTGAAAAGCTGAAATGTGATTGATGAGTATTTGTCCTATCAAAGGAACACATATTTACTCATGTTCTTAGCTGATAGGAACTAATGCATGTCAATGAATTAAACTCCTCCATAATTTCAAATATGCATAATAAAGCAAAATACTACTTTATTAAAATGTATCTTATTAAAAAATAACTACAACTTCTATGATAAAAAAGAATGCCGAAGCTTAATTTCTAAAAAGAAGAATTTTGTTTCATTGTCATAAATCAAAGTGCTTAGTAGATTTAAAATATAAACTTTTAGTTGCTACATTTCTGATTACATTTAAAATCTCATTATTTAGAAATATTTTTTCCTTGAACTTAATGTAGATATTTTTGTTTAGAAAACTATGAGAGTCAGTGAAAATTATTTAAAATTTAAGCAGGTTTTATAAAAACTTAATTTTTCTGCTATATATTCAGTAAAAGGTAAACAAGTCTAAACTAATGTCTGGATCTGGAGAGATTCACAAAGCAAGGATAACCAACCACCCTCCAAGTTAACAAAGTTGTATGAAAAATCAGAAGGTAGAAGTGATTTAGTTAAACTGCAAAGAAGATGAAAACAATGAAGACATCTCCAAAAATGCACTTAAAGAAATTCAAGAAGAAACGCTCATTGATGAAAATGAACAAAATATACTGTCTGAGAATGTACAAGAATCATTGCCATAGAGATCTCCAGGAAAATCACATAAATGATCACAAAAGTGAAAATGCTTTTGAAAGCTTATGCACTTGTGATATTCAATACTTTATGGATTGCCTGAAAGGTACAAAGTATTTTACCGATTTTTTAAAAATACAAACTTATGAAAAATCACTGGATTCCACCAAATAATTACCCACATCCAAATTCAATCCATTTCAAGAAAATGAAAGAATGAAAAACAATACTTAGAAAGATATCATTTTGAAAACTGAAAAAGTTTAAGGTTAGTTTTATAGTTACTACATTGTCATGATTGATAAAAGGGCAGGTGCAGAAAAACAGATTCCTCTAAACAAATTAATAGTAAATCTGTTACGCTCATATGCTAACCTATTTGGTAAAGATGGAGATCTAAGCATACATGAAAAGATGCATCAATGTGCTGCAGTTGAAGCAGCTGAATTTTTATAAGCACCTATGAAGCAGTAGAAAAAGAAATAACCCATAAGCTAAATGACTAGAGCAGAAGAAAGAGAATTCAATTAATGAAACAATAAAGTTTTGTTCATAACAAAGATTCCCTTTAAGTGGACATAATGATGGTAGCTTTCTCAATAAAGAAGCTGATCTTGTAAGAAATGGAGAAAACCTTAGAGCATTTCTTATGATAACAAAAAGGCACCAACAGCATTTTAACTCTAGTTATGCTGCGACATATATCAGTAAAACAACTCAAATAAAATGTTATGAATGGATATAATGCAAAACACTATTATTAACATGGTAAAAGAATCCAAATTTTATGCCATCTTTGTTTGATAAAATTATGAATATTTCATATACAAGTCAGCTCAGCCTTTGTCATAAATATTTTTACAAGAATGCAATACATGAGGACTTTGTTCAATTTTTAGACTGCTACAAATTTAATTATCCAAGAGATGGAAATTCCCAAATTTTAGAATAAAAAAATATTGGTATAATTCTTGGAGAAACTGCTCTTAAGTAATTAGAAAAATGTAGCTTAAATTCTATACATTGTTTACAGATGGTTATGGCATTATGAGATCTCAGTGGTGCATAGCAGTTGCTGAGATTCAAAAACTTACTACAAATTTAACATACTGTAGTTGTGCTAATCATGCTTTGAATTTAAGCTTGTCAAAATGTATAGAAGAACAGTCAATAAAAAATGCTGTAGGGATCATTAAGCAAACATGAAATTTTTTTCAGTTCATCTACCGGGCATACTTTATACTGAAAATTCATTTGCATTACCTGCTTATTCCACTTTGTGCAAATTGATAGATTGAGACATGACTGTAATATTATTTCAAAATGTTTTAGCTAGCATTATTCAAAGTCTTGAAAATATAGTGACTTGAGATAACAGGTGTAAAAAGCTGTGAATTTATTATACCAATACATATTTTCTATAACTTTGTCATTGAGTAAATCTCTTCAACAAAATGAAAAGTATAGTTATGAATCAAGCATACCTTTGGCTAGAAATATGACAGACATTCTCTAGAAACAGGAAAGCTGAAAAGAATTTTAGTGAACTGTTCAAAACAATCTTTGAAAGATATACTCAGTTAGAAATATAAATTTCTATGCCTTGTATTAAAGGAAAACAAACAAACAGCAAATATACCTGCAGAAGCAAACAATTCCATGGAAAGTAGTAAAAGGAGGTCATAAAAGAAATAGAAATTATGCACCAAAGTTTTACCATGTTGAAAGGCAGACATGTATGAAGATTCCATTGCTCACTGTAATGAAACCAGTTTTTCAAACATAAGCACAATTTAAAAAAAAAAATATGTACTACCCTTCACTTTGGGACAGCAAGTACAGAAAACCCCTTTTCAATGCTTTGAAGGTTGGAGTTGTAGGTAAGATTAAACATGAAGAATGAATATTAATTTGAAGACAGAAGAAATAACTGGTCAATTTGCTAAAATCAAATCAAGAAACATTTTTTTTTTTTTTTGCAGAACAACTTTTTTGTAAACTTATAACAACAAATAAAAGAGCAATAACATTTTTTTGTGAAAAATTCATATTTTGTATTTTCCTAAATTAATTAATGGGCCCTTTGAATAAAGTGTTCCCCTTTAAAATGTCCTAGATCTGCCTATGCATGAATTATTAGACAAATAACCAATAGCAATTAAATGAGACAAAAGCTATTGTAGCCTAATGAAATAACAAAGTTAATAAAGTACAATTTAGCACATTGCAGCTACTGCTAAAAATAAAATTTAAACAATAACACAAGTAGCTGAAACCAGGGTAGAGTATAAATTATAGCAAATACAATAGTACTCTATATCCACTAACATAGGTAGCAGCAGAATGTTGATTCAATGGCTATTAAGAACTGCCAATTATGAGGGGAAAATACCTCCAAAAACAATTAAAATAAACATATATATATTTATTTTAAAAAAGACTTTATAATAATGAATGGCATAAGTGATTATTTTAGACAAGTTCCATTGCTTCATTGGCAGAATCACCAACTACTTGACTTTACAATATTATGGCTAAATGAACAATTTTTTTTCCTGGTACTGACAACAAAATACTTTGCAACTTATGCATGTAATTTGAAAGTAAAACAACAAAAAACTTTGCATGTTTACATATCTTTAAATTTCTAGTTTTTCAAATTTAATTTAAAAAAATTTTTGTTTATAAAAGTAGGGCAAATATTTAAGATATGACTATTTTCAAGTGTTTCTTTTCTTGACCTTTTGTATGTTATTGGATTTTTAAAAAAAAAAAAATCACTATTAATCACTTGTATAAAACAAATAGCGATAAGATGAGAAGAGAGGAAAAATTTTAAAAATATATAAACACTGATGTGCCAGAAATAAATTTCTGCCTTGTATCAGCAACCAGTCTCATGCAATGAATATCTAATTTTCCAACCATATTAATCAACAGGAAAAAATTTACTCAAATTTAAATAAAAAAATTAATTCAAATTTTACTAAGATCAATGAAATCCTCTGAATTAGTTTCCTTAGCTTATCATATAAAATTATTATAATCTAACTAAAACAATTAGATATATTACTTAGATTTATAGTATTACTTAAAAGTTTATTTTTTTAAAAAAAAAAACGTTTTTCTCTTCTTTTTTTACAGTATCACAATAGGCACACAATTTAAGAATACTTGTTAAAGCTAAAAATTATTCAACAACTTCAGGTTTTTGGTAATCTAAGTTCTGTTTCAAGCTGGGACAATCAACGTAGTTTTATATCAGATTAATTTTTTTAAATTATGAATGATTTTAACAGCTTTTATCAAAGAAAGGCTGAAATTTACTAAAATACTCGGGCTATTGCTAAAATAGTGAAAAGAAGTCTTACAGTTTGTCTAATTATATGTGCAAAATTTAAAATCTTAAGTAATATTTGAAACAAATTCTACAGCAACAGTAATAGAATGTTGTCATTTACTATGTATGTATCAACAACTTTATAGTCTGTGATATAAAACACTGTATAATTGAACTAAGCCACAAAATACACAATTATTAGATTAATGTATTGGTAATAATTTAAGATTGTAGCCAAATTATATTAAAGCAACAATTTTAAAATTCAAATCAAGGTTTCCTATAGTGTACAAAGCAAACAAAAGTTATCAATCTCTCAAACTCTCTAAAATATATTAAATTTTTTAAAGATAAGAAGCATTTATTCAAAAGATTAAATCTTATCATTAATACATTAGCATATAACAAATTCTTTAAATAAACCTTGTTTAATTTCATTAGATAATTATTAAACTATTTGGAGAAGATTCACTTCTTCATTCCTGTATTTTAAAAATATTTTCAAACTATTGTTTTTAAATGTTGGCTTTTATTTATAAAAAGTCTTAAAATTATGTTGAATATCAGAAAAAATATTTACATTAAATTCATTTTCTGGTGAACAAGAAAAGAAAGTAGATGGTTGAAAATTCCAACCTAAGAATAAATTCTAATGGCACTTAATTTGCCAAAGAAAGAAATATAATAAGCATTTGATGAGGGATGGCTTGCTCCCATTTCTTTGAAAATAGTCAGTGCTAAGAACTTGAGTAATTTAGAACTACCAAAGCTGAGGCTGGATGGTTTTTAACTTCAACTTTGTTTTCCTAAGACAAAAATAATAAGTGAAAAAGTATTACTGATATTTTGGTCAATTGTACCTTGATATTTGCAAGTTAACCATCACATGTATGATGCTGCTGTAATATTCAAAATTCATATTTGTTAGAAAGTCCATGGCAAAAAGCAGACCTTTAGTAATGCAGTTCTTCCATTAAGCCTCTGATGTGATTATAACTGAAACCTCACATTACTAACCATGTTTAGCAGGTTCATATGAAGAACACAGTATGTATTCCTTGCTTCAAAAATGGTGATGGTCCTCAAATGAAAATACTGATAAAAACTTAAGCTGGCACATTATTGTTTAGTTATTTTTTGTACATAATTTTATAAACTGCTTAAAGAAAAGAAAAAAAATATTTTCCAAAGTATGTGTCTGTCTGTCTCTGACATTCATTGTGGGTGAATGATTGACTGCATTACAATGTTTAGCAAAAAAGGATGCAGTGTGGGTTGCTAGTACCATCTATTTCAAAAGACCTTACAAGAACTCTTCATATTTAGATGTGAGAAAAAAACCCATGTAGCCAACTTGTGAAGATTCAGAAGGAAAAATAGAGTCAGTTTCCAGCATGAATCAAACCTGGAACCGCAAACTTAGCAATCTAACTTACAGACCTCCCAGAAATTTCTGTCTAATGAATGGTTACTAACAAAACCTGATTATGGCATGAAAAATTAGGGTAATTCCAAATGCTATCTTAAAAAATTAGTTTGCGAATTTAAATGCTATTTATTTATAATTATAGCTTAAATGAATTTTTTTTTCCCCCTTTCAGCAAAAACATTTTGATTTTTAATTTATTGACTATCCTGGAAAATACAAATATAGTCACACCTCACTATAGTAAACCATGCTTATAGCAATCCCTTTGAATATAATGATCTTAGTAGATGGAACTGTCATTGTTGTATTTAAATTTTCCCTGGTAAAGTGATAACTATAATTACACACCCTTTAAATAATGATCCTATTTCCATCAGAAGTGTTTACCTGTCAAAGTGCATAGTTTAAAGATGGCAACTACTGTTAAGAGAATGTCTCCTCTCTCTCTCCTGGTATAATTGCAGATAATGGAGGATTTAAAGCAAAAAAAAGAAAACAGGCAGAAATTTATTAAAAAACTAAGAATACTGTTGCAAAGCTATGGATTAATGGGAAGAAAATTAATTCAGCTGTTTTCCACAGTAGAACTACTATTGTGAACAAAAGGCACTTTGTACCAAACTAAGGATTTAGACAAATGTTTATTCCACTAGTTTGACAATGAGAGATAGAAACATTCTAGTTTCTGGTACATGCTAAAGCCAACAAATCTACAAATTAATCAGGAATTAATGATTCCAAGTGCTCAAATGGATGGTTAGAACACTTCAAATAGTATCACAATCTTAAGTCATTCGTCATGAAAAAACAAAAAAGCTTGTTGTAAAACATTTACCCAACACTGGTGAGAGACTTCAACCACAGAAATATCTACAATGTTGACAAAACTGGTGTGTCATACTGGCTGATCCCTATGCTGGTACAAAGAAAAGCAAGGAAAAAGTTACTCTCCTTGGAGTAAAGATGGATGGTTCTAATTATCTGCCTCCCTTTTTTATTGTTAATGTGAAAGCCTGGATGACTAGTTAGTTACCTATCAGTTAATTGGGTGTGAAACTTTGACCAGAAAATGCACCATCAGAAGCAAAAGGTGCTTTTGTTTGATGGCAACTAACTGGCTCATCCCAAAATTTCAAGACTACAGACTATCAGTGCACTTTTTGCTCACTGCTTCAACATCTGTACTTCAACCAATGGACCAGAACTTAATCCATTGCTTTAAATCTGGTACCAAATGTTGCTCCTCTGATTGATGGAGGACTGCATTACTACTGACCATAAATTTCAAGTGGATATTCTTTAAGCCATGCACTTTACTAAAAAAAAGCTTGAAACCAGTAAAAAAGAAATGTATAGCCAACTGATTTAGACATGCTAGCTAGGTTACAGGTGATCCTAATGAAGTACTAGAGATGCCTTTTATAAGTATTAATCAAGAAAAATATCAGGCCTCTACTTGTGCAACCATGGATGATAAAGATATCATATAGTAAGTCAGATTTGTTTAGTGTAAAGAAGGCAATAGTAGTAATGATGCTGCTTCTTTTGAGCCAGTTACTTCTTGGCTAGGAGAATCTCTCAATTGCAGTTTCTGCTGAACAGTAAAGACTTGTTTGGAATGAAAAACAAGATTGAAAACATGTGTTGAGAAAGAGATTGTATGCATCTCAAAGCAGTCATTGTTAGATTTTTTTATTTTACAAAAAACGAAGAGCTACATTGGTGTATCCCAATTTATATTGAACAATGTAATTATATTTATTAATTTCCATTTTTATAGTTTAAATTTTTTAAAAACTTTTTATCATCCTTTTGCATCTTTTCTGCAAACAATTCGGTTATTTTTGTTGTTGATATGCATATAATTATCTTTCCTAATAAATGTATTCAAATGTTTAAAAAAATAAAATTTTTATCTCTCTTTAACAATTTACCAAAACTTATAATGAATTTTTCCTAAAGTCCCAGGAATTTGACTATGGTGAGATGCAACTGTAATACAAAATTAATAAAACTATTCTTTCTTTTACATTTGCTTTAAACCACTTTCAAAACTTATAAGTTGATTGTAGTTTGTCTATTTAATTCCTTTGTGTAAAAATGAAAATCTCAAGAAGTAAAGTTTGATGCAGTTCATGCCTACATGGAAATTTCTTAAAGGAAAAAGTCAGTGCAGCAGTTTAATCTTTATATTTCTTTATCTTAATAGTTAATAGCAAAAGTTTTACCTAGTGTTATAAAGCCCTGTAAAGCACTGACTAACAGCAAATACAAATAAGGATTGCATTCCTTTTTCTGAAAAAAAACAAAGTCTGCTGCGAAAGAGTTAAAAGATAGGATCATTTGTCGGATAAGCTTTTACTATACATGTTCAATGAGCTTTAAATATGATATTCAGAACTGTTCTATTATTATGCAGATATTAATATATTCAAGCATATTTGTGTCACTCTGAAAAGAGTTTACTGATACCTTAAAATGGAAATATCCTTATGTAGCATATTTTCATAAGTAGGAAAAAATCACCAGTTGAGGAAGTATTACTGTAACCATAAGTTCCAATAATCAGCAACTTCAATCTTGACACTGGTTCCTCCAAAATGGTCCGTCTGCACTTAGCAAATGCCATCTTGTCTTTAAGCAATCAGGCTGTGACTGCTGATATTTATCAAAGATGGAAATACCTGCTCTCCCATGGTATTCTATGGGGAGGCCTACCCCACCATACCATTGCCAGGTACTACAGATTTAGTGTCGTTCTCAGACCACACCATTTGACTTTACACACACACGGTCCCATGAAGAAATTAAACACAGTCATAGTTCCCCCTATGGCCTAATAGAGTTTTACTTATAATCACAATATGTGAGAGCAGGGGGGAGGGAGAGCTAGACAGACGATGTCGGAGGGGTGAGGGGGACAACACCGTGCCAAGGGAGATTAACAAAGTAGTCGCTGCTCCGTGGGTGTCGTTCGTTTACATTCGACGACAGACCGATATCTACCAGCCGTACTAAAGGCCGAGACACAACAGATGGTTAGCCAAGCAAGTAAACGGCATATTACCTTCCAGTCGCTGTATTTTAGCTTTCACAGAAATGATGGTTTCAAAAGGTGAAACCCGCAACTCAAAGGCAGCCCCCGTCAGCGTTTCTATAAACAATTCCATCCTCGGGGGGGAATGGGGGAAGAAGGGGAGGTCCTCGGAGAAAAACGAGGATCTTTCTCTATGACTGGAACTTCAGTCGTCCGATCTGCGACATATCAAATCCTGGAAGCGCATTCGAGCCCCGACCTCACTCGCTTACCGCACCACCATCACCAACTGGGGCTAACGCCGCCTCCATTTTTTTTTTTTTTTTTTTTTTTTTTTTCCCTTTGCAAACGACTGTTTCTAGGCTGTTAAGGGAAAAACGGAATTTCAGCGATGGAGAGCTTTAGTTAGAATTCCTTTCTGCCGTCGTCAAAAACCCGCCTGCATCCTCGATTTCCACGCAATATGGTGGAGCTTACATTAAAAAAAAAAAAAAAAAAAAAAAAGCCTCTCCGAGATGTTATATACTCAAACACATACGAATAGTGCCCGTATGTGGTAGTCAGTGACAACAAAATGTCACGTGGTGGTGGTGGTGCACATAACCCGATGACGTATCACGCAGAGTTCGCACGATACCGAGACAATTCGTCGTCTGCAAGTGATGATGGGCTTCTTTCTCTCTCTCCCTTTTTGTTCTGCTTAAAGTAATAGTTGGGGGGGGTCCGGGCTTTTCTTTCTTTCTCTCTCTCTCTCGCTGCTGCCCCCCCCCACCACCTTTCAAATATCCGCCAGAAGAGACGCACAGATCCGCTTCTGCTGCTGATCAGCCCTGCGCGGGCAGATGCCGATGGGCTGCTGGCACTAGTCAAGGGGACCTCGCGCGCGGGGGGGGAGAGAGGGAGGGGGCTTCTTCCCTCCGATCTCGAGTGGTGCTGGACAGAAGAAGTGGTGATCGCTTTGTCTCTGTTTTAGAGTGAGCTCTGGAGCTTTCCGTTGATCAGGTGGTGTACGCGTGTTTTTCCTTTCTGTTTCCCCCCCCCTCCCCTCAAGTCCATAAATTCGCGAGTTTTCCTTGTTTGACGAATCCCCGTGGGACCTGGCCAGGGGTCTGGAAAACATGTTCTCCAGCGAAAGATTTCTCTGGACTCCGGGCTAAATATCCAAGTCTTCTTTTGGCCACCCTTTGCCGCTGATGAACGGTCGATCTGCGTTTGCGAACTGTGTAGCTGGTGGATTCACCCCACCCCCATCTGAATTTAAATGCTGATTTAAGAGTAGATGCTCTGGATAATCAACACCGCACAGTGTTTACTCAACCATAATTCACGTTAATATGAAGCATTTCTAGCCGCATCATAAGTCTATCTTGATGCAAATGATCATTTTTACTTGACTATTATTTACACATACTTTTCATTAACTGTCTATTTTTTTATCTTGTTATTTTTCTCCTGAAAACTGTAGACAAATATTTTATTTTGATTATTTTTTTAAGACTGTTAGAGCAAATTGTGCATTGACACATGAGAGCTTCATTCATAAAACTAACGATAAATAAGTAGAAACGTGTTACTTTTTTCATTGTTGTAACTATTGCTTTTCAGAATTTTAGGATAATTTGCTTATGGAGTTGATAATTAAATGGAAATTAGTTAATTGAACATTGTAATGAGTTCATCCAGTCACTATAGAGATGTCCTCCCACATAAATAAATTTTAAAAATACTAGCTTCACATTAGGCTTGGGCATTTAATATTTTTTTTCTAAATAATAATGTTTTTTTGTTGTTTAAGTCTGGATTTCAGTACACCCAAAATTAATTATTTTGCTCCACAGGTTTGTTGTATTCAAGAGTTTGAATATTTTAATTAGTATCTATGTTTAGAATATTGAAAGACATGTCTGGCTATGTTGGTAGTACTTAAAACTACTTAAAATTGGGTTAGCTTATTGTTTTGAATTTTTTTTATTTCATCATAAACTGAACAAAATAATATAGGGATATTTGTACAAGACTACTTCTGCTACTATTTATAGCTGGATTGACCATTGTAAAATGTGTTGTATGATCTTTCACCTCTTTGTTAATCAAAGAATTTAGTCACGTGACAATTGATTCAAGTGCTGCTGCATGTTTTACTCTGTCTTTGGATAAGGTATATCTTAAAAAATCATACTACTGTCAGCTGATTCCAAATTTGCATAACAGTGGTTAAAGTGGGTATCGAACTTGTCACACATGTTCACGTAATGAAGTTACCAGTATGAATCTTTAGTGACAGCTTACTGATGAGCAACAATACCTAACCATGATATATGAAGTGTCATTAGCCAACTTTTGCAGTGGTACATCTAGACTTGTTCAGTTCACTAAGATATGGCAGAGGGCACCACAGCACCACATCATAGTAACTGTGTTATGTCTCCTAAATGGCTTGATATAACCATGCTATCTCAGCATGTTCCATCTAATAATGGATTGCAGTAGGTCATTGGGATCTGTGTCTCCAACCAGACTATGACTATGCATAATTGGCTACATTCTAATAATATAGATGCTAGATGTTCAGTATTTCAAACACCCCTCAAAGCAACAAATTGTAGGGAAAGATTTAAGTGGGCTAGGATTTATTTGTACTGAACTTTAGCAGAATGGAGCTCTTTGTTAAAAGTTGATTCAACTTTCATTTTGTGGCAGAAACTAAACAAACAATGTTGACTGTAATGTGTTAGAGAGAAAGTGTTTTGGGTTTGGCATTGTTCTAATCTGGGGTGCTGTGTCACATGACTGCAAAAGTGGATTAATGAAACTGTTACACATCACTGTCATTAGATATGTTGATATACCTTTAAAGTGCAGTAATAATTTCACCTTTATTAACAATAAGGCAAAGACTCATTGTGCAGTAGTCATAAACCATCCTTAGGAGACAAGTATCCATCATCTTCCATGTTCCATGGCTTGCTCATTCCTTTGACTTAAACTCCATAAAATATAACTATGATGTGCTCTTTAGATGCATTTAACAGTGACTGTGCTTTTGGGATCATTATGGAATTGCAGAAGGGTGATATGTACTAATTTAACACTGCATCAGATGCTTGGTGAACAATATGAGCTAAAGGTGCAATGCTGTAGTAAAAGATAGAGGCAGCAATACATGCTACTGAAGGTCATATGACTTTAGGATATGTAGGTAGTGATTTTGTTATCATTATGATATTGTTCAAAATTAACTTTTGTAAAACTTTATGGTAATTTTTTAATTTCATGCAAATGTTTTATCAGTAAATTTGTACAGTTTATATCATAATATTTCTAAATTGTGTTGATAGTGAATTTTGCTCTTTTAAATCATTTATAGATTCAGAAAAAGAAATGATAAAAATGGGATTGATTCACTCTTTGTTTTCAAACATTGCTTGATCTTAATATTTTTTCTTTTCAGGGGCCACTCTTTTTTATTTAATTCATAGAAGCATCACATCTATGATCAAGATTTTTAGCACGAATATGCTGGTGTTTGACAAATGTACAAATTCTGTCTGCACTATTGCTTTAAAAGCATCTTAACATTATATTATTTTTTTCAGTATTTTAGTGAAGCAATGGAGGAATTTGAATCTTCAAGTAACCACAGTCAACATGAGAAACCTTCAGCTGATGGTGGAGCAGATTTAATAAAAAGCCAGACGTTGTCAATACCAGAGGATGCACATAAAAGTACAACAAATCCACTGAATATCATAACTAAATCCACTTCAGATGACGATTTACCTGAAACCCAGACTAGATCTACAGTGACTAAATTAGGAAATATTTATGCAAAATGTTTGCATTGTTGTGCACCAGTTCTTACAGAAAACAATCCACCACTGTCAGATGATGCTGGCTTTTGTGAACAATTGAGATATGCATTCATGTGTCCACCACATGGTCTGGTGTCAGTGTTTATTTCTATGATTGCTGCATTTGCTATTATTTGGGGAGTTCTGATCAGTGTGAGTGGAGATAATGCTCTTCCAGGAGGCAGTCCTTTTTCATTGCTGGTGTTGTTCATTGCAGCCATTATAGGTGGATATTTAGTAGCATTAATGAAACTCCCACCTTTGTTAGGTAAGGATCACTTTTTAGTTTTTAACTATTCTTGATCAAATTTAATAACAGAATTGGCTCCCATAAAGGTTATTGGAGATCTGTCTTTTAAATGATTCAGAAAAGAAGACATTCTCTTTCTTAAATCAAATAGCTTCTTATTTTCATATGTTTGAAAAGTTGTCAAGCATTCTCTCGAATCTTCGGACTAAAGTAGCTGTCTGTTTAATTGTCAGCAACTTTTTATACTTATCTCCAAGTAAGAAAAATGGGATTTCTAAACTTCCAGAATTGTATAATATCTGCACAAAATGAATGGTTATTTAGTTGTTTTGAATCTTATAAATAGAATTATTTCGTTTTCAAAAGAAAAAAATTCAGAACAGTTACTGTATAGGTTCTAATTGCTATGCATACTCCAATAAATGCTCAACTAACCGCCAGCCCTCAAAGGGGCTGGTACGATTGACCAATACTCATTTGATTGACAACTTATTTGACCAATAACATTTTACTAATACACATTTCACCGACAATTTTTTTTTTACCAACAAATGATTGAATACAGCCTTGGTTTTTCTTTATTCTTTGCTGACAGGTGTTACCAATGAATCATGTGGTTTTAGCAAAGTGTTTGTTTCCCTGAGGGAACACATAATTTTTTGCATTTGTGGGAAAAGAGACAAATAGGAGGAAATGATGAATTCATTAAATCTACCAAAGGAAACAGATATGATATGTACTTATGGTATTGTGAGAAGACAAAATTCTAAAGTGTGGATGACATACAGCAACAACACTGACTTCACGGCACAAAAGTGCACAACAATGCTCTAGAAATTTCAAATAAAGACATTGCAATTGCAGTTAATAATATGGAAAAAAAAAGGAATGTGAGACCTAAGATGCACCCTCAGATTATTAGAGATGAGATCATTAATATGCCTGGCACTGGTCATGCCAAGTCACCATGTACTTTGGAAGGTTATAAAGAGATTGCAAGAGGTAGTAGATGACATAGAAGTCCTAGAAGCTATGAGAACTGTAGACAAAGCTAACTTCTTAGCTAATGATTCCTCTTTTGGCAATGATGAGCAAGTTTTTTTTTTTTTTATTTGCCACATCAGAAAACAGAGCTCTTAAAACCTTCCATGTATGAGATAATGGATGGAACTTTCAGCTCTTTCCAAGTACTATCCTCACAGCTGTGCTCTATTAATGCACTCATTGGAACATGCAAATAAATAAGAGTTCTTTCTGCCATCTGTCTAATCATTTATGACCAGCAAATCAGAAAAATGTTAAATAAGACTATTTGAAGATTTATATGATTATACTGCTGATCATGGATGTGAGTTGAACTCCAAATTTATCATTACAGATTTTGAACTGGTAGCAATTAATTAACACCATGTGATGGGAATTTCCCATTGATATGAACAAAGGCTGCTCTTCCCATCTGGGCCAAAGTGTTTGGAGAAAAATTCAGGCATTTGTAAAACATTTAGCTTAAATACATGGCATATTTTGGTTCTGCCATTCCTTTTATTTAAAATTTCAAATGCTTTTGAAGAGGTAAAGACCATGATGCCTAGTGAGGCTGATCCAGTGATTCAGTGGTTTGCAAATAATTGTGTTTATGGTTAAGTAAGAAGAACCTTCAGAAACAACTATGTCAATTGCTTGGCATCACTTTACTTCTCTACTCTACCATTTAGTTCATATATGAGCAGATGGATTTTGGGATACAAAGGACACAAAATCAGGTGGAAGCATGGCACAAAAGATTTTATTTGAAACACTGATCAGAGAAGCACATGACTGTGTACCATATAATTGAAGAATTTAGGAAAGAAACAAATAGCTGTTAAGAGTAGGACTAAGGACATCATCGTGGTGCAGCTTTTTCACCACCACTAAGATGATAATATGTTGAAAAGGAAAAGGAAAAAATCCATGATCTAGGAGACAGGGAAAACAGATTAATATTGGATTTCTTATGTGGCATTGCTTATAATATCAAGTTAATTTGTAACGATGTTTGTTGGTCAAATGTACATAACAGTCGTTTCAGTAAAATCTTGTTGGTCTAATAAGTTGCCAGTCAAATGAGTGTCAGTCAGTCAGCCTGATCTTTACAAAAGTTATAAAATTACCCATTTTTTTGCATTTCTAAATATCCCCAATAAACACCCTAAGAATATTTCAGCACATGAATATCATTGGTCAAAGAATTTACTTTGTAAACATGATGACCTTGATCATTGCATTTACAGATATTAAATGAAAATCAGCCATTTTATTTTGATTCAAATGTAGCCTACTTCAGAATCATTTTCACCATTCAAGTATCCATACTAATAATAAACTAGGATTGTTTATTTATGATATTTACATAGTTTATTGATGCACTTCTCTATTTATGTACTTACATTGTGTCCCCTTAGCATTCATGGATATTGGCTCATCTGGTAATATTTTGAAAAGTGCAGCTTGTTTATGCATGTGATTGTTGCATCGCTTTTCTTATGTTATCCTCTTTTAAGTGATACGTGTGCAATGATTGTAAGATCATCATTTGCTGTGCTTATATATTAATATATTAGGTTTTTCTACTATCACATTGATTCTTTGATGACAAGCTGCATGAATAAGTTCAAGCTAGTTGCTGCAAGCTATGCACAATCTACAACAATTATTACAGTAGCAAAGAAATTTTGTGTTGACAGGAAACAAATTGAGAGTGAACAAGCTGAGGTGAAACTGATTATAGACCTACCCAAGATGAAAAAGTATTTACCTAGGATATCAGTAGCTTTTCGACAATTTTTTTTAATGTTGTGATTGTAGCATACAGATAATGGGAAAACATAAAATTGAGGGAAGGTGGATTTTTATCTCTTGGGCAAAGAGATTTCTTTGCAACTATCAGATGGCTTTGCAAATGGATAAAATGCCTTGAATGTTGTTTCTATTAGACAAAAAACTATTGCATAATATTAAATATTTGGAGGTAAATGTGGAAACATTTCACTGATACATTATTAAAATGTGACTTTGCAAGTATTTTATTGCAGATATTGAAACAGCTGACATGCTCAGGGAGGAAACTATGTTTATCAAAGCATTCTGGTATGAAAAAAACAACATGACAGTCTTGCTTGATACAATTGCAGATCAGCAAAAGCAATCCTTTTATGTTGTTTGCAAAGGGAAATGATAACTATTTGATTCATTGATTTCCAGAGGAGTTGTAATCAGAAGGAACTAAAATGATTATCTGAATCAAATCATTGTTTTCTTTTGGGTGCACAATGTGTGAAGGTTTGCCATGCTCAACAAATATTTATTTGAGACTCATTTAGGACATAGAACTGAGGCAGTAAGAAAGACAGTGAGCAAGTGTATCTAGGGGGTGACTCTAATTTAAACATTGCAATGATTCTGGATAGTTGCACTAGTTTATTATAACCAGCTGATTTAGTCTTGAATTAGTCATTCAAGCAAAACATCCAAGAGAAATGGAACAATTGGACTGTAAATGGAGAGCATGTACATGAAGGGCACACAGATGATAAAGTGCCAGAGCCATACCATCAGCTGTTCAAGGATGCATGAAATTTCTTGTCTCCTGATATAGTCTAGAAAAGTTTCAAGAAGAAAGAGCCATATCTATTGCTCTAGATGGAAGAAGACAACATATGGAAGATGGATTCCTTTTCAGATGACAATTGCAGGATTGGAAAGTGTCAGACTGTGAGAAGCAACTAGACAATGCTAAGAATGAAGAGCTAGAACACAAGTACCATGACATAGCTTATAGTGATATCTAAAAGTGATTCAGTGAAGTTAGATCTATTGATAAAACTGTCCATACATATTTTATTTTTATTTATTTTTTTTTGCTTTATTTACCTTTTCCCAGAGAAACAGCACATTCCCAGGACAGTTAGTTTGCTTTTGGGATTACATGTTTGTGTGATTTTTTTTTCGAAGTTAGTGGAAAAGCAACTGAGTAAAATTGCTTTGACAATATTTTAATATTTTTTGTTTTTTCCATTTCATGCAGATCTGTGCTATCTGTCATGTATGTTCAGGGTTACTTGACTTGTATGTCATGTGGAGAAAATATATTCCTATAGTTTAGTTCCTACACAGTGATACATTGACTAATGCTGATTTTATGAAGATTTAATTTTCCCTTTTCAGTAGATATTGACTTTTCTGGCCCCAACAATCACCCACTCTCAACTTTATAATTTTATGAATTCCAATAGAAAATAGAACCAATATGTTTTTTTTTTTTCATTTATATTTTCAGCTTACAAACAAGTAATGCTTTGTTTTAATAAAAGTTCAGAAATGGCACATGACTGATGCTTCTGTTCTCCTACAATGTGTTTTATATCAGTTGGCTGATCGCTTTATGTTATTGAGTACCAGGATGCAGTTTTTTACTCTAAAGCTTTCAAGAACCTATTTATCAAAATGACAGGGATTGTTTTCAGTTTCTGAATGTAGCCCTATAACATATAAAGAACAAAAAACACAGTAATTCTTGCATGTTACAAAGTAAATATGAGCATAGTGTTATTGCATAATTCATATTTATTTTATGGTCAAAGTACTTTTCTAAAGAACCATTGTAATGCATTTGTATTTTCAGTAGGTTTTTCCAGAAGAAATATGTTAAAATTTTTTTTGTAAAACATGATAAGAAAAGCATGGCATATTTTTCACAATAATTGTATGTAGGTACCTGCAAACAAAACTAAAGAATTTTTAAAAATTATTATTTGATAGTTAACAATGAATGGTAAAAAAAATTTTTTATGTTAAGGTTATTATTCAAAGTAAGCTCAACGTTAGTCTTTTTTTTAACTGCATATGTCGTTTTTGTATGTACCTACAAATAAGGATTTTTTTAGTGAGAAAATAATTAAGATAACTGCATATCTCTTGCAAATAGGACATTAAGCAAAAATTGAATATTGTAAATTTATTTACTGATTATTTCTGGCTATATTTGTAAATATTTTTCACAAAAATTTTATTGAATGTAGATTACTTCCCAATGAATTTCATTTAGTAGCATTTTCTTCAAACAAATAAAGAAAATAAATGTGTAGGAAGGAGAGATTACTAGAGAATAGTAGTTGAAAATTTATTTTCCAAGGTTCAGGTAATTAAAAGGGTATAAATGATGTCAGACCTAGACAACTATGGAAAACCTTAATGTGTTTAAAGAGTTAAAAAAAAAAAACTTAAAGGATACTTATGGAATGTTGTTGACATAAGAAAGGTATTTGACATGTACATTTAAAGCTTTTATCATCACTTCTGTTTTATAATTATTGATGTTTCAGTGAACTTATCCTGTTTTTGTCCTCAGCAAAGTCCTGATAAGGACTTGGGTTGTGTGTGTGTGGATAACTTTGTTAATTTTGACTTCATTGAAAAGGCTGATCCAGGACAGTAGCAGGAAAAGTTTGCTGAAATGCCATTAATTCTATGACAACAAAGACAATGACAAATGCTCATAAAGTACAAATTATCAACTACCTTTGACGATACGCAGGTTGGCTTTAACCTCAGAAATCTGCATGGTAGTATAGTATGGTAGCTAATAGTAAATATAAGGAAGTATTAATCAAGGCATATACAAAGTGCCATTTGTTTGATATGAAATTTGATTAAAAATAATTATTGTTTGAAGATTAATAAGTCTACACCAAAATCAAATAAATATAAAAGGCTTTGATATAGATGAAATCATTTCAAATTAACATTAAAAAACAATTGTATGGTTCTAATAGTGTCCTTATAGAATGTAAGTTATACTTTTAAAAAATGTTTAGAAAAGTTTTCAAAATACATTGGTCAACATTTCAAATTTTTATCTTATGTAAAGGAAATTTATGTTTTAAAGGAATGCTGATTATTGGTGTACTTTTAAGAAATGTGCCAAAGATTGATATTGGAAAAGACATTTCTGAAAAATGGTCAGGACCTCTAAGGTGAGTGGGCATTTAGTTGTATATCGTGTAAAAATTAGTCCATTGCATCTTTTTTCAATATATCACAAGATTTAGATAGGTGAAAGATCCAGATTATAATCAGAGAATTATTATGCAAAAGAATATAGTAAAAAAATTCTTTTTTTGGAAAAGAATCTTATAAAAATTGCTTTAGTTTACTTTAAAAAAAAAAAAAAACTCAGTGTACAGTATATGTTGTTTTTATATCCTGTTGAATCTGTCTTTTTAAAAATGGATAGTTCACATTTATTGGTCTCTTTGTTACATTGGGAAAAAATAAATTAGAGAGTTTTATAATCATTCTTTAATTCATTTCAAATTAGTTTATATGTAAAAAAAGAACATATTCTTTCTTTAAACATTTTTTCAAATTCTTTTTCTGAACAAAATTCCAGAGGAACAAGTGCTACCAAAATGTGCAGTTGCCTTTGGCTGAGACTCACTGATAAACCCAAGTTATGCAATCTGTTTATTTACATAGCTTCTCACCACCAGTAGAGAAATACTGGCCAAAAAACCATTATTAACTGAAACTTTGGAAAGAGACAAAGGAAGTGAATGCAACTAGGCACTTTCTGCCTTTAAAGGACCATTGGCACCAATTTCTTGTTCTCTATTGGTTCATTTTTTTCAATAAGATATTAGCTTTTACATTAATAATATTTGACACTGCTTCTTTACTGCACATGATAGTAACATGACAACATCCATATTCTCTTGGGTCATTGTAATTAGCAATCATCATGCTTTGCACAGACATTTAACAGAGAAATAGAAAAGCTTTGGCTTAGGTGGCACTATTTACTATGGATTTAAAATTATTTATATAACAGAGCTGTGAAAGTTGTTAGAGAGGGGACACTGTTTGAGATACTGAATATTATCACTAGTATGATACCTTGTGGTTTAATTCTTGGGTCTATTTTATGATGTACAGTATATAGATTACATTTATACTGAAATTTTTAATGATATAAAATTCATAGCAATAGAATATATGATAAGATTAACAATATTAAATTGTTTAGTAGATAAGGCAAATTAAATGTAATGTTTCTAAATGCAAATTCCTTAGCCTCAAATAGACTGAAATAAACAACTAGTTTGTGTTACAATAAAAACAGTACAAGAACAGGATTTAGTATTTAAAATAGATAACAGCTTGACGAGTAAACTAAAAGTGTCTTAATTATGCAAATATTTTTAATATTAAGACTCTAGCAATTCTGGTTACATGGAAAAGCCATCAGTCAAACTCTTTTTGAGGTATGAAGCCCAATTACGTTGCAGATATATCTGAAAAGTTTATAGGAGATTTACTAGGAAGATTAATAATATAGATAATGTCAGTTATGAAAATGGATTATAAAGAGGCTTTAGTTGCCAAGTTTAGCCTATAGCCCTTTTCATGCTGACACAGTGGAAGATTTTAAAATTATTTCTGATAAGAAAGGCATAAAGACTGATACTACTAGTGGCCTATCTTATATCACTAGGACTCAAAGTGAAAGATTTGTAAGCGATGTTTTCTATTAGATATTAGGAAATATCTTTTTTGTAATTGTATATTTGCCTGGAATGCTTTACCAAACTATTTAGTGGAAGAAGAAAATGTTAATTATTTTTAAAAATAGAATAGATACATTTTGATGAAAGAGGTTTTACATATATGTATAAATTTTTAAAAGCAAAACTTTCTGCTCCTTTGTTTATATGCAGTACATTGTTCGTTGTAAGTTTATTATCAGTTATCATGAGCAAAACAATTAAATATCATTTAAAAAAACAATTTCATTAGATTATTTGGGCATGTCTCTATAGTTTTTTCTGTCTTACAGAAACACTGCCCTAACTGTGATCTTGATTCGAGCAGGTCTAGGTCTTGATCCACGAGCCTTGAAGAAACTTTCGTGGGTGGTGTTCAGACTTGCTTTTTTACCATGTCTGTGTGAGGCTCTTGTCACTGGCATCAGTTCTCACCTCATGCTTGGCTTACCCTGGATCTGGGGGTTTGTGCTTGGGTAAGTGGCAGTTTCTGCTTCTCCTAGGAAAATACTGATCTGCTCATCTGTTGCAAAAGAACAGCTTTGACATGCTGTGATCAGCAGCAGCATCATCATCACATTATTATTATTATTATTATTAAGTTTTACCAACTGTTCTATTTTGTTGCATTTTTATTTTCACACTTTTTTATTGTAAGAAAAAAATTATAATACAGTGAGTGCCCTACTATATTAATTAAAACTTCCATAAATTAATGTATCTGACTGAAATTTACATATTTCAGGTGTGATTATGTAAATATTGGACATATAGGTGGTCACATAACCAGTGTGCATTAGCCCCATGCTAACAGGCTGATTTTGTGATAAATATCAGTTTACCTGAGGTTGTGTGCCAGAGTCAATGACAAATTGCCAATGATCTCAACATTTCTCATGAATCTGTGGCCAATACTATCACAAAGTTCACCAAGTCAAATGATTCGGTTGTGTAAAGTGACATGTAAGATCCTCAAGTGATCTACACCCATTGTCAAGATTCTTTTGTTGACATTGACCATGCAATGTAAATGAACCAAGAAATGGTTGACATTATCACCATTGGCTTGGCTACAGAGAGTGTGTAACCTGTAAAAACACTTTTTTTTTAATAACAGGAATAAAACACTCTGAAAGGTGTAGTCAGAGAATGTTTAGCAAGATCCTCAAGTATTGGCAATGTATACTCTGTTCCAACCAATGAGTCTAGGTTTCAGCATTCCATATTTGGAGATTGATCAAATTTGGGTTTGGAGACGATCTAATGAAGATCTTCAACTCCAATGGTTTCAGCTCAAAGTCAAGTAGGGACTGCTTTGTAAAGAACATGTTAATCCTGCCAGTACATTACCATTTTAAAGACACATCTACCATTGTACCAGGCATACTGAGATTTAATGCCCATATTCTGCAGGAAGATAATGCTACATACCACATCTCTTGTATGACTATGGCTGGAAGAGGAATCAAGGCATTCAACTTCTCTGGTTATCACCAAAACCATAATATAAATCTGATCAAAATTGCAGCTGAGAGTAACGTCTCCACATCTTGTATATTTAATAGAGCACTTCTGATAATATCTGAATTGTCAGGTGAGAACAATTCTTTGTTGGCTTGCCAGTATGATGAAATTAATGGAAGTTTTCATTTGGATATCAGGGAACCTGGACAAGCTTGTGATACAAAATCTCACTCATTCAATGTCATATGGTAGAGACTTTTCATGCTGCATAAAGTGGTTCAATCAACTTAAAGAACATCATTCTGTTGCTTGTTTTGGTGCTTTCTGAAACAAGCTAAATCATTATAATAACAATAGATTTCTAAATTATTATGGCAGAGCCTTGGATAATTACAACACTTCTGTTTGCAGGATTGTATCA
The DNA here is from genome assembly GCA_018389105.1 of Nautilus pompilius. NCBI lineage: Eukaryota > Metazoa > Mollusca > Cephalopoda > Nautilida > Nautilidae > Nautilus > Nautilus pompilius. The sequence continues at coordinate 767,797 of JACATO010000120.1, forward strand.
CTAATTTTAAGTATGAAACATTTTCTTTGTCCTTTAACTCAGAGTAGTATTGGTAAAAGTAAACCTGTTATCCTGATTTTGTTACAACTTTAATTAATGTAAAATGTCAAATTAATTACTACAAAGCCTGAATTTTATTTATACTAATAACCTTTTCTTACATTATAGTACATTTTAATTATTTTAGATACTTAGTTACTTTCTTATTTTAGAAAATAAAGAGTTAATACATGTTTTAATGTATTATTATTATTATTACAAGACAATTTCCTTTACTGAAAAATTCTAAGTGCCTCCTCTTTAAAAAGTTTTTATCTGCAGCTGCCACTAGACAAAAATTAGATGTCTTCTCCAGAGCTTTCACCAAAATTATGAAAACAAGATAGCAAGCAATCTGTGACAACCATATGTATCTTCATGATATGGCTTTCAAACAAATGACTGAAAATGGAGCTTTATTTTCTGTACAAAACATTTTATTTCTTTGGGAGCTTAGTTCAGTATCAACTGAATATAAATCTTTATGAATGTTGTTCAATTTGTATTTTTTAGCTTTTCTGAAGTGAGGGTATAAAACGTAATGATGTCAAAGCCCCTTCAAAAGTCATGGAGTGCATTATCTTGCACAACAAAATGCTCTAGTGATCACTATGCAGCATTGTGATAGACAAATGCAAAGTTGTTTGTGGTGGACTTGATAGGAGAGCTGTGACATTAAATATCCAACCATGTTTTTGAAAAGTATCAAAATTTTTAATTTACTGAAATTTCATTTAACTTATTGTTATGGGTAGGTTAATACAAAAATGTTTAACAACAGTGTTCCTTTAAGATTCTTTTGGGGAATCCTCAAACCAACTTAGAAGAAAATGTTATATGGTATACTTCATATTCAATCCACAATAGGTGGGTTCACAACTTTTTCTTTGTATAGTTGTCATGGTAACCTTGCAACCTCATTGAACATGCAAAAGCACTGGCACAGTTTTATTCTCAATTAATTTATACCATAAAGGTTTTGCCTATATTCTAAAAAGTTTTTTTCATTTTAATTAATTTTTTAAAATCATATTTTCCAATAAAGTTTTCCTATGACATTATATTTGACATGAAGGCATGTGGCTGAGTGTTTTCAAACTTTTAATGCAGTGGCTGTATAGTGATGTGTTTATTTCAAGGTTTGTTGTTGCTGCAGTATCTCCAGCAGTGGTTGTGCCTTGCATGCTGAATCTGTCAGAGAGAGGCTACGGCATTGATAAAGGAATACCTACTTTGGTGATAGCAGCAGCTAGCATTGATGATGTTCTTGCTATCACTGGCTTTGGAGTCGTACTTGGCATGGCATTTTCAAAAGGTATGTGCCAAAATTGTTATTCCAAGTGTGCTCTTGTTGGCTAATTTTGCTTTAAATTTAAAATTATTGTTTGCAGTACATGTATAATATAAAATTATATATACATACATACATGCATATACTTACATACACGTGTGTGTGTGTGTTTGTATAAATATTTATATTAACTCTAGATGTTTGGTAATATTAACATTCTAATCTAAAAAAAATTGTTTAGTTAATATGGACATAAGCTCATTGTATTACTGATTTTAGTAGTAAAATCTATATAGCTGTAAAAATTCTTAGATGTAGCATAGAAAGTAATATTTCAGTTGTAATATAGTATAAGTACAGGAAACAAGTAATGGAATGGTAAATAAAAATGAGTAGAACACAGTTCCTTGACTTGTTTAATAACAAAACTTAATGACTTAAAAATAACATGAATTTTTTTTTTTTTCATTTATCACCTGGTTAAACTGGAGTGAACACATTGTAGGTAAATACTCTAACCATATTATCTGCATTTTTATGTTGCATAGTTACCTATTTTTTATATATAATCTTTCATGAATAGTTTTTGTTTCCTATCATGTTTCAAAATTGATGAATATTTATATATTTACTAGTTTTACTGCAACTAATAAAAAAGAGGAAAATTTTAATATAAAGATGAAAATATTTCTATTCTCATGAAATTGCATCTCATCTTTTCCACTGAGAAAAGTTTTCAACAACCGTGTTATAGAAATATTCTCTGCTTCCCTGTGCCATAATTGTGGAGATTATCACTAATGTTGTTTTGAAAAGAAATGTATTATTATTGTCTATAAAGCAATAAACAAGTACTATATTATGCATTTTACATGGTAATCTTTATAAGCTGACAAATATATTTGATATAAATTGTAAATATTTCCCTACAGTTTCCCTTTAGTTTTATTGCTTTGTTTTGATTCCAACATTTTAATGATCTAGTCTGCTGGCCTGCTTTGATACAGTTATTCCATTTTAAGCTCTTATATAGGCAGAACACTGATCTAGTGGACAGATAACTGGACTGCTAAGGTTGAGGACCTGAGTTTGAATCCCATTTGAGACTGACTTGGTTGGGTGCATATCTTTAGAATGGTTTATTCTCGTTGTTCTTCACCAGCTACCAATGTGAGTTTCCTCCAGGTACTTTGGTTTCTTCCCACAGCTAAACAAAGGAGTTCTAGTAGGTATTTCTCAGATGATTGTGGTAGAGATGCAAATATCTCTTGATTGGCTTGCATTTTGACCACTGCTCAACCCCCCCCTCAAACCATTCTTGGGCAACTTTCTTGGTTACCAAGCAGATACCACATACCTTTCCAATTCTAGCATACTTTTGTGGGATGTCCTGAAGTTGGAACTTTGCAAAGGGGTCTGCAAGGCAAGCAAGCAGGCTCTTTTATAAAGGTGAATCATAACAATACTTCCAATGTAATGGAATTTACATGTTAATTATTATGTTTGATTGGAAATTTTTTCTACTGTCATTATTCCTTCATCATATATAATTATATTAATACTGTATTATAACTAACTACAATAGGAAGCTGAATGTCACAACTGTTCAGGATAGGGGACTGTAATTATTTTGCAGAGATGTGGTCACACATTTATGCAATTTGGATTAAGAGAAGGGTGGGTGGGCTGAAGTTGGCTTTGATTCTTTTCATTTGTTACAACTGCAAGCATCCTGGAGAATAAGTGAAAATTCTTTCAAATTTTTATATAGAAAGCTAAGTACAAGCTGGCAAGTGGAACTGCTGCAGATGACATCAGTAGTGATATGTGAAGCTGTGTTTTTAAGTTGTTGTCGGATGAATCAAGTTTCTAGTTGGAGTTCCTGCATAGCCATATGTGATGACATCAAGAGCAGTATCAGACTGACCAATACATTGTTCCCTTTGCCAAATGTAGCAGCACCGATTTTACATTCTTGGATGACAGTACCTGGGTTCACTATCACTAGCCACCCAAGGAATAGGTATATAAACATTCTACTGTAGACTTTGCATGGCTTCCATGTGATCCTGATGAACTGTGCCCAATGGTTCAGGAATGGAGCAGGATTTCACAGATTTTGCTGGGTTGTCTCATCAGGAATCATACCATGATTTATTTTAGTTATGCAGCTTTTGTCTTATTTGTGTGTGTGTGTGTGTGTGCACGCATGTGCATTGCGTGCATATATTTTAAATGATATAGATTCAGAGTGGAGATAATAACAATGTGATGGTATTATAAATACTGAATGGTATGCAGAGTACAACAGGTTTATTTCTATTATGTCGATTGAGCAGATATTGTTTTCTTATAAAGCATAAAGTGTTTTCTGACATGACATTGAAAACTTGCATTGTCAGCATCTATGTGTCTCTATTGTTCAGCAGTTGTAACACATCAGCCAGTCTGCCAAAATGCCTTTGAAAATTTTGCTGTTCATCCTTATTTTTTACTTTTAGTTTACTTACCTGCTTGCAGACTGCAAAAAAGAAAAGCTCTACTTTAGACTGGATATTGGGTGGTTATATCAGTTAATTCCTCAGCAGTGATTTAAAAATAAATTTGATTTATTTTTATATGCTGTATTTTAGGGATGTGTCTAATACTGCATATGTAAAATGAGTTTGTAGAAAAAGATTTATGTTGTAAAACCAGGTAAACAGGGTATAGGGGAAGACACTGATTACACATGTAGATCCATCATTGTAGGCTTAGGACTTTATCTGATATATAAAGATGGCCATTAATTAAAGGTAGGTTTGCATAGTTCCAGTAACTTGTGTGGGTAATACTTTAATAAAATTGCCAGAATTCACATTCAAAATATAAAAAAAATTTTCAGGAATTTTAAAGTTGAAGAGAATGTGATGGCTATGACAGTCTTTAAATTACAAAAATGTATTTAGGTTATTTTATTTTTTTATAACACTGTTCATTAAAGTTCACAAATGAAACAAGCACTTTTTACCAGATAAGCCTGCAGTCTAATGCAAATGAATGCTAATCAACTTTGCCACATTATACTTGTGCTCAAACTATTCTTTTAGGGTTTGTTTTTTTGTGTTTAACTGTATGCAAAATGTTGTATTCAACAGCTGGCATGTTGACTTCATGGTGGAAAGCAGGTGGCTTTGAAGGAAGACAATTAATTTTTTATCAGTGTGACTATCTCCTGATTGCACTAATCTACAAACTGTTTAATGATGCAAATTCATCTGGACGGGAGCTTTGATTTTTTTTTTTTAGATTTTGCACCAAAATTTATGTTGTGTAAACCTGAGTTTCTTTTGCATGTGTAAATAGTAAAAAGACATGATTCTTGATAAATAAAAAAACAAGCAAACAAATAAATATACTTTAGCAGAAATTAAGCCATATCCTTGTTTTGAAATATACAAGAACTTAATATTCATATGTTTGAAAAGAACATTTGTTAAAATGGTTTCACATATTTCCTTGTTTTCTGTGGTATTCCAAGCACAGCAGGCTTGGCACAATGGAGTCTTGTTTTTCATGTTATTTAAGTTCATCCTCCTTTTGTTTAAATAATGGCTAGAGAAAAAAAGAAAAGACATTATGCCATTAATTCTGAAGAAATTGAGAACTTATCTTTCAAATACCCTGTTACTTTCACTTTTACATATTGATGTACAGGTATATATATATATATATATTTGTATGGTATGGTATGTGAAGTTGATTTTAAAAACCAATAAAAGATATTGTTAATTAGTAGACTTGTATATAAATATATATACAGTTATAAAAGTTGCAGTAATAAGGTAAATCATTCTGGATATTAGAGATGTACCAATTATCAGAATGACTGATTAATTGGCTGATTAGTAAAATTCATAACAAAATTTTTGTTCTGCTCTTACTGGGAAGCTAGAAATCTATATCTGTACACAAAGTATCAGCATAAGAGAGACAAATAAATAAGTACTAAAGGGCTTGTCTCCTCCTTCAGTTGGGACAGATGTATACGAAACTTCATGTGTCCAAATTTTCATCAATTTCCCAAAATTTTAACAAAAATTTTATTTGCTAATGAAAATTAAAGAGTAAAAAAACACCCCGAATAATTGCTCAGTTAAAAAAAATTTTAGAATGTGATATATTCAACATTCTGCCAATTAATTTTTTTGATGGAAGAAACAAATGGATTAGAATATAGATACATAGACTTTTAAAAACTTTAAAACAGTGATGAGCAACCTTTTCTGGATGCAGACCGCAAGTGAACTTTGTAGGCTTCTGATGGGCCGCATGCATTTTTTCTTACGGAGTTGTAGGCTTTAAGCCTGCTGATACCAAACATACTCCATAACCACCCGTTTTATGACATATGAAAGTTATTTTTATGCCAAAATAAAAGAAGTTATATATTGAAGGACGATTTTTATTCATACTACTTTTTTAGCAGCTTAATGTGACACTTGGCACTTTTTTCTTTCACAAGTTTTTCTATGTCTGGCTCGATCTGAGATGTTGCGATGCACAAGGAGCTTTTCATGCGTTCGTCTCCTAGCCGATTTTGATGCTTGTTCTTTAGCACCTGCATTTTTTTAAAAAAAATTGCTCACAGATGTAAGTGCTGCTGAACAAGCTTACCATATTCAAAGCATGGTTTGACAATTTTGGAAAACTCTTCCTTGGTAGGTAGAGCTTGTAAAAGTCAAAAAGCGGCACATCCCGGAATTTTCTCTCAGTTCAGTGGTACACTGAAGATCAAGAAGCTCCATTTGAAGCTCTGGAGTTTCACTTTCAGCACTGGCATCGAAAGGAATGGAAAAGATGTTTAAGGTATCCTCGCATCTTCTGAAATCTTGAAAATGGAAGTGAAATTTATCTTTGAGTTTCCGAATCTCTTCTGCATATTTTGCAGAATCATCTAAATTCTCCTTCCTCAAAATGAACAAGGTTATTGGAGCGAAGTTGTGCTTCCCACAGTGATAACTTGCAAACGCCTTGATCTTGTCAAACATGGCGTGGATGAGCTGATCCTTTCCTTGGAGTCTCAGATTCAGTTCATTGAGATGCTGAGAAAGGTTGATCAAAAATGCAAAACTGCACATCCACTCACAATCACCAAATTCCTTCAGTGGCTTCCCCTTCATATCTAAGAAGAGTTCAATTTCTTCCTTCAAATCATAAACTCGCTTGAGCATAACTCTTCTTTCAAATCCGCACCAGGTGTTGTGCCCATCATTCCCACCATACTCGCTAACTCCTTGGGTATGCTAAAATCAGCATCAATGCCTCGAATGAAGACAACCAGTTGAGCTACATGGGACACGTCAGTGCTCTTGTCCAATGCTATGGAAAACCACTTGAAATTTGATGTGCTGCATTTCAGGATGTCTTCAATGTTCTTTGACATGTCATCAACTCCCCCTACCCACAGTAAACCTTGACAGGCTAATTTTGAAATAATAGCCTTCTTCTCAGGAAATGCTACATCAGCCACAGCTTCAAGGCATTCCTTCACCATCTAGCCATTACCGAAGAGCTTCATACGTTTTGCCAGGATTTTGGAGACCAAATAACCGGCATGCACCAAAATGTCTGCCTCAGCAGTGGCTTTCTTGAAGAGATTTTGTTGGCCTGTAAGACGTTTTTCAAATTCCCGCACCTTATCTTTCTGCATCTGGCCCTGAAGGGTGCCGTGTTTTGATGCATGCTTTGTACCATAATGTCTCCTGACATTATATTCTCTAAGGACAGCCACAGATTCATTGTAAATAAATCATACTGCAGTCTCTCTAACACTGGTGAAGAAATACTCTGAGGTCCACCTATCGTTGAATTTGCATGATTAATCCTCTACTTTTCGCTTTTTCTTCTCTGAGGCCATGTCTGATGGTCTGAAAAATCACGACATGTGCACACAAATTTGCTACATGTGATGATACACCCTTTCGTCACTCTCCTAGCTGTGGAAACATGACACAACGTTGCTGGTTGTTGGTGTCCAAGTTGGCCTAGAGCTGGGCTGGCTAGTGCGCGTCCGGCCTGAATCCCTGTCTAGTCCTTGCCACGTGCTCCCCACAGGCATCGAGATCTGAGTCTTTTAGCTGACAGTGTAGCAATTTCACATTATCCCCGCAGTAAATCACGTTCAGATTACCGGGGGGGTGGTAGCTTGAAGTCTTTACACCGGTCCCAATGGCATCAGCCAATTGGAGTGTGGCTCGATTGCATCAGTCCTAGGGCAGTAACAGTTAGAGTTCCAGCTCCCTTCGCCAGCCTGTATTGTCTGCACTTCCATCAGGGCAGGGACAGGGAGCCACGGGTGGCCTGTGGGGCAGCAGGTGGCTATACGGTCACTTGGTGAAAAAACAGGAAAATAAAATTACGTTGCCAAAGTCCTATGGGCCGCATATTAGGATGTTGGGGGCCACGGGTTGCTCATGGCTGCTCTAAAAGATGGTTGGAATCAAAGATGATCATTGCATGAAGTGCTTATATTTCCCTACATTATTATTATTATTATTATTATTATTATTATTATTATTATTATTATTATTATTATTATTATTATTATAATATTCTCTTGCAGTTTGATTATGAAATATGTATGTTTTGCATATTCCAATGTAAGAAGCGATTATTGCATTAAAGTCTTATTTTCATATATAAAAAGCCGCTTTACTGTTCCCCCCTTTTTTACATAATTATTCTTATTAATATTAACCATGTTGACTGATCAGGAATTACTAATTAAAGTAATTGTCATTTAAAATATTAACAAGCCGAGTGATGAAGCTGCCATTGTGATCCTGTTTCTCTTATGAACAATACTTGACCAAGATACCATGTGCACTATGAGAGATGATTATTGGAAGTGTACTGTGATAAGAGTCATATGGCTTCTATCTAGGAAAGGTAAACATCATTGTTTTTACTTTAGCTGGAGTTGATAATCACAGCCCACCTTTGTTAATGACACTACCTAACTAATCATAGTCATCAGAGCACCTATATTGTGGTTGGTCATTGTTTTAAATTGAATATTGGGGTTGATCAGTCTTTTCAGATGTTGTTTAGCTGAGGAATGAAGAGTTTGAACTGTAGTAGGCTTACCAATGACATACTGTCCATTTCTAGATAAGTGCTTAGCCATAGATATTTTAAAGGTAGAGCTGTCTTCAAAAAGCTTTATATGGAATTATTTTGTGATTCAGAAAGAAGCTAGCTTTGTAATCAAGACAAGAAATCTCAAGATGGAAAAAACTGCAGACATTTACAACTCCAACACGATAAACCATGTAAAGGTGAAACATGCTGCTGAATACAATGCAGAAATACTTCAGCAGAAAAAAAATACCCCTGATGCTCCTGCAAAAAAAAAAAGTTTGAAGAATTCAGCCAAGCTGTAGTAAACAAATGAATATGGAACAATCCTTTGACAAGAAAAATCATCAGATATTGTTGAGGCATAGCTATACACCAGCGATTAAGAGGGATGATTACTTCTAACTTACAGTCTTACTCATTTGTAGCAGACATTGGATATAGAAACCTATTAATTACTTGTTTCCTAACTATAATATACTGAACCATAATTTTTTAGTCAAATAGTAATACCAGATATCTACATTGTTTTCCAAAAATTCCAAAAGATATTAAAAAAGGAAATTATAAATATAGCATTGAAAATAGACATTTGCACAGCTAGCCATTTCTCAGTATATGATTGGTCAATGGCTAACTGCAAAACTTCAAGAACTAAAACAAAAACACATTGCTGTTATAGAGGAAGAGATCAAGGAATATCTGGTGGAAAGGAAATACTCTCCACTTCAGAAGATTGAAAAGTTGGCATAGATGCATTTATATGCACTTCCATCTTTCATAGACATTGAATCGCTTTTTTTTTTAGCAGCAGTGGACATAATATGAACCAACAAGAAATCATCTCAATTTAGAATGAGTGAAAACTTGATGTTTCTGCATTATAATTTAAGAACTTCTGACTTTAAATACTAAGTTATACTTTGGTAAGTCAAACATTTTCAATTTTGAATCTGTGTTTGTAGACCAGTATTACTTTTAATGCTTTGGCTTTTACTTAGTTACATATTAATCTGCATTTTTAAATGGCTATGCTGATTAGTTTAGCATAGAAATATTTAAGCTTTTGATTTCAAGTAGAAAAAGTTCATTATTTTTGACAGTTTCATAAATGTGCTGCATTGAATTGCATTTTAAAACCAGTTCTATATGTTTTGTCTTCACCTAGCTATGTATAGGGACTGATTGCTCCACCAAAAAAAATTATACGTGTGTTGGGGAGAGGTGATTGATTGAATGCTTATGGGATTTATCATCTTTGCCCCCTGGTTATGTGTTAACTTGAAATGATTTTTTAATAAGACATGGTGCAATGTGTGGAAACAAAGAAAAGCAATCTTACAGTTTTTCCTTTCAAAGTAGAAGTTTTCAATTTGCTGTTATGAAGCCTACTAATCAGCCAATGGATGAATCAGCAAAATGGAAAATTAGGCAGATTATCGATTATCTGCTGATTAATTGGCACTTTCCTCTCAGGTATGAGTAATTTCTAAGCAATTTTTTTTTGTACACTTACTATTGATAGCTCTTATATGTAACCTGTGAAATGCATTACAAATCATGAACATGGGAAATATAGAATGTATATTGAATAAGTGTACATATGAATTTCTTAGCTTATGAAAGAATGGGACCTGTGATTTTTAGTTACCTTAGTAATACACATTATGTCAGATTCATATGTATAAGAACATAACCAGTGGAAATTTTAAAATTAAAACAAATTCACAAGTTTTATGTGTAAATTGATGTTCACTTACTAATTCTAACTATTTTTAACTAGCTTGGGTATCTGGTACTGCATTGGAATAAATGGCTTTAGGCTAATATTCAATAGCTTAAAACCTTTTCCAGATTCTGAAGTACCTACTCCCAAAATTTGAGGCTTTTAGGTGCTATGGTTCGGCCATGAAAGAGTAACAATCAAATGCACAAGCACTTGAAAATATGTACTAGATTTGCTTGTTTTTACTAATAATTTGTGGTGCTTTTTTTTGAAGGAAACATTGTTTGGGTTGTTTTCAAAGGTCCTCTAGAGGCCTTACTTGGGACTCTGATTGGTGTTGTATTTGGAATGGTATTATGGTTCATCCCTTCTCAAAAAAATCAGGTGAGTCACAGTTGGGTAGCATACAGTAGAAACTGTTAACATTAAGATAAAACTTGTTCAGTATAAATTTTGAAATTTTGTTTGCTGAAATGTTTTAATACTCTTTGATTTCCATCAAAAGTAGAGGAATTGGTTTTCTGTTAGTGGATTCTCAATAATATACTACATTCAGTAGTTAAATGTAAATCTTTGTTTTCTGTAAACCTGTAATTTTGAATGTCCTTCATTAAAATTTGGATAATAAAATATGTTTCAAGATGTTGCATATAAAACATTTTTTCTGAGTATACCTGAGGTTATTCAACTGTGTAATACTCCCATCAAAATATTACCAAGTTTAGTACACAGTTTTAAAACAAAAAGGTAACCTTGAAACCTGAAACATATAACAAGCTTAGAAAAAAGGTTAGTTGCAATCCTGAGCAATGTTTATAAACTACACCAGATTGAACCAGTTTTCACGCGCACACACGCAGACACAGACAGACAGGGGGAGAGAGAGAGGCAGAGGTGGGGCTGGTAAGGATAAGAATTTGTTTTACTGAACAAATACAATTTATTTTTTTAAAGAAAGGAGTCAGACTATTTTTGGATTATAGAATTTTGTTTTCATAAAAATTGTTTTCAAAGTTTATTTTAATATTTCTAGGACAATTTCCTTTTTTTCCGAGGCTTTTTATTGGTTGGTTTTGGGATGGTTGCAGTGATTGGTGGCCCCAAAATAGAACTGCCAGGAGCTGGTCCCCTATGTTGTCTTACAATGGCATTTGTTGCAGCCTATGGGTGGAGAAGAGAAAAATCATCCACGCAGTTGGTAAACTACCTTGCTATGAAATTTAGTGTCAGCTAAAGAAAGAATATTTCTAGACCAAATTGTTGAAGACAGAAGAGCATTTAAAAAGTTTCATCCAAACTAAATACATCTAAGAGATGTTTCTAGACAGAATAGCAGTGGTCAAAATAGATCTTAGCAAAATCATGCCAGACAAATTGCAGTTTAAAAATATGTCATCAGTTAATTTGGCTCATTCCAGTAATTTTCTAATGTTTTATGCATTCTTTACAAAAAATAATAGAAAATGAGTTAGAAATACTGTCTTGTTTTTTGTTAATATTTTGACCAGTAATCTTTGTTTTTAATGACTGCTTTCTTTCTATATGGCATTGTTTCAATTAATATCTTGTTTAATTAAATATTTTCCAAAGCTACCTTAATGACTTTGCCATGAATTTTTGCGGTATATTTCTCCATCACTTCTCATATGTTTTCATTTGGATTTAAATCAAGAATTTCAAGATCAGTCTTCAAATTAATGAATTTTATTGTTCTTGAACAAAGAGAGTATTTTTCCTGTTGTGTGATTTGGTGCCTTATCTTTTAAAAACCAAAAAAATTATCATCAGGATGGAATTTTCATAACAGATAATACAAAATCTGTTTTTAAAAGATTCAAATACCAATTTGTATTCATTAATGTTAATTTTTGGTAAGGCTACCAAATTATCTTTACCATTAGCAGAGAAACAGGCTCAAATCTGAAAACTTTCTGGATGATTCTTGGTTGGTAAATTGGAATTGGATTTAAGTCTTTTACCTGAATTTTTTCTGATTCTCAATGCACAGTGATTATCAAAAACGTTAAGTGAACTTTCATTTGCAAGTATCACTGATTTCAGTCTTCTATTTGCAATTTTTTCTGATTTTTTAGAAAATATAAGTTTCTTTTGTCTTTGTATGGCAGGTTTGTTGTTTTTTTAAAGCTGTATGTGGGGTTTTAAACCCATTGCTATCAATTTCCTGCTTGGCAATACTTTTGTCCTCATCTCTAGTTAATGTACCATTTGAGATTAAACCTATCCTCTTGAAGCTTTGCCAAAATTGTTCTCTCCTTGGTGACAGTTTTTTTTCATTGTTCCACCTCTTTTCACACCCAAAAAGTGTCACTAGAAGACCACATTTTCCAACAATTCCTGAACATCTCGTCCTTTTTGACATACGTATCAATCTGCTGTCTAGCATGATATTTTCTGCTGAAGATTACTTCAGCATTCATTGAAGTTGCTGATGCATGGATGGCTATTTATATATATATGGAAAACTTATAAAGAAATTTACATCTAAATTGAAAGGAAAGTTATGTCATTTTCCAACCGTAATAAAAAGATCAGGAATTATCTAGAATATAATGAAAATTCTAGAATATTCTGGTTGATGTAGATTTCTTTGTTGTTGAAAATAACACCTATAAATTTTCAAACTCCTACTTTTCATGTATTTGGTTTTAGATTTTCAAATTTTAAAATCATATGAATAGGGAAAGAAGTTTCACTGTTGGACAGTTGTTGTGCATTCAGATTGTCTAACATAAAAGCAAACATACTGAAAATTAATGAATGGGTCAGATTGATGGCCAAGGCTGTACTGTATTTCAGTAAAAAACATTAATCGATTTTCATTTACTTCTAGATTATAAGCTATCATGTGTTTTATAGAATGGTTTTTTTTTTCATTTATTTTTAAACTTTATTGATTGCCCTATGATATAGGCAATTATTTCAAAGTCAACTTTCTAGTAAAAAATTTTCGATTAGTTTTATAAATTCCAGAAATAAGCAAAACAACAATGTTATCCACCTTACATAGAGCATGCTGGTTGCATCAGTGTCAGTGTAGTAAATACCATTCTACTGCACGGTTGTCTTGTGGAAAATTTTATTTTTCTCCTTTTAGATGAAGGTGCAAAATGGTATTGGGCTCTTATGGATAATTGTCCAACCATTACTATTTGGCTTGATTGGATCTGCAGTTGATGCCACAGGTTTAGACCTAAAGACAGTTGGTAAGCTGTAGTGCTTTAAATTTGATTTTCCACTGGATTTTAAATAACCCAAATCTATTATTTGATGGGATTTTTTATCACAAATATGGATATGGAGTTTGTTTGCTTTGTTAATTAGATTTTGTCACAACATTTTCATTTCAAAGAAATTGTATTTCTGCTATTTTAAATTTAATTTTAGGCATTTTATTTTCATTTTATTTATTTTTTGTTGTGTTAAGAATTATTTTTATTTTTGGTTTTTATGTTCCAGTTTTTATTATGAAAGATTTGTAGATTGAATAAGAATGTGAGAAGAGAACAAAAAAAAAAAGAATAGTTAAGAAATAAGACTTGAAATTGGGTTTAATATCAGAACCCAGATGAAATCATTGTATAGATGTGAGGAAAAATGAGTTGCAAGTTGTGTATTAGTTAAAGTAAAATCAAGTCAGAACCTGGTTCATTTATCACATAAAGAGACTCTACTAGGCTAAGAAGAAACATAATGCAAATGGAAAATGATTATTATTTTAAAAAAAGTTATTAATCCTGTACAAAATGATGAATCTGCTCTACTAGCAGGATGATTATTCCCTCAGTTGATGGAGCAAGACAAGTATACTTAATTTTCAAAAAACTGAAGTAACCCATTTATAAACATAAAAATAAAAAGGGTACATACTTTGTAGCCTAATGTTGATATTAAACAGTACCATTAGTTAATTCACACACCACATGCATGCTGTTACAACTCAAAACATGTGATTATAAAGAGATTGACAAATAGACACTGCCTGAGATTCCATTTCAGTTTCATGATAAGCATGTGATTGAAAGCTATAAAAACAGTTGCAGAACAGAGGAAGTTTCAATCTTCAGACAGCTATACCGCAAACAGATGGTTCATGAGAAGTAATAGATTATGAAAGGTGCACATACTGAAAGAATGGGACATTGGTAGAAGATAGCAGAAAATCTCCAAGGCACTGGATATTCTGTTACCAACAGTTAACAGAGTTATTGTCTAATTTAAGAAAAGCCATAAGACAACTGTTTATGTCCATCCTGGACAATCAAAGACATAAGAATGAAATCTTCATGCTGTGAATAGGAGTGCAGAAACCATCCTTTGACACTCAGCTACAAATATGGAAGGAGATCAGGTATCTATGTGAACCAGCAGATGTTATCTCCACAGCATGAAGTGCAACAGAAAAAGATGTAAACCAATTCTCACCTCAAGCATTGTCAATGTTTGACTGCAATAGAAAATACAACACAGTTTTTACCATGACCTCCTGCATTCTTTCTAATGAGTCCAGGTCTTATCAGTACCCATAGTGGTTGTGTATTGGTGTGGTGCAAAGCACAACAAGGTATGGCTGTCTTTTTGTCATGGTGTTGGTTTCAATGTTGGCTACTGGATTGTCAGCCGTAATTTTTTTCCTATACATCAACATTATCCAAGAGAAATTTCTGCTTTTCTATACCAGTGATCATTGTCTAAAGAGTAGTATTTTTATGGAAAATGATGCCATAGCTCATAATGCCCATGCATTGTAAAGATGGAGAGAGAGGCAGAACATAACAACTCCACCATGGCCTGGCCAATTGCTGGACAAACACATTGAGTACATGTGGGTAACCCTTAACCAGTACCTGTAAAGTTTCTCTGTAAACCCACTTTGTGAGACTACCTAATACAAATTTTGAGCCAGGAATGTCTAATCTCATAGTCTAGGATTACTGACCTTATCCACAGAATGTGGTTCCTGTCTTTTAAGACAAAGGGCTGCACCACAAAATATTAGTCCCATTCATAGCAGTTGACCATAAATTTACTTCCTGCAGTCATTTGCTTATGACTCCAAAACCATAACAGGTATGTTAACAGAGGTAAGTGTACATACTCAGGGGATCATGAGGAATGTGCACCCATGATTTGTAGATTTCTCATGGGCATATCACATAACATTTATCTTCTGTTTATATGTTTAAAGAGCTGTCAATTTTCCTGCATAGCCGCATGCTCTCTCAAAGACTGCATAGCAATCGGGAAATTTTTCTATAACAATCAGTGTGACGTAGAGCAGCTTTGTGTCTCTCATGACAGAGTTGTTTATCTAGCACCATGTAGCCTAAGGGCTTAGCATAATTCCATAAATTTGAGGAAGACAGGATTTGTGGCCAATGTACCACAATTCAAATATTCAGCTACACCTGTGGAAGCTGTTGCAGAAATTCTACAAGTTTCATCAGAAATTCAACAACGAAAAAATCTCCATGGAGATTTTAAAAAAACAAAGAATAGATTTTTTCCCAAATTCCTCAGAAGATAGTCACTATTTTTAATAAGCTGTACCCCATTCCATAAATGTTTCATGCTACTGATAAAGTCATCAGCTTTCAACTTCTGGTTTACCTGCAGGTTTTAAAGATTTTTTTTCTCCAATAAATATGGATATCATTTGACCATCTGTCAATTTAATTAAAATTTTTTACTGTAATTTGAACTTGCAATAAAAGTAAAAAAATTGCCATATCAGATTCTTTCAATATGGACACTAGCAAAATCTCCACTACAACAATCATTAGTTTTTTTTATTTTCCTTTTAACTTTTGTATCAAAGCCTATCCTGTTTCCAGGTCCACTGACCTATCTAGCTAACTATGTGAAAGATGATGCAAGATACAAAAACTGTTATCATAAAAAATGCAGATGCTATAGAATTTGCATTTTTCTGATCAGAATAAGTGGTTGAACTTTTCCTTAGACATGCACATGTTCAGAATCTGTAAAGATTCCCATTTATCTTCCTTTGTGTGCTCTAGACAATAAGTCAGCAATTTGATCTCATTTTTCAGATGAGATTTTTTTTTTACTTTATTGAATGACTAACCTATTTGTAATTTTCTTTTGTTGTAAATTATAGTTTAGTGTGACTTTTTTATAGAAAGTTTAACTTAAATATTGCATTAATAAATTGTTGTTTGTTTGAATACTGGTCTTGAGTTACCAGTATGCATTTGATAATCATTCTCTTTCCTATATTGCGACACTCTACTTAGATAGGTGTTTTAATACATAAATTAGCCCATTCACAAATAGCCTTGATGAGAGCTGGCTATAGATGAGACACAATAACATGTCTATTGCACATCTTTGCTCAAGCAGAGAAGAAAAGGGTGTGGAGGTTAGCTGCATGCCTTCTCTAGAAAGTTCCTAGTATAACTTTTCATTTTTAAGAAATGAGACTGACTAAGGATTCAAAAGTGAAACTTTTAGTGTATTCACAAACCTGAATTGCATCAATGAATTTTCTACACTCATTTCTTCTTAATTAAAAACTTCTTCAATATACTTTATCTACATAATATATACAGCACTAGATATTTTGTTAAAAGTGAAACTATGGTTTTCATATATTGATTTTAAAATATAAAATCACAACTGTTGCTCCATGGCAACTAATCCTTTCTATTAACAAACTGTCCTTTCTTAATGAAAATAATTATGGCACTGGTTGTAGGTGAGGCCTTTGCAAATTCCTCTTTGTGTTAGATGGCCAACAACTTTTTAGTCACATATACACAAATTGTACAAATCTTTCTTTTTACAGGCTTCTCTTGATTCTCTCTGGCCAGAATATCAATATTTTTATATACTTTTTAAAAAATTTAAATTTGATTTTAATTTAGGTCATCAAACTCATTATGTTTACAGTCAGATTACTATTGGCCTAATATTAATATAGTAATTATAGGTTATCAAACTCATTATGTTTACAGTCAGATTACTATTGGCCTAATATTAATATAGTAATTATAGGTTATCAAACTCATTATGTTTACAGTCAGATTACTATTGGCCTAATATTAATATAGTAATTATAGGTTATCAAACTCATTATGTTTACAGTCAGATTACTATTGGCCTAATATTAATATAGTAATTATAGGTTATCAAACTCATTATGTTTACAGTCAGGTCACTATTTCCTTAATATTGATACAGTAGTTACAGTTAACATCAGGAAGAGTTTTTCTATCCATAATTTTTTGAAAATGTTACCCAATAAAATTCCAAAGCAAAAAATAAAAATACTCTTTGGAAAAAAAATTGCTATTAAGATGATGTCTGTAAGATACAGAAATCTGTTAGCTGCTGAAAGATCAATTTATTGTCTGTAATAAAACAGTAGATTTTTTTTTGTTTTTTGTATTTAATTATTTACAAAGAAAAACTTGAAAATAAAATAAAAGAATTTTTTAAAAACAATTTGATAGAACTAAATCTCAAATTAAAGAAGAGAGAAAACTAAAGGAAAATAGCAACTAGGAAAATAAACTCAAATAGAAATAATTGATGTTAAAAAATTAATTTTGGTTTGATTATTAAAAGAAGCAAAGGAATTAAAATACTGTAATGCAGAAATGTTACAGATTTAACTTATTCCTTGTTTTTAATTTATTATTATTACACGCTCAATAGCCTGTTACATATTTTCCAGTAAATGTAGAAGATTAGTTTGGGTATTTCTCATTAACTTTATTAGTAGTAATTAAAGTAGCATAACATATTTATTAGTTAATTCAATTATGGGGATGGGAAATGCCTGAACTAACCCTCTACTTTCTGTAAGTGACACATGACCAATAACTTTACATTCTTTTCCCTTGGTTTTTCTTCTCTCTGTAATAGGTCTTGGAATAGCTTCCATTTCTGTTGGGTTGTTGGCGAGAATGATGGTTTCCTTCCTGGCTGTTTCTGGCGGAGATCGAAATTTAAAGGAGAAATTGTTCATTCCATTTGCCTGGCTCCCCAAGGCCACAGTTCAAGTAGGTGTTAAATTATACTTCTTCATAATTCTACTTATGCTTAAAATTAACCACCTGTAGAGAAAAAATTAATTTTATCTGTTTTGAAAGTAGGAACCAATACACTTGATGTTGTCCGTCGGTAGTGTACTTTTGTTCTACAAAAGAAGCCACAAAAAGTCTGGATGAAAATCAATCAAATCAAATTTTTTTTCCCTCTCCAGGGTTGTAAAATATGTAGTTTCTTGTTTTTCAACTACTATATTATTAAACACAAAATCTTTCCTTACAAATGTAGTAAAAGGGGGGAGCTTTATATAATGATGTCACAGGTGTCAAAACCTTGAAAAAACAGTCTTATAGACCCCACATTTTTTTTTTTACTACAAATAACACAACAGTCTTAAGGAAAATATTCAGTACCAAAAATGGAAATATTACCCTATCTATTTCTTGTAATTTTCCATTTTATATAGTGGTTACACTTTGCATTCTTTCTTAGACTAAGTTTGCACACCAGTAGGCACTTAATAAGAAAATGGGTTTGTAGCTTACATCCCTGACAGAAGCTGATGTCAGTGTTTTTGTCGTGTGATTACCCTGACTAGAAGTGGCTGAAAAAATCACAACATAGCAAATGGCAAGAAACCGTGAGACTGACAATGACAGACTATGTATTAATTAAGACAAATGGTTACTTCTTATGTAGTTAGTTATTGTTTGTGCTAGCTAATGCTATATTTATTTTATGATGATAGGGTTGATCTTAAATAACAGTTTGCATGTCAGTGTGTGTAATTTAAAGTTCAAAACTTCTTGATGTTACTGGCATTCAGGCTCTAAGAAGTTTTGTTGTACATAATTTTTGGTAAAAGTATGAAGGTAAAATGGATCGTGGGTGTTTCTATTCTAGATTTTTTTTATCTGGAGTTCGAAGGGTTAACAATTTGGGGTAAACTTTAAACTTATTGTTTTTCAACTTAATTACAAAATGTCATGACTTTCAGTCTTTAATTTTTATTGTTTATTAGTGAGAAGGGGCTTCCTCACAAATACCTTTTAGCTAGTGAAGGCTTTACACAAACAAAAATGTGGCATGAAATGACAGATGATATTAATGGGACAACTGTCAAACTTTCATCCTACCTGATCTAGCAGTGATCACAGAAGATTGTTTTGGGAAGAAGAATAAAGTATCACTCATCGGTGCACACTAATCTTCTCTCACTTTCTCCCTATCTCCTTTTGAGATGCTTATATGCTCCAAGCATAGTAGCCAATCCCTTATAACTGTGGTATCTTTTAAATGATACTAGTATTACACAACAATAAATGTTGTGTTGTGAAGAAAAAATGGATTGTAGGCAGTGTAGTCATTTAAAATATTAGTTATATTTTTTACAGGTAGCTTTTTGCCAGTGAGCATATTAAGTGAATGAGAAACCTAATAATTTAAGCCAATGAACATGACATCCAGAATGCATTGTATGAATGGTTGGTTCTTTTGACAGCATAGATAGTGTTGCCTACATTGTAGGTGGCACTTACTGTAGTGTGTCAATAGCAGAGGTTTGGGTTGTGGAAAAATAAAGATCAATGGAGGTGACTGAGTCTTTTGATGTTAACACTCTCTGCATGACCATTGATGTTGATAATAAAATGTTTGTGAGAAAGATTAATGACCTGTAATGGGCTATCATACAGCAGCTACAGAGGCCTGCATACTATCTCATGTTAAATGAAAACATGTACATGACTGCAGGTCCCTAGATTTTTCGTTGTTTGCATGCTGGCATTAGTTGGAATCTTTGCATAGTGGATTTCAACTTCCTACATAGCTTGTTGGATCTAAGATAGTTGTGTTGGAATCTGCATTGAAAAACTGTTCTGGTAAGCATAGAGTTGTGCTATAACAAGTTTTGCAGCATTGTATCTTATGTTGCTTTTACCACAGTCCAAATTCTGAGCATTATTACCAGCAGCACTTCCATTCATTTGGTTGTACTTACATGTGATGACTTGAGTGGATGATGAAAATTTTAAACAAGTTTATTTGTACATGGGTAGTTTGCTGTTGTGTGAAGATGTTTGGTTTGAATAAGTTGAATCAGGACATTGAAGAGTGTCGATTTGAATTGATATTTCCACCATCAGTTTTGACAGTAGGAGAACACTAAATAATGTAATTTATTTTCTGACAAAGGGCACAGTTTTTGCAGAAAAATCAGTGATTGGAATGGCTTCCAGCCAGTGAGTGAAATGGTTGACACACATGAGGAGATAGGTATAACTATTTGAGGTTGGGAGTGCTCTAACAGTATTTTTGTACACATGATCAAATCAGGCATTTTGGGTTGCAAACAAGTATTGTATCTTCGCATGTTTACCCTGAATGCATAATTGAGCCCATTGTCATACATCACAATTGATATAGGCCAGACAAATTGATCCATGATCAAGCATTGAGTTGCTTGGATGCCAGGGTATGGGAGCAAGTGTAACAAGTTAAACACTGCATGATGGAAATCCTCAAAAACAAATAGGAACGAGATGCCTGTAATCATGTTGCATGCAATAGTTGCATCACTGATTGAAACTGGAATGTCCATGAGTACAAGTATAGATGTTGGGGAATGTAGCTGGTGCAATTCATTATCTACTCATTGCATTTCAGCCATTTGACAAAAGTAAATGACTGAAGCAGAAGATCCAACTGCAATGAGCTCAATTCTTGACTGCATCTGCAGCTACATTATCTTTTTCTTTCAGATGCTGCATGTTGGTTGTGAATTGAAAAGTAAAGTCTAAATGATGGAGTTCATGAGGCAAATAATGATCCGTACTTGTTGACAAAGTGTGTATGAGCAGTTTATGACCAGTATGTGAAACTGGTGACCCCCATGCAAGACATGGAAATTTCAGACTGCAAAGTATGTTGTCAAAAGTTCATGACCAAATGCACTGAAACAGTTCTCAGTAGGCTTCAATTTTTTTTTATATCAGAAAAAAGCTGGCTGCCAGTTATTGTTGACATGTTGCTGTAGTATACTTTCAACAGCTGCATTTCAAGCATCTTCCAAGACATGTAGCTGATGCATTTGGCTTAGGATGAGCTAGGAGTGTTTTGGTTGTGAGAACTGCTTTGATAGTGTCAGATGCAATTTAAGCTGCATTAGACCACATGAGTGCTACCAGCATTTGATAGTAGACCTGTTAGGGGCTTTAGCTGCAGAATGAAACATTGGTAGAAAATAAAAAGACCAAAAAATTCCTAAAGCTTGCAATGAGTTGTTTGGTGAGGAATGTCCTGAATGGTTTTGCACTTTCTGCTGTAATGGTAAAATTCCATTCACGTCAATGTGATATCCAAGGAATTTAAGAGATTCTACACCAAGCTGTCATTTACCTGGGCTAATAAACTATATTTTACTTGTCCAGTCACACGAAAATGAGTAGCAAGTGTTGATGGTGCTTCTCCACAGTAGAACTAGCCACCAACAGATCATTAATGAACAACAATGGAAATAATTATGGATGCAGAGGAAAAACTGGGTATAAAATACAAATAACATGATAGAATTGCATCTCGTTTGTAAAAATTAAATGCTCCGTAGTAGAGTCATGCGTTGATATAGTACATTGTGATTGGTTGTCATCCAAGCAGAAAGTGCCACACCTGCAAAACTATAAAACTATAGGAGAGCAATATTTTTGTTGTGTGGTGAATATATGATAAATACTATGACAGCTGAGGAAAAAATATCACATGACAAGCATATACAAAGCAGTCTTAGCTAGTGAAGGCTACTCCATGCAGCCTGACTTCATCTTTGAGAAGTTTATGCAAAACTCTGAGGATACACAGAATTGGTACTTTTAACATTAGACACGGTCCAAAAGTGATGTTAAGCGTGTTATGGCATATTTTCAGTCTGATAGACAACAAGCTAGTAGAAATTTACAAATGATCTAGCTGCAAATACAGGTGTTAATGTTTTTCAAGAATGGTAAGATACATTATCCTGAAGAGGTCTCAATAGAAATGTAGCTGAATGAAAACCTCTGCTGGCAAGGGTGAAATGAGCAGCATAAATGAAACAGTGGGATGACCAAACTTGGAAAAATGTTTTCTTTATATGTGAGTCCAAGTTTGAACTGTTTGGCAATAGTCAATAGCAGTTTGAAGGTGGACCAGGGAGCAGAATAACAGTCGGTGTACAACAGTTATAATGAAGCAAAGGCTAAATACAAGTGTGCAACTTCAATCGTTCAAAGGTGTCAAGGACTTACATAGAATCAAAGGCACACTGACTGCCAACAGGTACAACAGCTTTTCAATCATCATGCCATTCCCTTAGGAAGACCCTTCATTGTACAGGAATTCATCTTTCAACATGACAGTGACTCCAAACATATTGCGAATGTGGTTAGAAACTATCTAAAATGTAAAGAGGCTCGTTGAACATTCACAAAGATGCTTTGGGTTGCACGAAGTCCAAATAAGAACAGCATTGAAGTTATACGGCTACAGAGAAAGTCAAACTGCATCCAAACACCTCAGATGATTTGTATAAACTGATACAGATATTTTGATAATATTTCACAGTCATACACTGATAATCTCTAGGTGAGCAGGAAAACACGGATTTAGGTTTTATATAAGCAAAGAAAGGATCAATGCACTGTATAGCATATTTATTTTATTTTTGTATATTTTTTATGTATAATGCATTGTATATCTATTATATACAGCTTTCAGTTGCAATTACTCATTATTTGTGCACATTCTGTGTTTTTCCATAATTATTTTAAATATTATGTGTAGTAAAAATCAAGTCCACAAGTGACTTAGTTAATGAACTGCTGAAAAGTCTAGGCAGCATTACATAGCCCACATGGCATTCTCAGAAATTCAAACATACTGAATGGACTGGTAATTGCAATCGTTAGAATATTGGCTAGCTCAACTGAACTTTGATAGTATGCACATATGAGATCAATTTCTGAAAAGATCTGCATACTGGTGTTGCAAAGTTGTGCATGTGTGGTATTGGTTTTTGTACAGTCATATTGTTGATTGTTTGGTAATTGTCACATGGTTACCAATCTCCAGGTGTCCTTTTAGGTACCATATGCAGTGGTTAAGACCAATCACTGAAGAATGAATGATGTCTAACTGTATCATATGTTAAATTCCTGCTATGCAATTTTAAACCTGTCAGGAGAAAGGAATTGTAGCTGGCTATGGACTTGAGGGCCCTTAATTTTGATGTGGTGGCTCACATTGTGTTTTGCATTATCTTTCTGATATGTTTATGTTATGAAAGCCTGATAGTAGCAAATCAAACTGCAATTTATAACCAACTGCTGCAAACATTGGGCTCATGGATGTTACATTTGCTGCATTGTTCAAATATCACAAATCAGAAGAGATTATTTTATTTTCTGTAAAATGTTAATATTTATATATTCCACTTAGTTCTACAAAGCTTTGAGTTTTCTTTCTCTAACTAATAATAGTTAGTATAATTTATGATATGGGTTTATTAAAGACACTCCAATACATTTGAAATCACATGATGTGAAATAATCATAATTTAACACCAATGTGCATTCATTATAAAGGAAAAGTTGCATTTGTGCAAGTTGATCTGGCATGTGGATTTACATTTCTATTAAGATCAATTTTCAAAGTAATACATCCACAGGAAGAAAAATAATTATAAAGGTTATTTCATTTAAAATATGATTCTATATTTTGGATATTATTTTCATTCCAGGAATATAAATCTATATTTAGAAAACAACATATTTAAAATTCCCTATATCTGTGATAAATTGATTAACCCATCGAAGAGTGACTTTTTTACCCTTTCAGTACACTAATATATATTTATGGGGAATGGGTATTAATCCTATAAATGTATGTTCAAGGTATCATGAGCTGTAGGAAGCCCAAACATACAACTTCTCAAAACCTTGGAAACATGCATGTAGATTCTGTCAGGATTAATGCCCATAACACATAAATATATAAGTGCGCTACTCAAAGGGTTCATTTCCACCAAAGTACAGACAAGCAAATAAAATATAAAAAATATATTATTATTTGGAGGATAATTACTGTGTGGTAAGAAAATGATTTTTTGTCATATTCAGTATTTTCTTTCTGGCACCCACCTGTAAACCAGTGATGTGCTTCTGATTTCCCTTATTGGCTCTTTCCTGCTAAATAAAACAAGTCAAGGCATGTGTGTGAGTGTAATTATGTGTATTAGTTCACATTCCACATTTATTTTTATTTTCTTACCACACAGTAATTATCCTCCAAATAATAATATATTTATGTGTTATGGGCATTAATCCTGACAGAATCTAAATGCATGTTTCCAAGGTTTTGAGAAGTTATATGTTTGGGTTTCCTACAGCTCATGATACCTTGAACATACATTTATAGGATTAATACCCATTCCCCATAAATATATATTAGTGTACTGAAAGGGTAAAAAAGTCACTCTTCGATGGGTTAATCAATTTATCACAGATATAGGGAATTTTAAATATGTTGTTTTCTAAATATAGATTTATATTCCTGGAATGAAAATAATATCCAAAATATAGAATCATATTTTAAATGAAATAACAACCTTTATAATTATTTTTCTTCCTGTGGATGTATTACTTTGAAAATTGATACTATCATCCATCATTTTTTAGCAATTATTAAAATATACATGCCCATAATTCTTTTATTAAAATACAAAAAAGCCACATAACATTATTGAGCCTTAGCTAATTTGTTACTTTTATATTAAAATATTCGATATTTTAAAAAAATTTACTTTTTAGTGATAGATTAGAACAGAATCTGTTATCAAAATTGTGATTGTTTTAAAAATGAATTCAAGATTATTATTACTATTATTTCTTCACCCAGGCAGCTTTGTAAGAGATGTTGATCTTGCTTTAAAAGTATCTCCAGAACAGTATGAACTCAGAATATAACTTATGCTAGAGAAGGCACACAATTTGTTTTTTAAACAAAAGATACCTAGTACTATTGTAAATAATACATTAGGTATCTTGCAAACTATTTGATTTTAAATAAGCTGATAGACAGGTTCAATCAATGTAATTGGTAATGTTTTGTTCTTCAGCATTGTTTCATTTGTAAAAGTTTTTAAAAAAACTGATTCAGTCAGCTCTGTATATATTTTTGGATATTAAAAAAAAAAAACAAAACATTTCAGCCCATTGTCACATATTTATTTATGTGCAAGTATTTTTTGGAAAAACTGTAAATCATATCTTTGTTTATTTGCAAATTTTCTTTTGTAATTCAGGCAGCAATCGGTCCTGTAGCTTATCAGATGGCAACAAAGGAAGCTGAGAAAACTTATGGATTTACAGTAAGTGTTGTTATCCAGTATGCTATGACTAAAATGTACACCTATGCTATTCTATACCTTTGTATAATAAATGTCTTTCCATCTCTATAAATCACAAGCCACACTTTTTAAAGTGATTTTTACAAAAAATATTTCTTTAATTAATTGCTTCTTGGCCACTGGAAGCATGGAAGTACACATAAATGATATGACATTTGGCACTAAAATTTCGTGCAAATAAATTTAGGTTTATGGTGCACCAATAACATTACAAAACGTTTGTCCTATTTAAGTTTATGGATAGAGTATAATTTTTTAAAATTTTCATCTATTCTAAAGTACTTATATAATTGCACATTACCTCCAGTTGTACTTAAGGAAAAGCTTTTATTCTAATAAACACCCCATGGATTAATAAAATCACTATATAGTGTTTCAAATAAATTTTAACAAAAGATTTTCTGCTGTAAATAGATATAATATAAGAGAAATTTGAAATAATTCCTCTAAATTTTTACAAAAAACCCAAGTAAAATGGTTTGTCATTTACCAAAACATATACCACATTTATGATAAACCAGCTAATAAAGTAGGTAGTTTTGGTAAAAAGTTTAGAAGAAAGTTAAAAAAACTTGATAATATAACTGGGGTTTTTCTTTTTTGCCCTCATATTATCTGCTTGTATAATGTATGCTGAAGCATTTTATAAATACTTCTCAAAAAAGAAACATTGTAACTTATTATCAATGATCACACCACTATAACTATTATCAGCCAACATGTGATTTCTACTATTGCTCATATCATAGGATTAATAGCATTACTATTATAATTTTTACAATATTTACTATTGAAACAGTGTTTTACAATTAATTTTGATATATTTTTTATTTTAAAATGTAATATCATATAATTGTGTTGTTACCTCTGAATTACCTTGAGACGAACAAGTCTTATCTTCCTAAAAAATTATTTTTCATATTTTTATGAAATTTTCTATTTAAAAAAAATCTGTTACACCTTATAGAGCAGAAGAATAAGAAACTTGGATACAGTGTAGTTAATTGGTTAGATGAACAAATAAACAACAACAACAACAAAACTGATGTATGTATTTGGCAAATATTACTGTCACAAAACATTTTTATTGTATTATTTCCAGATCCTGACAATAGCTGTTCTAATCATTTTGATCACAGCACCACTTGGGTCAGTTCTTATTACTTTGACTGGGCCTAGGTTACTTCATAAAACAAACCCATTAAACAAGAATGCAAACAGTTATGATAATAATCCAGTTTTACAAACTGATGATAAACCAAATATAGCAGACCCATGTAATTCCTATGAGGAAAACACAAGGTTCTGACTTCACTTCACGAATGTAGAAATTAAAATTATATACTGTAGTACATATTTTAATGTTCTGGAGTAAACACGGTGCCACCCTATATCCAAATAGACAGTTGTTTTGTAAAATGTTCAATTTTATAAATTTAAGTAATGCGGATACATACATATCTGTATATACTATCTTTGTGTGTGTGTGTGTGTGTGTGTGTGTGTGTGTGTGATCAAGGTGAGAGATTTAAATTTTAATTTACTATAATTTGTAAATGTGGTAGCAATAAAATATAAACCACCAGAAGCTTCTAGATTTTAGTTTCCTTTTGGAAACAATTGCTGCAGTTATGTAGTCAGATCTGTTACAAAGCCACACCCTTAAAGGCAATAGGATATTATCCCAGCTGTTGAAAGAAAAGGCTCTATGATAAATATAGCAGTTTCAGACGGCCATAACAATTGTGAATTTCACATTAGAAAAAAATTCTAATAGAGATTTGAAATTAATGTATTCTGAATAATATAATGAGGTAATTAATTTTAGTGTTTTCTCACTTTGATCTCAAATGCTTTATTCATTAAAACAACACAAAAAGAAATGCTATACATTCCATCACTTCTTTAAACTAACTTTCTTTAATCCTTATAGCATTAAAAGTTCCTCAAGTTATACAGGCAGGACTCAATTTAATTAGAATGATTCCAAAATTTCTCGACAAAGTGGCTTTACCAATTGGCAGACATTTTTAAAAATCTGAATAAAACTAAATAACTATTTAGATAAATTGTTTGTTTTAAGCCTGTGTTTATAAAACTGAATTTAAAAAAATTCTAGGATAAAACATACTAAACAAAAACAAAATGATGAAGGCCAGCTAAATAAGTTACGCTTCCGTTACAAACATTACTGCAGGAAATTATCGAAGCTACCTGAGCAAGTGAATGTAAAGTTTACTCTAATTCAGAGACGGTGTACATTAGCATACCCCACCCCCCCCCCACCCAAATCTGCTGGGATGTTTTCTGTATGAAAAAACCACCAGAAATTATTCACAATCTACATTTCTACTCTTTGGAGGCTTCTTATTTTACTCAAGAATCTGGAATAAGACAACTGATTATAGCAAGAACTCATTGCATTGAAAATATCTGGAAAAACTTGAATTAAAAGTGTCAACAAGTTTGTTTTTTTCCTTTACATTCTTTTTAAGGTTGTCAGTGATACAAATATACCTACGAACCATTAAAAATATACGTACAGTGTTGGAAGTAATTATGGAAACAGACATAAGATATGCATAAATAATGAGTAATTGCCACAGAGAGATGTGTACACACAAAGAGGGGCATCTGCAGGACCCCCACCCCCTGGGAGGGAGATTAACCTAATAATATCAAGTGGAATGTGCCTAGCGATGAAAGCATACTAACGTCAAAAAACAAAAAGATACTAATTTGTTTTTTTTTTATCAAAGATATTTGATTTTGATCAATAATTTCTTACTTAGAAATATTTAATGTGATTCATTTAGAATTTTAAAAATTTAATTTATGGTTTCATCGCTAGAATGTTTCCTTTGCTATTATACTACCCCATCAGAGCTCTCAATAATGAAACAAACAAAAAAATATTTGTATTCAGTACAAATTGTAAATGTCTCTGGTCTTGTCCAGGTTTATCCATTACCTTTTGAATAAGTTCATGTCTGTCAGCTGTAACTTTTGCTCTATGAACACTTATCATACAAAATCCAGACAAATGAACATCTGCCATGTTTATACCCTTCTCAGTGTGCTAAATAACCTTTCTGCTGTGCAGGTTGTTACTGGTGGTATTAGAGCAATATGAATTGCGTGGTGAATGGAAAGGAATACATCAGTGTACTCTAGCAAGCTAACATATTGTTCCCCCTTGGACCATACCTCAAACCAGGCAATAGCTTCAGCTTCCAAGTTTTCAATTTTATATGCTTCATCTATTTTTACATTTTGGTTTTTGAATTCTTCACATCCAGTGTGCACCATTTGTACAGGATGGAGGCAAAAAAAGAGAAATTTTATTTATTTTCTTTAGCAAAACCAACTCTAGTGATGAAATGATTAAGTCCAAATATGGTATAAACAATGTGTGACAAAAATATTCCTCCACAATTAACCCACTAATATTAGATTGAAATATTTGCTATCTGCATTGTCTGGGGACAGATAATTCAATATTCAACTTCAACAACTGTTGAACTTTAGTGAAAGATTTGTTGGGTTGGTCTGCTTTTGGTCAGTATTCATGAAACAATTATTATAGCCCCTGAACAAGATCATAAACTTTTATATCAAGTTCAACAGCTTGGAGAGCTTGTGTTATAGATTATAGCATTGCCAAATAGCTAGAAATTAGTCAAACAAAAATATAAACATCACTGTGGTTTAAGTAGATTCTAATTGGTGTGCACTTTGTTGTGTTTTACCTGAAGCTGTAGTGGCCAGTATGCTTAAGTGATCAAAAATGTGTTCAAAGTTGTTGGAAAAAATTCTAATACTTTTGTGTTTTGCAGTCAAACATTTTAGATATTAGTAGCACATTTGGGAAAAGGCATCTTCTCTTTGGACTCTCATGGAAAAGTGTTTTTATGATAGCTTTGATTGTGCCAATTGTATTACATGTCTCAGGTGGAAATTCAAATTGTTCACAACCAGACTGAGTTTATGAGCAGTACAATGGAAAAACACAGCTTTTGAATACTTACATTTTATTGTAGCGTGCACGTCCCTTTCCTTTTCTGTCATATCCACCTTGGTCATGTAATTTTTCTAGATTCAAGCCAAACTTTGTACAATGATTAATGATAGTAATGACAATGAAGGTACCATCCAGTTAACATAGTCTTGCAAATCCAAGAAATTGCTCTTAGGTAATCTTTTCAGTGGTCATTGTGTTGAGTGAATGTACACCAAGTGACGACTGCTCCTTTCCAGATATGCCAGCACTTTCATCAGCAATTATTGAAAATCCAGTGAAATTGTTTGCTGAAAAAACTATTTATTCCCTGATAGTTTCTTTACAGAGAATGATTAATTAATTTTCTACATGGAAAGATGTATAGCAAGCATTAGCTGGAGCATTTTCCAAATGGTTTGGTAGCGTCTCATCTCCTGATTCAATATGAAAATTATATAGGCTTTGGGCATTTCCAGTTTTGCTTCCTTTACCACTTAAAGGAATGGCATCTGTACAATAAAGAATGGTTAGCAGTATTGGATATAATACTTTCCAGTTCTGTTCAACGTCCTGCTTCAAAGCACTATCCAGTTGACACACACTGTTCATTTTTGGTTTTTTTCTTGATGGCTAAAAAGTTATTTGCATTCAGCTGCACATTTCTCTGACTTCTTACACTTTTATGAAATTCTTTGTACCTTGTAAAAGGTGCAATGGTGAAGGCTCTGGCTGTGGAAAAATTGTACAATATTTACAAATTGCTCCTTTTAGTAATGGGGAATAACTAGGGAATGGTGGATATTAATTTAACCACATACGACAGAAATTCTGTGCTCCTTTTTGAAATTGTAATTCTCAAGAGATGAGTCACTTTTTACAAGTAGATTGTATTTCAGATTGTCCATTAGTTTTATAAATGACTTAACTTGCAGTCCAATCAGGATTGTCATCAGAATGGTTGGGTTGATCACATTTAACTGCTGTTGTTGAATCTGGATCAAAGATAGTCCAGCTCTGTTTGTAAGTCCTTCTCTGCTGTTTCTTATTGTTTCTAATTACCACTTTGCTAAAATCTTTCTGATATCCATTTTCAAAAAATGTTAGTAATAAAATATCTAAAATACAAATGTAAACAATACTTGACTGGGTCTTTCAACTATTAGATGGGAATTCCTTTGCTTAGTGGGATCTGAAAGTAGCTTCTAGCACTCACTTCAAATAACCAGTTATAGGTGTTGCTAGGATCATTGCTAATTGAAACAGTTATACTAACCAATTGGCAACCCCTTCATTTCCTAATTAACCTATCAGCTTGTTTCTCAAAGCTAACCGGGACACAGATGGTTTAGCTATTTATTTGACATACACATGCTTTGCTGGTGCTTTATATTTTTTCAAATACTGCTAGTCTTCCTGGCCATTGGCAAAGAAAATAATGAAAAACAAAATGTTGTATGGCACATTAGTGTTTGGTGGGTCCTACTTCATTTAGAGCATGGTGCCTTGTTTTCCTGCTCACCTAGAGATTATCAGTGTATGACTGTGAAATATTATCAAAATATCTGTATCAGTTTATACAAATCATCTGAGGTGTTTGGATGCAGTTTGACTTTCTCTGTAGCCATATAACTTCAATGCTGTTCTTATTTGGACTTCGTGCAACCCAAAGCATCTTTGTGAATGTTCAACGAGCCTCTTTACATTTTAGATAGTTTCTAACCACATTCGCAATATATTTGGAGTCACTGTCATGTTGAAAGATGAATTCCTGTACAATGAAGGGTCTTCCTAAGGGAATGGCATGATGATTGAAAAGCTGTTGTACCTGTTGGCAGTCAGTGTGCCTTTGATTCTATGTAAGTCCTTGACACCTTTGAACGATTGAAGTTGCACACTTGTATTTAGCCTTTGCTTCATTATAACTGTTGTACACTGACTGTTATTCTGCTCCCTGGTCCACCTTCAAACTGCTATTGACTATTGCCAAACAATTCAAACTTGGACTCACATATAAAGAAAACATTTTTCCAAGTTTGGTCATCCCACTGTTTCATTTATGCTGCTCATTTCACCCTTGCCAGCAGAGGTTTTCATTCAGCTACATTTCTATTGAGACCTCTTCAGGATAATGTATCTTACCATTCTTGAAAAACATTAACACCTGTATTTGCAGCTAGATCATTTGAAAATTTCTACTAGCTTGTTGTCTATCAGACTGAAAATATGCCATAACACGCTTAACATCACTTTTGGACCGTGTCTAATGTTAAAAGTACCAATTCTGTGTATCCTCAGAGTTTTGCATAAACTTCTCAAAGATGAAGTCAGGCTGCATGGAGTAGCCTTCACTAGCTAAGACTGCTTTGTATATGCTTGTCATGTGATATTTTTTTCCTCAGCTGTCATAGTATTCATCATATATTCACCACACAACAAAAATATTGCTCTCCTATAGTTTTATAGTTTTGCAGGTGTGGCACTTTCTGCTTGGATGACAACCAATCACAATGTACTATATCAACACATGACTCTACTACGGAGCATTTAATTTTTACAAACGAGATGCAATTCTATCATGTTATTTGTATTTTATACCCAGTTTTTCCTGTTTCCATAATTTCCATTTGCTTTATATTTTATTCTAAAGCATTCAAGGTTTAGATTACAGGAGCACAACCACACCCCTTACAGCTTTACAATGGTTTCTAAATATCTTGTACCAACATCATTTATTCTGCATTAAATTACCATAACTTTATCGGAAAATATTTAAATCTTTTAGGGTGAAAGAAATATCAAAATGTATTCTGCATTTTTATGCATAAAATGATTAAAGATAAATTCATATTTGGTTTTTATGATTGTCATACATAACAAACTACAAATTTTTGAAGCTATATTACTTAATCAACATTTATAACAAAATAACAATCCAATTAAAATATCACAAAACTTAATGCTAAACCTTCATGATTTTATCACCAAGCAAATCAACTGATATTATAGTGTTTCCATTTTCAGAAGTGACTTATAATATTTACCATATGGATTAAATATTTTTTAAGATGCATTGAACATCAAAAGTTGATCTGTATACTAAAAAGCTATGGTGATTAGTAGACAGCACACAATAAGTCTATTTAAAAGGAAACACTTTTCTGACTTGTTTGGTCATACCCTAATAATTTTTAGGTTTTTTAAAAGTAGAAAAAGCTAACATTCAACTACTTTTAAGCAGGAATTTTCTGAGAGATGAAAATTGGATTATTCCAGCAATTCAGTGATTTCATAGTCCAGACATGGTTGAGTTATTCCTATTCAGGTAGAAAGCTCTGCTTCAGTTGCTCAATATTTCAAAGTACAGCTGACCTTGCATAGATTGTAAATCTTTGAAAATTAACAGGCTGGTGAATTCTCTAGGGATATTACCCACAGTACACCAAGCAAGTCTGTGACCATTACTAACCAAATGCCATTAAACGAAAACCTCAGATGCTGTCCACTAAGATATTAAAATTCTTAGGTAGCAATAATATAATTTGTCAACTTGTGATAATTCCCAAATGATTTTATTCAAAAACTTTACAATTTTTTCCAAAACATTAATAAACAAACAAGATGAAACAAAGCATGGCACAGTGTATTTCCAAGTAGCTGTCAAGGTAATGGATAGTCAGACAAAAACAAATTCAAATTTCCTGTTATGCCATTTAAAATACATTAATTAGATATGTTTATATAAAAGAAAATATGAAGTGGAATTCTGTCTAAGGTGTTTTAACTTCTCATATTGGTTTAAAGAAACTTCACCTTTTAAATTATTCTAACACTTCTAGTAATTCATATTTGTTGAACATTTATACCAGTCAAAAAGATACAGATTTCCACATTAAAAACAGCATAAACAGACAGTTACCACCCAGATAAGAGTCATTATTAATATTTCAAACACGGAGTAACTAACTTAACTGAAGCAGCAGTGTACTAAAACTTTACTGTTAATGACACGAGATCTGGCAATATAAATTTAAATCCGTGACATTACATCAAAAGTCTATATATTCAAAGGGAAATACCAGTATCCTTCCAAGTTTCCTTTCTAAACATTCATCCTATCCTCCTCCTTTGAGAAGATAAATATTCTAGAATACTGGGTTTCCCTGGAGAACTAATTGTTGAGAAATAGTTTTTGAACCACCAATCAGATTAAATAAATAAAAAAAAAATCCAATTAGTGCACATATACTATCCAGCCCTGAGATGTTGATGCAACATGGCTATGCAGTCAACTTCTCAAATGTTCCTCTGGCTATGATCTAGGCACAATTAAGCTTAGAATGCACAAAAAAAGAGAGATCCTTTCTCTACAATTTAAGGGAATGTTACTTAAATGTTATTTACATCAGGGTGGTCCAACTTCCTTAAAATCATGGGCCACATGTAATATTGTTATACTAAATTTCAACTGCATGTGCATCAAATGTTTTTGCTGTGAATCCAATCTATATTCAGTGATGTTGTTTACCACTAAATTCTAGAGAGAAATCATGATTTAATAATAATTATTTTACTCTGATAATAATAATAATTAATAAATAAGAAAACTCAGGTTGAGATTTTTCTTCCACCAGTGACTCAAAATCAATACAGAGCAGTTTTCCATTGTTATAAACGCAGAGAAATTTTCCCTCCCAATCAAACACCTTGTTTTCCTGTAAAATTCTCTCGCTAATGCTCACCCTGGAGTTACAATTACCAGTCCCTCAGATGTGATTTGGTGAGCGCTGACTCATGCAGAAGTTGTGGCAATCAACCAGATGTCATCTAATGAAAATTATTACATACACGCGCTTACTGTATAGATGAGATCAGTCTCTTGCCACAACGGCGAAGAGAGGATTTGTTTAAAGGTCGTACATAAGAGTGCGGTGTCATTAACTGAATGTATTTCCCCGGCCAGGTCAGGTTTACATGGTCAAAACAGCTTATTTCCCAATATTTTTACGTTTAGCAAGTTTTTTTCTTGGGGGGGGGGGGCTTTTTATGCTGAGATTACATCCAATTGTTATAACATAAATCTGCAAACTTGGCAGTCAGAATTTTCTTTAAAAAACAGAAACAAAGATTCCTATGCTGTCTATGTAATAGTTTTTTTTTTCTATTTAGATGTTATTTTTATTTGAAGTACAGAAGACTAAGTTATGCAAGTATCAGAGGTTTAACTAAACACACTACACTAGCAGATTACCAGTATGACCAGGTGGCACTATCTTTTTTAGTCAATAGGAAGTAGATAAACTATACATGGATGTTCAGGAAGATCTGCATACGTAAACCATTTATAACAAACATCAATCATGAAAAAGGACAAATTTCAGTAAAAATGCCAAACTTTACATTTTCAGAAATTGACCTACAGAACCACACAAATTTCAGTCTATCAGATCAAGGGTGAAAGATTTCTGCTCAGTGAAGGTGGCTGAACTGTTCGGTGAATCTTCAGGAGTTTTGTCAAATCTTTTACCCACACAGCTGTGAACACTATAACAGAACTTAGTTTTAATTCCTCCTCGAATGAATTTTTCAATGGGTTGCACGTCTTCATTTCTACAACCCGATGATATAGTTAAAAACAAACTGTTGCCTTTCGTTGTTTTCTTAAATGCAATTAAAGTTTGCTAGTACTTTTTTTGGTGGGGAGGAATGACCAACTGCTAGGTTTGAAAGCCTTTCAGGACCAGCTTTGGTTTAGTGCACTTCCCCAGCCAGCCAGCCACATGGGTTTCTTCTATGAAGAGTTCTAGTACGGTCTATCAGTAGCAAAAGGTGCTGGTGACACTGTCTGGGAGGGAAGGACCTGGCCACCCAACCAAGTACCATTCTCCTGCAATGCTGATGCCATAATCTCTTCACTGTCCACCACAGCTCATATTGAACTATACAACCTGTTTTAGTTTGCATTTTTTTGTAAATCAAGAAAAATTTCACATAGTATGAACATTTAACTAAGTCTCAAAGATAGCATTAATACGCTGCTGTAGCATCTAGGAAAAACAAGTGTTTTCTTTCTGTCTTGTCTAATATCAAAGATTTTATCCAGCATCATCTCTGAGGCAACATTAGATAACAGCTTTACTCCAAATACAAATCATTGATACCTCATCAGCACATCATCATCCAGACAAAAGTAAAATATCATCATCATTTTAATGAACACTTTTTGAAATTTCAAAAAATCAACTTTAGTTTAAATGATTTTTTGTGGCTACAGAAACAAATTAAATGACTCTTATACTGCAAATAAACCTAAAATTTCCCATTAACAAAGCAAACCATTCATACAGTAAACAGTTTCAATGTAGTCTCTAAAAATGATTAGGATTCCATATTGTCCGCCATAACCTCCAATGGGTAAAAAGTAGAAACAAATTACAAAATATATAACCAGATTTAGCAATCCATAAATGCATATTTTTTTTCCCCCTGTAGTTCTGAACTACATTTTAAAATTTTCCATTCAGTTAAGCTAGGCAATTGTTTTTATTTGAAAACAGGCTAGATATCTTTGAATATCAATGATTTTCCTTCTCTTGTTTTGTTTTTACTTCAAAATGTGCTACATCAGTTTTTAAGAATGCTGATCCTGAGAGATACCTATGATTTTTTTTACATTTTCTAAAGCTTAGTTCTGATTTACTTCATAATTTTTTTTTGGTTTAAATTTTCATTATTAATACTTGTACAGTGATTAAAATGCTGAAGATTTCCAGACATACCAGCACAATGATTTTTGGCAAATGCAAATGTCTAACAATTAGATAAACAAATTTCATTATTCCTGTGTGGTTCAGGGTCATTTGAGTTAAAAGGAGAATTGTGAAAATCCTTGATTGTGGAGAGACTCACCACTTTCTTTATGTGGCTTATCACATTAACATTTGCTTCCTTGTATTTTACAACAATATACAGAATGTTTCCAAAGAGATTCATTCCAATTCCCAGATATGTTGACAGGTTCATGCTGATGCCGCCAAACATGAAGAACCCAAAGAATGTCTGCACCATTGCCTTTATGCCCCCAACCACACACGTGGTCAGGGCTGAAGTGAGATTTGTACAGAGAAAGAGTGAGTAGTTGAGAAGGCAACCTATCGAAATGACCAGGAGGAAAAGGAAGATGAAGTTAATGTCAGTAAAGCTTTTGAACTTCAAAATGTCCTTGACTTCTTGGTTCACAGTAGCTAAGAGCAGCAGCAATGGCAGAGAGTTGATGCTGTTCAGCTGTAAAACTTCAGTGGTGCTCATTTCTCCCTCCATCTGTTTCTGGAACAAGAGGAGGTACATGGCATGCATCAGGTTACTTAGACATCCATAAATGTACCCCTTGATATCAAAACGAAGATCCCCATAACCTAAAACAGATAAATATAAAATTAGTTATAAGTTTAAGCAGATAATAAATAATATTCTCTATATCCTCGATACTACATGACGACGTTGTTCTGAAAATAATTGCTGAGATGCTTGCAAAATCTCTCTGAATTTTTAATTTGTGTGAACTACAGTATTTAGATAATTAAAATCAATAAATTTAAACTCCATCTGAAGGAAAGTGTTCATTTTCATCTGCAGTGTCAAAAGTCATTATCAAGAATCAAAAAAGGAAAGTGGTGTGGCAGTCTAGAGGTTAGATACTACTGTCAAGGACCTGAATATGATTTCCAGGTGGGAATAGCTTGATTTGGCGTACTTCTCTGGCACCATCAACCAGCTGCATGGGTTTCCTTCCATATTTAAAAATGAAGGGTTTTAGTAAGGATAAGATGGTTACATCACTTCCACTTTGGATTAAGTTACCATGGAAGAGTACTTGGCCAAAACCACTTTCTAATTTCGCATTGGAAACGATGTTTAGCTCCTGCAGTGAAGGATTGCTCACTGAGACTGATCTGTTAACTTTTTTTTTTCTCAAAAGATAATCTGCCAAAATTACTTTTTTTGTTCCCAATATCTGATATAAAGAATATCACATCTCTATTAAAAGTCTTTTTCATTTATTCATTAGTTGTGCAGAAAGATTAATATCAAGAAATATATATAAAATTGAGATTCAGCAAGCAGGCAAAAGAACTGCATGAAGACAAAGTTTGATAAGAACTGGAAGATATATATTGTCCACATGAAGTAATTGCTTTTCAAAAAATAAAAAAGGAGAAAATATTTCATCTGAAAGACTTCAAAATCATTAAAATTGTCCCCAAGACATTGTATTTAAAACCACTTGAAAGCAACTGAAATTTAATTGCACAGCTGTCTTTTTATACTTCAGAAGACTGAGCGACAGTGGCTGCTAAAGCAAGAGACTTTAATCATCGGAAAACAATCAAAATTCTTTCACATTACCTTTTTTTTTTTCTTTTAAAGCAAAAAGACAATGATAAAGAATTTTGTTTCCCATGACTTTACAGATATTATGGCCATTGCTCTCTTTTTCTCTTATGCTTAAAAATTAAATAAAAATGGATTGTCACCTAGATTCTCTTACTCACTCCAAGTTTCAGAGTTTAAACTGATTTATTAACAAAAATGATGTCGTTTTAAACAAAATATTACTATATTATTTATATAGAAGTCAAAAGGCAACTTCACAGGAACTAAATTTAAGCCATGATATTCTTTAATGGATACAACGAGAACAGTAATAATTCTAAGTATCTTTATCATACTGATTTGGCATTCTATAAATAATCTCAGTAGTATTCTAATGGTAATTTAAGTAGAGACCAAACAAGGTTACAGAGTATGTATGTATGCATGCAGACTAATATTGTTACTGTTTAATTTGCAAGTTATTCTGTATTTACACCAGTAAGTGTAAACTATGAGATGTGGAATTCTGATCAATTGCTAACCTCACCTGCTATAATACAGCCTGCAGTCAGACAAAGAATGGAGAAAACAGTAATTTTAGAGGGACAGCCACGTTTCAAAACCACCACACTCAGCAGCATGGTCACCAAGGGAACGCAGCGTTTCAACACTCCATACATGGCCAGATTCATGTGACTGAGCGAACTGAGTGCCAGCACAGAGTTGAGGCTGTAAAACAGAGAAGGAGCCATAAACTGTTTTAACTGCTTCATGTTATAACTCGGAAATGTAATAAGTCCAAGGAATTTGAAAAAGTTAAGGATAAATATGGTGAACACCATCTGGAAGAGCATAATCATGACAGGAAAGTTGAAGTTATAGGTTGTCATCACTGTTTTGTTGATCAGAGTCATTAAGATGGAACATGTGCCATAAAACACTGTTGCACACAGTCTTTTAAAGACATGCATTGTCTGATCTGTATCTTGCATAACTCAAAACCAAATCTGTATCCAGCAAAATCCCAAATACCTAAAAAAGAAGAGAGAAAAAACAGAGTTAAAACCACTGAAATCTTGTTGGTGTAAACCTGGATATAACTTAAGCAAAACATTACCAGATTTTTCTTCGTATTAACAAAAAAACCAAAATAGTGCAACAATAAAGCAATTTTATGGTCGAGCAAACTCATGTCCGAGCTTTGACTGCGGAGCCGGTACCATCACCAGGCCTGGTGATCGTGGCACACACAGCTGGCTCCTGTTCTGTGTAAGTGCTAAGCAGTACACACTGTGGTTTGGCATGTTTAAACTGTGGCACCACAGTGATGCTACACAGAAGACAGATGACTGGAATTAAAAATACCAGGTTTTTTTTTGTATAAACAGGAGGGCAACTTGCCACTTGCCATTCCACCATCAGCTGCCTTGTTGGTAGAGCGTGTAGTGAAGATTCCAATTAAATGATCCTAGAGAGGACAAGAAAATCTGCCAGTATTATCATCACTGACCTGAATAACCAACAGGGCACAGTTCAGCTGAAACGACCTTGGTCACCATGCCCATTGCAGTATGAGATGTTCACAGTTGACAGATCCACAAAAGCAAGCAACACTTAATTGTAGCTATTAGCATTTTTATCAAAAACCTGAAAATGTGGAGAGTACAATGGTTCGGTGAAAGCTGTTTGAGCTGCAAGTCAGGTAACAATGACCATGTGAACTATTGCTTATGGTAATGAATGTGTCCCCATCACTGTAAGCTTGACCTTGCTACTGTGTCTGGAACCCTAATGCAAATAGGTATTATGAAAACATCCTTGGTCTTATCATTGTTCCTCAATCATTTGTTTGCTACAAGACCAAGTGGATGCCAATGCAAGTTGGTCACAGAGGACACACAAACCTGCTGGTCTTATCCAGGTGTGTGTTTAATGTAACTAACCCTGAACTACCATAATTCCTGGGTTATAAGACAAGACTCTTTTTTAAATCAGAAGTCTGGGTCTTGTCTTATAATTTTAATCAACTTATACACGGATTAAATTAAAATTAAATTTTCTCAATATTAAAAAAAAATTTTCCAAACTGAAAACTTGGCTGTAAAGTTCATATGAAAATAGTTGGCAAACACCTTTTTTTACTTTCCCAGTAGGACTGTTAATTGTTCATTAAAGTATGCTTAATTATCCAATCAATAACAAGCCACCCTCATCTTGATCCTTCTCGATCTTAATTGTGACTATAAAAATTCCCCTTCATTTTCAAAATGTCACCTGTTACATCATGTAAATCCTCCTACACAGCGGCCTTCAAAGTGGAAGTCGTAAAATTTGCTGAGGAAAATGGAGGAAATGTGGCTGCTCATCATAAGTACAGTATCAGTCAAACGTGTGTCCAGGAATAATGCAACACAAAGGATGCTCTGTGCATGACAAAGAAAACTAGGGCGGCAAATTGTGCGCATAGACCTCAATGGAAAAAACCTTTCAGGACAGGTTACAAGAGTATAGATTAGCACAACATGCTGCATGCCATGAACGAAACAACGCTCAAGTGAGATTACAAGTAAAACAAATCACTGCTGAGTTGGGAGTAGAGAACTTTGTGGGTGGTCCACTGTGGTGTTTCTGCTTTATGCATAGAAAAAGGCTATCAGGCAGCACAAGGCCATATCACAGAAACTGCCTGAAAATAAAATGTGGAACATCATAAACATGGATGAAGTACCATTAAAATTTTATATTTATACAAACGAGACAACAAAGGAAAAGAATTTATGACCATCAGAACAGGATATGAGAAATCAAATTTTACAATGGTGTTGGTGTGCAATGCTGACAACAGGAAGTTATCCCCTTGGTATATTTAAATGAAAGATGATGCTGAAGAATTTAGTGAATGACATTATGATGGAGATGAACCCAAGAATGGATGGACAACAATATGATGGAAAAATGGCCAGATAAGTACTACTCACATTAGACTGGTGGATTTTTCCAAACAAAAAAACCCATGCTAATTGTAGACTCTCTGCGTGCATACATCAGTGAAGAAACAAAAGCTAGAGTGGCTGGAAGAAAGATTGCCTTAGGTATCATCCCTGGCAGGATGACAAAATTATTACATCTACTGGACATTTCCATCAATAGATTCAAGTCTAAGCTGAGACAGATATGGAAAATGTGGATGTCCACAGGTGAACAAAATTTCACTAATACAGGTAGTATGCATCATGCTTCCTACGACCTATGATACAGTGGATCTTGGAACAGTGTGCTCCAGACAGCTATTATTAATAGCTTCATCATCAAAGCTGTTGTAATCAGCAGCAGGAAAAACTTTGCACCTGGTCTGTCCCCCTGAGCTTGCCGTTATCTTCCACTCAGATACTGAAGATGAGGGATTCAAAGGCTTCTCTGAAGTGGAGTTGAGTGTGCGACAGTACTTAGTAAGTAATAAAAGAATATAAATTGTGAATTTGTTTTCTTTTTTATTTATTCTATAACTGTTATACTACTTGAAGTCTATCTTGCATATCAACCAACGTGTTATGAAAAATTATATTACTAAATTGTAATGTTTGCAGGAATTTCAAAGTACTCTCAATGATTCAAAACATGTCAAAAATGTATTTTAGCAATGAATTCAGAGAATTAATTCACAAAGTAGTTCTCTGATAAATTCAAGAGAGCCTATTAATATTAAAGAGAATGGAAGTACTGCACACAACATTCATTTTTTTGCTGTTTTGCAAGACATCATGTGGCGTTCTGGCTAGTTTTGGTCAACAACCTCATCTTATCCAGCTTCGTCTTATAATCTGGTTCATCTTATTTATGAATGAAGTTAAGAAAAATGGAAAATCTAGTCCATTCATCTTATAGCCCACATTAACTTATAACCTGGAAATTACAGCATATACCTGACTTCTCCATTGCACAAATGTCCCAATTCTAATACAACTAAAAATGAGCAAGTTCAAAAAAGGGATAGAAAAAAACCAATATGCTTAATTAAAGATCAATTTAAATGAAGGGAGTAAAGTTCTGTTTAATTAATATATCAATTTGTTGTTCATGAACTTTTTTTCTTAATTGTGAAAAAATAATTGAGGGATATATGGCCCCATATAGGAAGTAGTGTTCCCAGAAAAATGAATTGAGGAGGAGTCTTGCACGCCCTCTCCCACACAGACTAAAGGGCTGTTTCCTCTGATTAAAATTAAGATATGAGAAATTGAGTGTCAACCACATAAGGGATCTCCTTGTTTTTCTGATGGAAACTAATCTATGCTTTTGCTGCCATCTACATATTAAAAATTATTTTTGAAACTTAAGTGAAATGTTAGATAATAATCATGAAGCAGATAAGTGTCCTACACTAGCTGGAAAATAGCATTCCAATATAAGATTTTGGTAAAGATCAAAGAATTATTGATGGAAGTACTACATTAATCATACAGCTTGAAGTCCAGTTTTTATCGACACTTTACCTTTACTGTGTGATAAAAGCTGCAGCCAGCATATTTAAATAAGCAGCTGTTCAGGGCAAGACATTGATTTTCATAATCAAATCCAATATGAAAATGAAAAGCGAAATATCATTTTAAAATCACGTTCCAGCAGCCACTAGGCAAATATCAGAAACAAACACCAGCCAAAAATAAATAATAATACAACAGTATATTATTTTCTGCAACAACTTGAAAATTGTTTTAAAAAATCCAGAACTGACATAAATATTTTTGACTTTTCACATTTATTCCCATCATTAATCAAACCAAAAATTAATGAGAGAACAGAAAATTTTGTATGTTATTTTCACACAA
This sequence comes from Nautilus pompilius, assembly GCA_018389105.1. Taxonomy (NCBI): domain Eukaryota; kingdom Metazoa; phylum Mollusca; class Cephalopoda; order Nautilida; family Nautilidae; genus Nautilus; species Nautilus pompilius. The sequence continues at coordinate 810,643 of JACATO010000120.1, forward strand.
ATCTTACAAATTTGATTGATAAAATTTTTTTTTTTTAAAAAAAGAAAGTATTTTTTGAAATGGTGACATTAGCAGTTTGTTTTTTTTTCATATCTTATATTTGAGGTTTATTCTATTATGGTGAAGTGGCAAAGTAGTCCAGTGGTAGATTTTGAGAATGGGCATTTTAAATGTTTTTCAGTTTGGCTGCTATAATGGTAGAAGGGGTCACCAGTTCAGGTTAGTAATAGCACAGTTTGTCTGAACAGAATGGTGGATCTAGTTTGCCAAATACTCTTAAGAATCCTCTTGACATACATGTGGTCATACTGGCTCTATACAAACCATAAGCTTCTTACCGTAAAGATGGTACATACACTGGCTGGCCACTTTAGGAGGGCATACATACCCCTTCAAACTTGGGCCAGGCCTGACCAAAGCTGCAGATGGAAATTAGGTTGACCATTACTTAAGTGATCCCTGCTTGGACAGGTACATTTGCAGTCAGTCTAACAGAAAGGCAAAGACACCACAATGTTCAAAAGCAGCATGAACATGGATGCATGTCTAGCAGGTGCCAAAGTGGTAAAGACAATTTCATTAGTGGGCTGCTCCAAGACATTAGTCATTTGAGTTTATCAGCAATGGCAAAAGATAAATGTATACTGTGAGAAGGAATTGTTGACACATAACACACTGACAGAGAGGAGAAAAGTAGTTAGACGAGGTAGTAAAGTCTAACCACCATCAAACGAGAGACCAACTGACAGCCATTCAATAAAGGGCACCCATCTCTATTTGAAACTTAAGAATGTTGCAATGAATGTACTTTGGTAATAGGAGAATATTGTGTAAACTGAACACAGTTACCAACATAAAAAGATGCCTTGTGTGTTGTAAGAAGCGCAACCACTGAACAGAGGATGACTGGCAAGTCACATACCTTATCCTTTTTTTTTTTTACAGATAGGAGAAAGCCGTGCAAATCATTTGATTCCTCATGTGGTTCTAGTTGTCCAGGTCTTTGGTGGAGGAGTCATGTTTTACTCCTTATATATCAGAGTATATCAAGGCGACAATGTTTGCATTCATGGTTTGAGGAATACAAAGATTCTGGGCATCTCCCATGGACAGCACAATCCAACTGAGCATCTGTGAGATGAACTTGAAAGATACACTATCTATCACAATCCCCAGCATACTTTGCTCCATACATTGCATACAATATTGACTAACTAGGGGATTCTATGCCATATCATGGGGCAAAAGGTGACCCAGCCATTTATTAAGTACAGGTCCTAGAAAAGTGGTCAGCCATTGTATAATTTTGCTTAAATTATTTTTAAGAATCTGCATCTACCATACATTTGAATAATTTATTGGAATTATCAGCTAAGTAAAACAGAAAGCTATATTTCTATTGTCAGACTCCAGTTTCAAATCATAGAAAGTCCTCAGCAATCACCTAAGTTTTCAAACCCAGTTCCCTAAATTTCTCTGATGACTCAGTCAAGTATAAATATATTACTGACAGACATTGTCTGGCACCGATTGTCATCATGTGTACTGTCAGTAAATTCTACATTTCTAACAGTTAACTGGAGGGAGAGAACACACACAGACATTCTAGATAATAAACCTGCCTACTCTACTTAAGATCAAAATTTATTTATTTATTGATTATTGAACAGTAAAGCAGCATTTTGTATCTACTCACAGGATGATCACCCGCCTGACAATGTCTGGAGTATCAGCACATCCAATAGGCTAGGCCAACACAGAAACAGCACAGAAGTAACCCCACCCCCACCGCTTTTGGTGGACAGAAGCCAGGACCACCAGCCCCAGTAGTGATGCTTACCTGACCCCCTCCACTTTGGTGGACAGAAGCCAGGACCACCAGCCCCAGTAGTGATGCTTACCTGACCCCCCCATTTGGTGGACAGAAGCCAGGACCACCAGCCCCAGTAGTGATGCTTACCTGACCCCTCCCCCTTTGGTGGACAGAAGCCAGGACCACCAGCCCCAGTAGTGATGCTTACCTGACCCCCCCCCTTTGGTGGACAGAAGCCAGGACCATCAGCCCCAGTAGTGATGCTTACCTGACCCCCCACCCCTTTGGTGGACAGAAGCCAGGACCATCAGCCCCAGTAGTGATGCTTACCTGACCCCCCCCTTTGGTGGACAGAAGCCAGGACCACCAGCCCCAGTAGTGATGCTTACCTGACCCCCCCCCCTTTGGTGGACAGAAGCCAGGACCACCAGCCCCAGTAGTGATGCTTACCTGACCCCCCCCCTTTGGTGGACAGAAGCCAGGACCACCAGCCCCAGTAGTGATGCTTACCTGACCCCCCCCTTTGGTGGACAGAAGCCAGGACCACCAGCCCCAGTAGTGATGCTTACCTGACCCCCCCCTTTGGTGGACAGAAGCCAGGACCACCAGCCCCAGTAGTGATGCTTACCTGACCCCCCCCCCTTGGTGGACAGAAGCCAGGACCACCAGCCCCAGTAGTGATGCTTACCTGACCCCCCCCCCTTTGGTGGACAGAAGCCAGGACCACCAGCCCCAGTAGTGATGCTTACCTGACCCCCCCCTTTGGTGGACAGAAGCCAGGACCACCAGCCCCAGTAGTGATGCTTACCTGACCCCCCCCCTTTGGTGGACAGAAGCCAGGACCACCAGCCCCAGTAGTGATGCTTACCTGACCCCCCCCCTTTGGTGGACAGAAGCCAGGACCACCAGCCCCAGTAGTGATGCTTACCTGACCCCCCCCTTTGGTGGACAGAAGCCAGGACCACCAGCCCCAGTAGTGATGCTTACCTGACCCCCCCCCCTTTGGTGGACAGAAGCCAGGACACCACCCCCCCAGTAGTGATGCTTACCTGACCCCCCCCCCTTGATGGACAGAAGCCAGGACCACCAGCCCCAGTAGTGATGCTTACCTGACCCCCCCCCTTTGGTGGACAGAAGCCAGGACCACCAGCCCCAGTAGTGATGCTTACTGACCCCCCCCTTTGGTGGACAGAAGCCAGGACCACCAGCCCCAGTAGTGATGCTTACCTGACCCCCCCCCTTTGGTGGACAGAAGCCAGGACCACCAGCCCCAGTAGTGATGCTTACCTGACCCCCCCCTTTGGTGGACAGAAGCCAGGACCACCAGCCCCAGTAGTGATGATTACCTGACCCCCCCCCTTTGGTGGACAGAAGCCAGGACCACCAGCCCTAGTAGTGATGCTTACCTGACCCCCCCCCTTTGGTGGACAGAAGCCAGGACCACCAGCCCCAGTAGTGATGCTTACCTGACCCCCCCCCCTTTGGTGGACAGAAGCCAGGACCACCAGCCCCAGTAGTGATGCTTACCTGACCCGTCACCCGCTCTCAGAGGGCTTCTCTCCCAAGCAGATGGTTGGTAACACACGTATCGTCTGTCTTGTCATAACGTCGGGTGATTTAGATCAGAGAGGGATTTGTCACCTGTGATAAAACGACAAGTTGTCTGCGGGACAGCGGACATAAGTCCAAATTCGACAGTCGTCAGGGGAGCACGGATATTCAGCCATGACAGAACGCGAGTGGCGACGACCAACTGGCGACCATTGCCGACTCGTGGCCGCCGAGTTCAGAGAAAGCCAAGGGCAGATAACCCAGCATGTACTAGTCGCGTTGTCCTGTTAACAATCAAAACGATGTAGATTCAGATGAGGGCGGAGGTAATCAGCTGATCAAAAGGCGCCCGTCCTGCGGTGTGAGATGCGCAATCAACGATCTTAATCACTTTTGTTTTTGTTTTTTTCAGAATTAGAACCATAAATGTATCTGGAAAAAACGAAGCAAAAATTAGAAGTTACTCTGTAAATGTGAGCGCTGCAGGTAAACTCACATTAAACTTCACCTTTACATTCCAGCAGCAGTCTCTCAGGTAGACCGCGCAGTCTTCTTCCTACCTGTCAGTGAGGCCGGTGCTGCCGTCCTTGTTAGGTTGTCCGGGTGACGACGTCCCGTCTCACGATGGCTGTGTTGTTGATGGTAACGGAGCTGAAGAGTATATTTAGTGTATTTACAGAAACATCAAACATTTCACACCCACCTGCGACTGGCGCCGTGTGATGGAGATCTGACATTCCAGCGATTGGGGAGAACGGGCTTCAATGCGGAGACGTTTGCAAATCCTTCCAATGTAAATGGTAAAACTTCTGAGTAATGGCCTCAAAGAGTTAAATTCTCATTAAACACAAACAATATGCCAAACTAGTCGGGATATATATATTTCCAGACGGGTAGATACGATTTCCTTTGATTTAATATTCTTGAAAGAGAAATTGTAACATCTGTATCAATGGAGAAGTAAATTGTTGAAATGCATTGGAATTACTGACCGATGGCTCCACAGCAGGGAATGAAACATAGGCCACAGATTTTGGGAGCTGAATATTTCTTATTTAAATGCAAGCTCCTAGCTACAGGTTACTCTGAAAATAATAATAGACATCCAATGTTGTTGGAAAAATGCCAGTTTTTTTCCTACAAAGAAAAAGTGGATAAAGTAAAGCTGAATTTCTCTTCTCCCCCCACCCAACCTCTTCCAGATTTCTGTGCTTTAATTACTTGTTTGTTGATTCAATTTAATTTTAACTTTTAAGAACTCACAGGAGGAAAAAATGATGACCAGATTAATTAAATGTAGGTTATAACCAACATTAAGAAAATCAAGATACAATGATCAAAACAACAAAAAATGTATTATACCCGTGGATCAGATCAAGCAGCATCTAATTCCTGATCACCAGTTTATTTGTTTAAGAGTGGTTACCTTCGTATAGTAAAAGCAAAAAAAACTATTTGCAATTAGGGCATGTACCTAGTAATTTAGAATATCAAATCAGAATACAACTGTTTAAATCTCACTCATATTTGCTCAACAATGTTAGAGAGTAAAATTGCCAATATAAAATAAATGGATGAGACATCACGATATTTAATGCATTAATATATCCCAAATAATACATTTAAAGGAACTTTTCCTATCTTTGTTTCTGAAAACTGTTTGTTTTTTTTAATAGTAATAATAAACCAGCTTACATGCTTCCAGCCAATCCAAAAGAAACCTGTATCCGTGCCATCAAGAAGCCTATCACCAAAATGTGGAAATTCAGGAAGAAAAAATGCCAGCTTGAGTTAACTATGCTGACACATGGAGATCAGTCAGGTGACATGGATTTATGCCTAAAGGGACTGAGGATTTTTGAATTCAAAGCCAAATAAGTGCTTTGTAGCATAAGCAAACACAAGGGAACATACATACATATAGGAAAAACCAGCTGCTAGTTGGATCTGACACTTTATCTTGTGCTTTGCAGATCATATCTGCAACCTCTCCCAACAATCTGTCACATACAAATATAGTGGATAATAGACAGATTAAACGTTTTTACAAAAGTTCACTCTCATTTTACTACTTAATAAACCCTTAAGAGTTCTAGAGCTAAAACGACACTTAAATGGGATGAACTTCTGATAAAAATTTGGTTATTCCCAAGACAATTTTTCTTAAAGATTACACATCTACATAGTTTACGGTCACATTTTTAATGCCAATGCAGCCAGCTTCTCATAAAACAAAACATTTAAATACATTATTTTTGTAAAATATCCCTTTAGATTTGTTTTGTCAATTCTCAACTTTCCATAGCAACAGATTTTCCTTCATCTACATTAGTGTCAGTATTATTAGATACCTTGTTCCCTAGCTCTTGAAGTAATATCTAGAAACTGCATATCCATCTATGTCTCCCTGTAACATGAGGTAAAGTTAGTCCTCTTATAACTTATTTACATTTTGAACATAAATAAAATGAGATTCATTCCAGTTTTTTAAATTTTTTATGGGAGGAATGTTCATCCCAGTAGGCACCAGGAAACCTGGAAAGTTAAGATGGTTTGCACACGCAAATATTCTGCACCAAATAGGATGTTTTTTTTTTTAAGTTTAAGCAAGGCAGACATCACAAAGAGCGTGTTCAACAGAAAATGGCAGATGATCATGGAAAATAAGTGCTATAGTAGCATAACAGGTTTTTGTTGGAAATTTCATAAGAATTTTTTTCAAGGTGAAGCTTGGTTAAAATGTATCAGCTGTTAACAATTAATGGGTCACTTCTCTATACTAGCAGCTCATTCCGTTGTTGTTTTTCCTTCCGTCAAAGATATGCAATAGGTTCTTTCTCTGCCAAAGTCAGCAGCCTGCTTACATGCAGACATGAAATACCCATACCAGAATACCAAGTACTCACACACCAAAAAAATATTAAGAATCCATTGAATTATACACCTTTATTTACTTGCAGCCATTTAATTTCACACTGATGTTACCCACTTTGATACTTAGGAAAAATAAAACCTTGAAATGCTGTCTATGGAAAACAGATTAAGTTGACTGCAAATAATTTGTGCCAAAAACGCAAGGACATAAATATACCAAATCAAAGTTGTTCCCACGATCATCCCAGCACGGGTATTGTAGAAGAGCTAAAGATACTGCGCTAAGTTGTTCCCACGATCATCCCAGCACGGGTATTGTAGAAGAGCTAAAGATACTGCGCTAAGTTGTTCCCACGATCATCCCAGCACGGGTATTGTAGAAGAGCTAAAGATACTGCGCTAAGTTGTTCCCACGATCATCCCAGCACGAGTATTGTAGAAGAGCTAAAGATACTGCACTAAGTTGTTCCCACGATCATCCCAGCACGGTATTGTAGAAGAGCTAAAGATACTGCGCTAAGTTGTTCCCACGATCATCCCAGCACGGGTATTGTAGAAGAGCTAAAGATACTGCGCTAAGTTGTTCCCACGATCATCCCAGCACGGGTATTGTAGAAGAGCTAAAGATACTGCGCTAAGTTGTTCCCACGATCATCCCAGCACGGGTATTGTAGAAGAGCTAAAGATACTGCACTAACATATTTAAAAAAAGAAGCAGACCAAAATCAAATGTAGATACAACAGCAGTTGGTTTTTTTTTTTAAACATACTTGTCAATGACATTTTTTTTATCCTTTTAATCTTCATCCAATGGCGACAAAGAACTGAGACAGTGCAGTATTGTTCTTGGGGTAGCCTACTGTAATATCTCAAAAATCAGAACCACCCAGCAGCCCTCCAAGATAAAAAAAAAAACAAACCAAAAAGAGACACATGCAACTCATTTATTTCGCATCTTTGATTTATTATATTGGGCCTATATTAATACAGAAAAAGAAAAAAACAAAAAACATAATTAGCAACTGAAGATAATAGGATAAAACATGTTCAAAACTGCTGCTTCCTTTCTTTTGGAAACAACTGTTTAAATAGAAATGTTCATGCAAAATCAGTAACAGTATTTTTCATGTTCAATGTGACCAATATCAACTCACATTTACATCAATTGATACTGGTTCAATATTCTAACATCTAGCACAAAGGATGCTGCACTAATGCTTTTTGTTTTGTTGTATGTTCCAGCACCTCATTACATGCCAAAGGTTAATGTAGGACAGCTGCTAAAGATGTCATTGTAAGACCTAGATATAGCTTTGGGTATACTATCTTCAAGATAATTGCGTAAAAGGACTGTGAAATAAGGCAGTAACTGCTTCCCTGATATAACTGGTAGTCTGATAAGATCCACTATCCAAAAGTTTTTGTGCTAAACACCCAGACTCAGTTGGTCTGGCTAGTGAATCTCAATGTTAGTAGATCCTGTTTATAAACAAAAGCTGTTATAACTCAAAACTTCCCTTATGGCAGACTGCACTCACTCAACCATCCAAGGGTAGCTGTTTGTTACAAGACCAATTTTCTTTCTGTTTTTTTTTCAGCAAATGAATCCAGACTTCATATTCCAAAACTACAACACCAGTCTACATAGGGATAGGAATGATATTGATTTCTGCAGAGACGATCATCATTGCTGTTCACTGACAAACACTGTCCCCTGATCTGTCATCTATTAAACATCTGTGACAGATAACCTGGGGTTGGCAAATAAACCAGAAATAGCAGGTGATGCCAGGCTAGGTTCAAGTTCATTCAAATTGGATAAAAACAATGTGCCAACTCAACTGGTCTAGCAGCTGCCGTGTGTTACTGACTTGGTGAAAATTGATAACAGCTGATATACCTTCTCAAACCATAAAGGAAAGCATTTTTTAAAACTGAGTTTCTTTTTTTTTGTTAATTTTAAAATGTAATTAACATCTAAATCTAATATCCATAGATTTTTCTAATATATACTGGCAGTCACAATTGTAGATCCACCAAATCCCATATTTTATGCATAAATCAATTATTAGTTTGTTTTATAAGCATATTAGAAAAGCCATTCTTAAAATATTCTCCTCTATACTTGATGTATTATATTATTGGGTCCATAATTATGGTTGTTGGTGTGAGTGAGGTTATATATATAGTATTTTCTTGCTGTGCCATGTTGAGATTAATAACCCTCTGCATACCACCTGGTGGTGCATCTGCACCCTGCTAACCTTCAAATCTATTACACAGCAAAGGCCAATCCATAGGGGCTGTGATACACAGAACCTTCTTCCTTAAAATAGCTCAATATCACTCCAGCCCATGTATTTTAATTAAGAGTATGTTTATTCCTGTTTGTATTTACTGGGGGAGGGGATGCCCTTTCTGAAATTTTTAAAAAACTTTCTAGAATGTTTGAAAGATTATATAATCCAACGAGCAACACCAGTTGTTGTTTACGGTGTTGTCAAGCAGACACACTGTTAATGCTGCTAATCCTATTTCAGCTCTTGTCCCAAGGTTGAGGGTGAAGATAAAAGTCAGTCATGTAAAGCTGTTATCCAAGGGATAGAAGAAAATACAACTACCATGGAATAGTGAAAATAGTGTAGTTATAGTCGAAGGACAGTGAAAGGAAGCGATGATTTTTCCGATCAAGAATCTGAAGCAGCACCACAGAGACAGACTCAGAGAGGTGCTTTATTTGCTGGTGACATGGCCTTGATTCTGTAAATTCTGAGAGCTCAAAGTGGGAGCATGTGGAGTACTAGTAATCCAGCAGTTTGTGCTTCACCTCCATCCAAACATTGTCCCTCATCAGGTAGGATGCCACCAGCATTGCTAGGGCTTGAACAATAGCAAAAGCATATCAGCTTTCCATCACAAATGGTATTCTTGATATTACGAGAGAAATAAACAGACATACAGCTGAATACTGCATGGACAAAATCAACCAATGGAATCTTTAAAGCAAATATAACTGAGTCAAAAAGCAGTTATTGGATTTCTATTACTTTCCAGATTGTATAAATCTTCCCATGAAACAACTATTGAGCCGTGGACTACTGGAAAACAGTCTGTTTTTAGGTATGTCATGTAAAAAAGAGAGATTTTAATCAATCAGCAGGTTTGTTTGCTTTGATAAATTCAAAACCCATGCAAAATGTCTTGCTGAGAAGTTAGCTCCATTCTGTGACATATAGGAAATGTTGACAGCTCATTACCAGTGGTGTTCAAGCCAGTTGTGACACGACCATTGATTAAGCAGTTAGTATTTTTTTCTCGGTGTGGTTTTCACAAATATATCCCAACAAAACTGGGCAAATATGACATCAAGATATACTGGAATGCAAAATCATCATACCCACTGAAAAGCAAAACATATTTGGGAGAGCAACCTAGCATTCACTGAGATCCAAATCATAGTTCATGTTATATTATTGCTGTGCCAATGGGAAGACTTGTGAAAACTTCTTGAAAAAACAAGAGACAATCAAACAAACATTACCCGCAAAGAACAGATGTACTTCTTGTCTAGGTTTAGCTTCGATGGATAACTCAACATGGTCAGCTCCATGCATCATGATGTTAAGGCTAACACTGACCAAGAAGACAAACCAGACACTATAATCACAAAAACTAGCATTGACAACTTTGATCGACTGAACATGCTGGATGCTGCTGATAGAGTTGTATTTGTTGTTTGAACAGAACAATTTTCAGACTTGAAAGACAAAAGGCAAAATCTGTCAGACAACCATGTTTGATTAAGTTGAGGAAATTCCCTTACAGACTACAGAATCCAAAAAGCTCTTTAGTTGAGTGTTAGGAAAAGCCAACAAATTCTAATCTTTGAAATTGCTTGGCCTCTGCAGTGAGATACACATTCCAGGCAAGGCTGATGCTCTTTTTGCCTGCAACTGAAGATTTAAAAAATGTAGATAAGCATGTTACTTGCATGGGGAAATTGCTTGCAAGAATTAGAGCATTTTCATCTGCACTAAATGTAATGAGCTGGACAGTGTATAGACCAAAACATAAATCACCTACAATAGCCACTTAGTTTTTATTAATAGTCTGTTTACTTTTTCATTTGACTGAATGTACAACCAGTTCAACACGTGCTTCTTGGCTGGGGTACGAATGCACTCCAGATTTTATAAGGTAAAAACTGATGTGGCATACAGAGAGGATTAGTGCACCAGGTTTATTGTATAGTATTGTTTCTGTGTCAAGGGCTTTCAGGAAATTGATTTTGAATTTTTATTATTATTATTAAAAAAATACTAACATAATGCATTGTGGTTTTAACAAGTTTAATTTATTAGCTTCTAGATTGCACATAAGTTTAAAATGTACATTTGTCCCTGTAGGATAAAATTAGCTATCAAAATTTGTCACTGCCAGATAGAACAGTGCATACAAATAACAGTGATTTAAGGAAGATCTCAGGAATCTGTATCCATTTAAAAATTATTCCGTATTTTTATTTCATTCTGGAATATCTGAAATTCTCAGAGTCAAAGGTCTCTCTCTCTCTCTGTGTGTGTGTGTGTGGGGACAATGTTTGTCAGCTAACACTACTGAGCAAACTTAGAACTATTCACAAACCACACGTTTCCATTTTTTTCACTAGGTGTTCATTTGAAAATCAAGCCACAGCAAGTCTCCACTATCAGACACTGAAATTATTTTTGCATTAATTCCAGAGATGAGAATAAAGATTTTCTTAATCATTCCTGTGAATTTCAGCTGTATGTTTTTTTTCTTTTTTTTCCCACTTTCTTGATACAGCAGTACATAAATTTTTGCACCACATATATGTTGTCTACCATGCAGCTAACATTACCGACGAGCACGTAGCAGTTTGTATGTGACAAACCCAACACTGGTAACCACAGCCAGGCTGACAGCTACTTTCACAATAAAGCCTTTGTCCTTGTTGTAGATATTCTTCAGGTGTCTGGAAAAACAAGAGTTTATACTGCAGTGAAGAAAGAAACCTCTGAAAATGTTTTTTAAAAAATCGTTATTAAACTGCAAACTGTCTTTAAATGCCAATAGTGGGGCTTCATATGGAACGTTATGATCTTCACACACAGGTGAAAGAAAACTCAGGTTGTTGGCATCTACAAAAAATAACTGAAAATATGATTTAGAAAAAATGCAAAATAAAAATTATAATGGTATGAAAACTGGTAAAACTGGAACTGGAAATGAGAAAGAACAGTGAAAAAAGGCACATTTTTCAGCAGCTTTCTAACATTAAATTATATTTTTTTTTTTTACTTCAAATTTTATTAATTCTTTTTAAATGTTTATTATATGCAGCTTATGTTACGGAACACAATTTTCATCTTGAAAAAAAAAACAAAACAACATAAGATTAGATTTGGTGATAGCAAAGCAAATTATTGGATAACTAAATTAAAAGGTTGCATTATTTAACCACAGTGACTGGTTATAAAATAAGCAGTTGCCAACTTAAGTTGCAACAATTCAGAGCAAAATAGGTAAAAGTGTTAGCTAAAAGCAAGAAAACCACATTACCCACACAAATTCTATTTCTACCCATTTTCATCTTAACACAAAATCTAAATCTGAATGACAAAAGAAATAAAAGTACACTAAGAAATGTATTTTTTCCACTATACTGTAAATAAATCAACTTAATGGTTATAAAAGCAAGCTTTCCTCTACAAAATTTTATCTGAAATAATTAGATGTATATTATATAACTGCATTTAAAATCCTTACAGATACTTCCACAGGTGGATAACCAGCCAGGCTTTCATTACAAAGAATATTTCAGTTTATAGTATGAATGGCAGTTCAAAATAAGAATAGAAAGTCCTCAGAGATGTGAATTTTAAAGAAAATCACTAAAATGTAAAATTAGTTTGAAAGAAGGGGCTCAAACAAATTCAACATTTAATTAATTAAAAAAAAAAAACATCTAAATGTTCATTCATAAAAAAACAACAACTTCAAAATAAAATATTTTAAATAGATTATATGTAGTGTTATATTTTACAGGTTGTTTTAGTCAATGTATAGTTAGCAGTTAAAAAGCAACAAAGAAAATTAAAAAAAAAAAACAACAGTTAAGTTATACCCAAATGAGCCAGGTTAAACAAATTAATCATCAGTTTTCTACCATGAACTTCAGAAATTTCTCTCTCTTATCTGGAAACTAGTGCTAGCCAAAAAATACTAGATATAGTCTGAGATAAAACTTTATCATCACAGTGCAAAGTGAATGAAATTTATAGACACCTCTCAGTTTAACCTGTATGGATTTCGTATTAATATATCCTGACAAAGAAAAAGTGAATGCAAAAAAATAACTTCAATTAGCTACTCAATCTAACCCCAGATGTAAGAAACAGCAGTAAAGCTTAGCAATTTTTTTTAAAATTTGAAATAAATGATAAGATAAAACTTTGTCAGTCAGGCACCACAGTTGCACAGCAAACCCTTCAATCATGTGATTTTAACACTTTACCAAGGTGATTCAACTTTAATTTTAATGAATAATATTTAAAATAACAAAATGCTCATACAAAAGCTAAAGAGAAACTTAGAAAAACAATATACTACAACAATTGCAAATTATTAATCCCCTCCCAGACATTTAAAGGTGTTATTCAGAAAGCTACCTAAACAAAATCTACAAGCATTTTTCTGAAATTAGAATTAGAGCCATGTACCAGAACGGTGCCTCTTGTTGTGTGTACCTGGAAACTATGGTTTCATCTGAACTATAATTAGTATGTGAATGGCCTCTATGACATGTCACAAGCAGAGTACTCATTGTTCCAAGGTTCTGTTTACACGAGATTAGGTACTGCATATTTCCAAGAATACACTGCATAAATAGTTTGACAAATCTCTCTGCACCAGCAAATTGGGGAAGCAAATACTTAAGAGATACAGACCAGACTTGAAACTTTTACAGAAAACCTCACCGTGAACAATTCGTGGGTCTCTCTCTTTCAGCAAGTTTTAATCAAGATTTCAAACAGATTAGGAAAACATGCACCGACTGTAAGTCTACAAAGACTCGTTACCTATCTGCTTACACTGAAAACTTTAAAATATGTGGCTGCATTAAGTAGAGCAAGTAAACAATTTATTGCTGAGGCTACCAGAATTTTAAATTAATAGCTATTTTAGTCATACCCAAACATTCTCAAACAAACATCCATTGCTACATTTTCTGCTTTTTAAAACTTCAAGTTATCCCCAATTTCATGGACTGAAAAAAAAAAAAAAAAGCTATTTAAAGTTCTGGATTAATTTCTAATAATTTTTTCTGAGCAATTTTGAAAGGGCTCTAAAAAAAGAAAGAAAGATGGTGAACCGTATGGAGTAATTTAAAAGATCCTTATTCCATTATCAACTTTAGCTAAAGCATTTTTTCCTGAAATACAAACACACCACCTCATTTTGTTGCGAGGGAGCTTATTCCAACAATTAAAATGTGAATGGTTGCATTCTGACAACAAAGGAGCCCCACTTAAAAAACCGTGTCACACCCAGTACAGGTATAAAGTATAGTGTAAACAAATTTTGACTGGAATCCAGGCCTGACATGTAAAAACACAAGGTAATATAACTACATGCCTCCGTGTAGAATTGTTTAAAAAACTACATGTAAAATAAACATTGTTTTTAACCAGAAAAATGTTCCAATTCTAACAATATTCATCCTCTTATTATAATATTGTCAATCAACGTATCAAGACAATTCCATTAATAAAATCAAACACAGAAAACAGGTATTAATACTAAATAAAGAATATTTCAAAACCAGTCACACCCAGGTAAACACACAAGTACACCAGTGCATGCACCATGCACTACTCATTAATACAAACACAATCCTTAAAAATGAAATTCTGACACAGCCATCTACGAAGTTTATAAACGTGTATAAAAGCCAGTAAAAACAAAAAAACAAAACAACAGAAATCCTCAAGTAAACAGGTTTTTGAAAATGGAAACTGTTTTAGAAGTTACATCATGTCATGCTTATAAAACAAAGGAAGAGTAAAGCAAGAATGAGTGGAATGAATTAGGGACACAGTGAAGGAAGACAGAAAGCAGTTGAATGTGTGTCATTTCAAAAGAGAAATGAGATACAAACAGATTGATCCCATACTTTTTGTAAAACGGGAGGGAGTACCACACATCCATTTTTGTTGAGCTGCATGAAATAAAAACATGAGAAAATAGTTCTTTCATTTTTTAATTACTAAGATTTTGACTGTAACTGCACAACTAAAGAATCTACAGTTAAGAGAAAAAAAATGTATGCGTAGTTTAAAAAGAAGAAGCTCCATGTGGATGGAAAAAAGAACAATGGAAAAACAGCAATTAGCAATGTATACGGTAGTTTGCAGTAGCCAATGAAGCTATGATTAATATACTGTTCTGTTTGTTAACAATGTTCTACTAGTCATTCTTGTTTATGTTCTACAGAACTGGTGCATTTGGGACAAAGTATATCTAAAAGCAAACCTAATTTGTATTAAAAATTTTTTTAAAAAAACAGCAAGCATTCTATGCAAAAACTGTTTGTTTTTTTTCTGTATTCTCTGGAAGAAATTTGACTGGAAATCTCACCAAATACAATCAAGCCACCAGGTAGAAAAACTTAGCAAATGGTAGGCAACATTGAAAATACAGCTACAACTCTAAACCAGAACATGCATGATATACAAGAACATTTCCTGACATACAGAAACGTTATTACAAACTGTAATTATGAAACAACACAGTGGAGAACCATTAAATATCTAACACACATTATACGAACAATAGAATAATTTACTACTGATAGTTTTGAATTTAACATCTTCATTACATCTGCAATATTTGGTATAGATTCATCGGGTAAGGGCACATTTAAGAAAAGAGCATTACCTAATGGATTAGAAAACAAACTAAATTGAATTTCCATTTGTGGTAATCAGTTGAGTTTTGGTAAGTAGATGCTTCATATTTGCTTACATGATGAACAATCTAAAAGTGGAGAAACCACGCAAAAAGGATTTCTTAAGTATGCATAAAAATACTTTATTTTCACAAACAGAATTCCTTTTATTAGTTTCATTTAAAATATACAAAAAAAGAGAAAAATATACACATCAGATCTTTTAAAAAGGAAAAAAAATCAATTTCAGCCAAACTGAAAAACATGCTGTAGGAGAACAGGAAAAACTTTATTTTTTCTATTATTTGAAAATATGCAAAGTACGAAGTTATGAGATAAAACAAAGTTCTATCAAGTTTCCACCGAAAATTCAAGTTCTTTAAATAATCAACTCATTTTGTAAAATAGCTGCCTGGTAAACTTCAGATCTGTAACTAACTGATGGTGGTGGTGGTGCTAGTCAAAAGTCAAGATTAAACTGATTCTGTGACAACAAAACAAGCAAAAAAAAAATCATTTAAAATTCTGACTCATTTATTTATTTATAAAAACTTTAACAGAAAGAATTGTTGCAATAGATTCTCAACTAAGAAGCTGTGGGTTTTAAGCACATCATCCCCAAACAATTTAAAACAATCTTCATCACAGGCAGGATTCATAAATAAAATTAACCTCACAAAACAAAACCATTCTTATGTAGATTTTTTCTGAAGAAAACAACAAGAGTTTCCAAAAATGTAGATAAAAGCCTGAAAAACTATATTCAACTCAGATTGAGAATATATCCAATTGTATTTGTTGTCCATTGCTTAGAGAGGACATATCAGGTAAATTGAAAGTTTACAAGGTGACCACTACAATACTTGCCATAACTAATACTTCCAATAATTACTTACAGTAAAAATTTGATTATCTTAGCTAAGTTGCTGATAATTTCCCTGTATTGTATCAATTCAAATTGTGTACATCCATCAGAGAGAAAACCAATTAGGTTTGAATATTATTTGTACTACATAGCTAAGAGAACTGGGAATTGGTTTGGTTCATGAGAGAGAGAGAGAGAGACTCAGTTAAACTGAAATCTCTTTTACAACAGATAGCATTTCTTCTCTCAATGATTGTTGTGCTGCATTGTTTACTTTTACTAATTTTAAATCACCAAATTTTCATACATTCAGTTTTAACTACACATTTTAATATTCTGTCAGAATTAGTGAACAGTAAATGAATCAGGCCACCTTAACTG
The DNA here is from genome assembly GCA_018389105.1 of Nautilus pompilius. Lineage (NCBI taxonomy): Eukaryota > Metazoa > Mollusca > Cephalopoda > Nautilida > Nautilidae > Nautilus > Nautilus pompilius. Next base: position 827,098 of record JACATO010000120.1, read on the forward strand.
CCAACCAGTTTGAATTATCACTTGCTCTACAAACTATGTCCTCCAATCTACCTACAACTAATCTGGTAAATCTCAAAAACATCAATATTATAAAACAGTATATACAAATGAGCTTTTCATAAAGAACACACATGCAGATAAAGCATTAAAAAAACCATATATTCAGTGATGTAGTAAAATTTACAATAAATATATATATGCAAAGAATCAAAGCAGCATACTAGTGGTAACAGTTTAAAATACAAAGCAATACAAGCTAATTCTATCTCTTGAACCACAATGTTTTAAAAAGAGAAATTTAAGTTTATCAAAATGTAAAGCTACATATAAACCAATTTCACATACAAGACATTTTTGTTTTGCTTTAGCAGAGGTTAAGGTAAAGGAAGGCGACAGAGAGAAATTCTGGACCAACACCAAAACCAATAATTTTTCAAGCACAGTTACACTTTATAAGTTGGTTAATCAAATCCAAAGCTTTTAACATACACATAGATCATAACAGAACCAGAAGAATTAATGAACAAAAGCTCACCTTATTGCCACATTTATATAACTGTTCCTTTGCACACATATATGTATATTAGTATAACAAAGAAAATGAATAGAACACTTCTTTAATTAAGTAAGTAAAATATACAGGTTGAAAAATAAATGATAATTATGTAAAGCATATTCTACAAAAAATTGTCTATCATTTTACAAGTGAAATATTTCTTTGTAAATAACTAAGGTTCCCAGTGATATCTCCCACAATTAGAGTGGGCCTCTTATGTTTGTACAAATACGCTGACTAGTATTTGTTGGTATTTAGGGTAGGAATAGAATGCTTGCAAAGAATTATGATTATATCAGAAGTTTGTTAATTGCTGTGAAACACGTCTTCATAAGATTCTTATTCTGAAAATAAATCATAAATGCAGATTCATAATTTGCATCTCCTCTCACCTCAAAACTTTAACAGAACAGTTAGGGATTTTATAGTAATTTACAAGATAATATGTTGTGTCCAATAACTGTTTTCACAGTTTCCAGATTAAAGAAATTGTCTGGAATTCTCATGGCCTATGGGTAGGATACAAACAATTTCTTTGAATAATAATATTAAAAAATCACCACAAGGTAAGATATCCCTACCTACTATCAGTTTTAATATTAGAAAGTAGTCTTCAATCAATCAATTTTTAGTTCCCAAATGAAAGAAACAATGTCAACCAATTAAAATGTTTAGAAATCAAGTAAACCATTTTGAATATTGATACTGGATTAACCCACCTGAATAGTTTTGAATAAAGTCAAATTTTTTTTAAAAATGATCTTAGTATATTTATTCAAAGCAAAAATTCTGTCAAGTTAAAAATAAATTGTAAAAAAGAAAAATTGTCATAAATTGGACTTAAAGAATCTTTTTACATGAATTTTAACTATGTAAATATCCAATAATTAATTAATTAAATCTCTAAATAACTGCAAATTCTACTTACAAAAGTTTAATGAAGCAAGAGAAAAAGTAAAAGTGAAATTATTGTAATAATATACTCTGTATCCTTCATTAATTGTAGTTGGTTGCCATTTTTATTAGGTTATTACAAACGTTTTGTCAGTTTATTATCGCAACAATAAGACTTCATATCATTGTTGAATGTGAAGTTTATCAACCAAAGTAAGTTCCATTACACTCAATACACTTCTGCCAATAAGTTACAAATGCATTTGTACCATTTTCAAAAAATCTGAATTTCTGGAATCAATAAACTGTTGGAAGGCTGTTTCTATTGCTGCTTGGTCGGGGAAGGATTTCATACGGAGGAAGCTGTTGAGGTGTTTGAAAAGGTGGTAGTCTGGTGAATAGGCTGGGTGAGGGAGAACTTCATACCCCAACGTGCTCAGTTTCTGAAGAGTCACTTTTACAACATGACGAGGAGCATTGTTGTGGAGCAGGATTGAACCTCCTCTCCAATTCACCAATGCCAGGTCTTGTTGGGAGAGTTTCTGATGAACAATGTTAATTCACGATGGTACCTTTCAGCTGTGATGGTTTTGCCAGGTTGCAAGAAGTTATAGTGGATGACACCAGTTGCAGTGTACCAGACAGTGACCATGACCATCTTTGGGTGGGGGCAGGGTTTTGGAATGTAGTTAGGCACCTTGTCTCTGTCAAGCCACTGTGCTAATGTTTGTGATTGTCATTAAGGATCCATTTTTCATCACATGTAATGATTTGGTCAAGAATTGGGTTGTTATTGTTTCTTATGACAAGCAAAGAGCTGATCTCCAATCGACGATTGTTGTTGTTGTTCATTCAACTCGTGAGGCACCCACTTGTCAAGCCTTTTCACTTTACTGATTGAGTCAAGATGCTGGGAAACAGTTGCACTGCTTATATCAAGCTCTCCAGCAATTTCTCTCACTGTTTTCTTTTGGATCGGCCTTAACTGAGGCTTTTAGATGAGCGTCATTATAGCTGGAAGGACATACACTACATTCTTATCTCTGAGGCTCACATCTCCTGATCAAAACTTTGCACTCATTTGCTGTGTCCTCGCCCCATGCTTGCTTAATGTTATGAGTTGCCTCACTCGCCTTGTGATCTAGTTTAAACTCATGAAGCAAAATGGCACAAAAACATTTCTATCCAAGCTTCAATCAGAACCCTGAAACAAATATCCATTTTATGTTTTTTACAAAGGTTGGTTTTGCATAATGTCTGCCAAAGAACACACTACAAAATGATATATTACCTATCTACATGCACTTTCACAAGCATGCAAAAAATGAACCCCAAATTAACATAAAAAAAACCAACAAAACGTTTGTTATGACCTAATACTATCTGTCATTGTTAAAGACCTGATAGATTGCAATGACTGGTTTTCAGAATTTCCCAACTTTGCTGGGATGATGAATGGCAGCTTCTCAGTTATGTTTCTATCTTTAAGGTTACAATTAATAAAGGTGCAATATTAATGAAAAGCATATGGAACTTATACTAAAGCATTCTTTTGTATTTAGAAGTTAATAGTGCAGAGTTCAGAACCAGCTTAATGTAGGGATTTTTACTTTTGACAGCTTTTATTTTTCTGATTAATGAACAGGTGTAAGTACTGCTTAAAAAATAAAATAAACATTATAGAAATAGTCCAAGTTTCCTTAAAAATTAAAAAAAAAAAAAAACACAAACGCCTGGCAAACTCATCATCAACTTTGAAAGTTTTTCTCCACAAATAAACTTAAAATGCTTAATCATTTCTTGTTGTTTTTTGTGATACACACAAATAGTCCTGGTTTTCTTAAATAACATTTAAATATGAGAAATGTCTCAGAAGTGCATACTTTATATGCCTACATCATTTTAATAAAATATTAAGTTCAGGAATTTTTAAAAAATATAACTGGTTTAAAAAGCCAATTTACAAACTTGCAAAATTTTATAGCTGTGAAACCCAATCAATCTAGTTTTTACTATATAGAAAAATGTTGCTACTGAGAAAAATGCACAAATCATGTTAAAACAAAAACAAAACAAGATTGACAAAGATTTTTTGATAACTAGATATCTACCAAAATCTTATAGTGGGCGCAACACATGTAGATTTTTTTCTCTTTGAAGAAATTAGATGTTTAATCATAGGACCAACAACTCCTTTTTTAGTAGCAGAGAGATCAGAAAACAGAATAAAACTTGTCAAACCAGAGAAAACCCACTACTAATCATAGCAGATGATACACAAAAGGATATTTGGCTAATGCATGCATAGTAATCTTGTTGCGATTGTGTAGAGATATGTTTGGAGTGTGCTTTTAGCCAAGGATGTGATAAAAATCTTTGAATGTGCCAAACTAATGTTTAATAATGGTCGATATTTTAAAATGGTGATTTATTAAGGAAGCAATCATAATTTTAACATTTTAAAAGTATATACAAAGTAAATCTTTTGATGACCTGCAAATACCATAAAATATGGTAAATGTAAACAGAAAAGGTTAATTTGTACATACCTGACATTTCAAAATTTAAAAAAAATGCAATTTTAAAAGGAAAACACTACTGAAGTTAGTTAATTACCAAATGATATGAAGCATTGGGTCAGCATTTTTCAAATTTCATTGTTTTTTTCCTGTATGAGGCATCATGTGACCTGAGCATATGCACCAGGATATTTTCTTTCATCATCATACACAAGAAATATCTGTAGATTTGCATCACTTGGATAGTAAAAACAGACTACTTAATAAAAAAATCTGGTCACCATTAAACCTAACAGAATGGAATCTGCCCAATTAGCTAGATTTGTTTGCAATATAACAGATAAATTTTAAAAAAGCAAAGCTTTCCTGATGTATAACAGGGTTATAAAGTTAATTTATTGAGTTGAATCTTTTTTTTATTTTTTCAAAATATAGAAAGTGTGCACTTGAATGAATACAGTTCTCAACATATATGTTAAAAATAATAAGAAAATTCATATTTTTCTAAATACTAAGAGATATTTTGTAATACCTGAGAATATAATGTTCTGAAAAATCTAATAATATCTGAGGATATAGCAGTTCTGACAATTTGGTAATATCTGTGGATGCACAATGTTCCAGAATATTCAAGATCTGTTGCTGTAATATTTCCACTAACTTATGGAAAAACTCTGTAATATGTCAGAATGCAAAGCACCTTGTCATTTAGAATCTGGTAATGTGTGTTCATGAAGAATATTTTAGTATTCAGAATGTATATGAATGTAAATTTCATGACATCTTTGAATATAATTTTATGCATACTTACAAACAGAAAAAAACTATCCTAGTAGATTTAACTTGTCCCAAATACTTCAAAACTGACAGCTCAGTGAACCATGCTTGTCGAGTGTTTATACTCAGTCACACAACAGAGATGTAGTATATTAAGTAAGCTTGTTAATAAGAACAGTATACACATCAACAGCCAGAAATAGTGCAACAAAAAAGGGGACATGCAGACATGCGTGGGTAAGATCTTACACCACCAAGCAACTGAAAGGATGAAGGAAGACAAAAGACCTCAGTTTCTCCTCCAACCATTGTGAGCGTTGATGTACCAACAGCATGTGCACCAAACGTTTGAGGTTGCTGCAAAAAAAGAAACCAGAACAGAAAACAGCTAAAACACCGACGATGTAGCAACTTAGGATAAAATCAATAAACAACTGGACAAAATGGATTCCTTTTAACAACTGTCATTAAACGGTTCTTTATCTCCACTAAGAATACACAATAAGGATCAGTGGGAATCCAATTGTCTAAAAATAAATTTAAAAAAAAAGATGGTAAAAAGACATGGGTAATGATAAGGTAGCACTGTTTCCATTGTAGCAAGCATCATGCAACAAAAGCTGGAAGCAATTATTTAAATAAATCTAATGAATTGGATAACATAACCAAACAGAATACTGATTAGGAATATAAAACAGAATAGGACAAAGTACATAAGACTGAACAAATGAAGCTTCTTATTTTTAAGCTACTGATAAACATCTGAAAACAAATCAATACACAGTCTCTCAGTTTAGGCATGTACTCACTGGTTCTTTTGAAGCTTGGTGCAAACTCTACAAACATGTGAGCCACATCCACCCTCTAAAATCGGTAGTGGTCAGAATACATATCTAGGTGGTTTGATTTTAAAAGATTTCACTGGCTCCAAATAGTTTTCTTAAGTCTGTTGTTTTTAAGCATAATTATTCTACAACACGACTCCAAGGAGTTTACTAATTTTATTGCACATGCAGAGTATAAAAATACAAAACATATTTTGCTCTCTTTGATACTTTGTTTAAAAATACTACTACTATTAATGATGATCCATTCTTACATAACTGACTGGCCCTACCGTTACGTTGGATGTCTGTTTAGATGACAGCCATCTGTGTGTGTGTGTGTGTCCCTACTCCACAAGAAAAACAAATTTGAGCAGTCTTTCTCTGGAAACATGTCACCTGTGCAGTATAATTCAAATGATCAAATCTCTCTGGGGGCCCCATTTTGTCTCTGAAGGATACAGTCAGCCTTTTTTCAGCTGCTCATGGACTCCATGTTGGAAAGGCTCTGTAAAAAATTTAATGCTCTGGATGCACCTCCTCTTCTGTAGCTGAAATGGACTGGCATCTTCCATGGGTTAAATACACATGAGAGCATTCTTGTGCCTGAGACCAGCCAGATAGCCCAGAGTGACAAAATAAGAGATGCCTGATTAATGAGTTTCTATTGTAATTCTGAACAAAAACAATAACCAAAACTTTATTCCTTATAATTTTTTCAAATATTCCTAAATAGCAAACTTTAATAATTTTCTAATGAAGTATAAACATACCTATCTAAAATCAAATAAAGACAGCAGAAAGGAGTATATATTTTTTTCTTTTCCAAACATTAAACAAAAATGTAATAAGGATTGTGAGAGACAAATGCATTGTCATAAGGTTTTGAACATTCACATGTTATATATAGCCTAAACATCAAAAATTTATTTTCTAAAATTTTGGACACTATTTTATCTAAACAAAGTATTTAGACATACATATTCTACCTGAAGTTCAATGAATTTTGGCACAAATGCAACCCAGCCACCAAATTATGCTAGCAACATGACATTAGAAACATTATAAATGCTAAAAATAATGCAAAAGAGAAGTGCCCCTACAATACAACATACATTAGTTTATCTAGTCTTGATAGAACCAGTATAACAGTGAAGTTGTCAATTTCAGTACAATAACTAAGCTTTTGATCCTTATGTGAAAAAGTACAGACTGCTCAGTTACAAAAATTATGAGAAATCATTAAAAATTCTCAAAATAAAAAAAAAATGTTATTTTAATATTTGGCAGTCTGCTCACAGATAATTGCAAGTGTGTAGATAATGAAACCCTTTTTTAAAATTCTGGATAAAATGTCATGTGCAAACTTAATTTACAGTAGCTGACAACCACTAATGTTTTACAAGGCTTGTGTAGCTGCACACAGAAATTCAGTCACCACCAGCTGCCCCACTAAGTTAAATCTGTGATCATAGTAGAACATTACCCACCTCGGCCAGCACTATGTTGAAATGTACACCAGACGTGTGAGTGAATTCTGTCAATTACCATTATTTTTCAGATTATAAGTTGATGTGGAATATAAGTCGATGGTCGGGCCCTTGCAGAAAAAAGTATTGACTTATACGCCGAAATACAGATTAACTTTCAAATGCTCGAGAAAGTGAGCATACTTTGTTCCATGCAATAACAAACATAATATAAATGCCCACTATTTAATCTTCATACCTGTAACATACATGTATGAATAATTTCTGTACGAATTTTATCACCAGAGCCTTTCCCAAATCAACACAATAGCAAGAACAGTGTAAAATGTAACTGAAAAAGATATTCTGCACCTATGGTCTGACAAAATGGCAACATGTTAATAAAATTTAATATCACTCACACTCCCTACCAACACACAATTTGCCACCCACCAGAATTACATTCTCAATACCTTTTAAGTTCACTCACAACCATCCAGACATTTTGTTTCAAAAATTTCCTACTTTAAATTAAGAAACAAATGATTGGCCCCAAAGCTGACACCTTATATGACGATACTTCACAACAATCCGGCTTTAAAATAAAAATCACTTGATTACTCATAGAGGAATGTCTCTGAATTCAATAAGAGCTAACAATAATAATGTAAAAATAAATGAAAAATTCACTACAATAACCAAAAATGCAAAATTGTTTTCATAAATCTATATAATGTGACAGGTAAAAAAGAAAAGGGAATAGTAACTGAGACAGAGTTTTATCGTGTAATTTAGTTAGATGTAAGATGGAAACATGTTGATGCCAGACTTCTCTAGGATTTCAAAACACACTTGCTATCCATAATCAGTAATTTATTAACAAATTATGTGACCAGTTTTGCTGATAATTCAAAGGGAACTGATGTTGTTATAGTTTAGCCCTTAAACAGTGAGCATTTTCACATGACGGTTTAACTTTTCCTGCCTCTGCTTAAATTCCAAACTAATTTATGGTAACAATAGAGGTCTATGGATGTCACTATTATTGCTTACCATGCATGAAAAAATATCCTCAATACCCTGCTAACCATCATAGATGATGCATGTCCCCCAACCTCTCAGGGTGATACATCACGTGATGTGAAGCATATACTTACCCTGCAGAAAATTTTGAGAATGTTGGATGATCTATGATGAGATGGAATACAACTTTGCCTGCTTTTGATAGAAGTAAACAAACAAACCATACCTCCAGGTCAGAAAAGATCACTCTAAACTTGCCAGCATCACCCTCTACCAGGCCAAACAAAAATAGGTAGTTACATGTTGTTTTTGAATATTTATCTTAATTCTGTATGCAAATCTATTATTTCATAAAGAAACAAAATTTAAAAAATATTTTGTGCACACAGTGATAGAATTTTCAACTCTTTACTGTCAGTTAAGGTTTAAATATCTAGAGAGAGAGAGCAAAGAAAACTCATGGAAGACCAGGAATCACTCAGAAAAAATTATGCTGCCAGATTACAAATATACAACTTTTTTTATCAGCAGCTAGCCAGAGACATGGATGACCACCTCAAGCAGAAGACTTCAGAAAATAAAATAGCAAGTAGCAGAGAAAGTTCTCTATAGAAGTGGATCATCGATCAATATAAAAATGCCAGTAGCAGGGTTTATATTTTTTATAGGCTAGTATCAAGAGCTGTTCACATTAACAATCTTAAATTTAGAAAAGAGGTTTGTGCATATACCTGCGGATATGAGGGGAAAAAAGAACAATGAGCAATTGCATCATCTCTGCATATTTACACTATGTAATTAGCACTAGTAGAATTTTACATATCAGCTATCTGTTAAATGGAAAATTGTGTGGCTAAAAACTGAATCATTCATATAATAAAAAAATTTATAGGCTTCATTTCTCTTAAAGAAACAGAAGATTGTATTACTTTCCCCTGAAATAGCCTCTCCACATCAGTAAGGTTTCTAATTTTATCAACATCAACACAATATTTGAGAAAAAGAGGGTAGTGATATCAAGCTGTTTATAAAATTTTTTCTCATTTTATATTAATAGCATCATAATGCAATTAACCATCTTAATGCCCTACCAAGTCTGACTTCACATAATTCAGCATAAGTTTTCTGAAATGCTTTTACTGTACAATCATTCTAAATAGTGTTTGTACTGTGTAGCATTCTTTGCGCTGATCATTCTCTACAGGTCTTCCTACATTAACTAAAACACGCAAGCTATTAAATTACTGTCGACAGATATAAAGCAAATAAATCAGCATCCATTACAGTCCTCCTCCTCCATACACCAAGCTTGAACACTTTGTTCTTACAAAAAATTAAAAGGCTTTCACGTAATCTGAAGTAAAAAAACAAACAAAACCTCACCCTTTAAAAAAGGGAAGAAAGTAGATATTTTTAGTATTTGAATTTCTCAATTTCAAGCACCACAAATTCACTAAAAATGTCTCTTGATAATTTTTAAACTTCTTGTTATACTTAGAAATTTAAAACTGCTTTTACTTAGTGTTCTTCTCTCTTTTTTTTTTTAAACTACTTAAACTACAAAGTATTTTAATTCTACATTCTAAACTGAATCTTGCATATTTTCATGTTAATAAACTACTGTATTTTAAATTTTCTAAAGATCAGAAAAAACCAACAAAAACATATACAGAAGACTTGTTATAACAGTATTAACCCCATATAATATGTAATGTCAAACTATAGTAGAAATATTAGTAAAATTTCTTGACACTGACATAATCAATGCCTTACAGGATAATTAGTAGTTCATGATATACATTTTAGCTTTCAAAATCTTTCCCTCTTATTCATTATACTATTTGAAAGATGATGACAATCAGAATAATAAGTCATAGTAAAAGGAAGAAATAAAATGCATACAAAACTCAGCATTTTTCAATTGAAGAAAACATTATCTGTTTGGAACAACTGCTAAAGATAAAATTAGTGTTCTGATTGTAAGAAGTCAGGTCTCTTAAACATTGCTGGAGACAACAGGAGAATCATCTTAGTTAAGTTACTCTAAGAGAGGGAAAGAACTACAAACAAACAAATGCCTAAAAAAATATTAGCAAGACTTGTATCAAAGGAAAGTAGTTAAAAAATTTTTAGAATAAAAATGGGCTCGATGCTAAACCATACAAGAATAGACACATTTTTAAAAAAAATTTCAGACTTATTGTCGACCGGTTAAAATAAAGATATTCCAAATTCAATGAAGTAAATAAGCAAATTACCAATGATTAAGCAGAGAAAACAAAAATCTTGTAAAAGGTAAAGCAACAATCTTGAAATATGTACTGTAGGAAAATTGTATGCATTATAAAAATTGTTTGTATGTGTTACCATAGTTTTATTTGACCTCTGTCAGATTTCTACAAAGTGCATTTGAAAAAATGAAAAAAAAATTACTCTGTAGTTTTTTTATACCATTTTTCTCAAATATACTCAGGCAAGTTTTATGATTGTTTTAAAACTCTGCATGTATTTTCGTGAGCAAGTAGGTAAATAATATCTCAACAAAATCCAAACATCACGCTATTCAGTACAGGCTGCTAATGTGAAAAAGTTCAAGTCTGCACCGAAAGTAAAGATACTACTATGCAAATGTTTGACTGTTTAAGAAGATCTTTTTTACACTGCCATTTTCTGCTGAACTATAAACTTTACAATATGTAAATTATTCCTAATACTAGAAAAGCTTTAAGGTAAATGACAATGGAACTGTTACTTACGGGTAAGCAGCCATTGTTGAGAGTTTGACAAAAATGTCCTTGTTTACTTTATCAATGCATGTGAACTGTTGAGGTGGTGGCAGCTTGAATTTGGAGCAGAAATGGAGAGGAGACATTTCAAAATCCTGCTTTACCTCCATGTGCTCAGTTTTACAGGCAACAATCAGTGTGGGTATTCTGCTATCCAAGAAGTGCCTCTGGGAAAAATGAACATGTATGTAATTAAAAACATAATATTAGGCGGCAAGCTAGTGAAGATCTGGCTACTCAGTAAATTTCAAAATGTATCTGACCAAATGGATGGATGTTTCCTTGAATGCATTCTGTCAAAATTTCTTTTGAATCCACTAAAGATCCCCATCTTGTTTAAAATAATAAACAGATGTGCGCACACCAAATATTAATTTTTTAATCACCCAAAAAAGTATTTCATTGTCAAAAGAGATTACCCCAACATAAGATTAAAACTCATCAACATCCTGACAAGAAATAAAGCCAATAGTTCTTTAAAAAACTTTATAAAAAAAAAAAACCCAAAAAACAAAAGTAACATGTCCTTGACAACAGCAGCAGACAGAAAGTATATTTAAAAAAAGATGCTTATTAAATATGAAATGGATTATAAGTTTTGACTTACAAGAAATATCCTTGCAATGAACTCAAATGACTTGGGATGGGTGACATCATAGAGAAGACAGGCAACATCACAATTTAGTTCAGAGGGTGGTAACACATCGCATAATGCTACATCTATTTCATGCAACTGAAACAAGAAAGTCATTATCTGTAAAAGATATTCCTGAACAAAATCACTGAAACAAAAGTATAATAATGATAAGTTCAGGTGCTTATGATCAGAAAAAATAACTTCATATAGTCTCTGAAACAATGAAATTCAATAAAAAATTTTCTTGGAAATGTCACATTAAAATGCTGAGTATTTTCTAGACAAAACACTACAAGTGAATATAAAAACCAAGATATTGCTGTTCTGTAATAACTTTTCAAAATTGAAAAAAATAAGGGATAGCATTTTCATCCTCCTTTTGCTTATATTTTAACCTAAGGAAATATTCTCTATTTTTCAAGTTAGATAACTGCACCATCCCTCAATGTTGTTTCCTAGCCATAAAGCAAATACATTTCAACAGTAAATATACTGCATGTGAATGTAAAATACAAAGCTAGTGAAACACAATAAAAATGTTCAAAACCTAGCTTACATCATAGTACAGAAACATAGATTACTATAACTTTTAAAAAACCCCTTAATGTGTTTATCATAGGCTAAATAAATTTGCCAGAATTATCTTTTCTTTATTTTTTTAGAAATGGCTTCAGACTGAGTAATGCCTCAGTAACTTCAGTCTCTAGCATCTTCTACCTATATCCATGCCCCACTTGTTTTTTTTTTTGTTCTGTCATTGAGTGCACGATGTTCAGAAAATTAATTACACAAAGTCCAACAAAAAATGTGATAAGCCAATTTTTCTTTTTTTGTTAACTCTATTTAATTAAAAGCCCTCTTTAAAAACAGAACTTTTTAAAAACCTTTTTGTGGTGAATGCGTGAGTGGTGCGTGTGAAAGTGTGTGTATGCGTGTGTATCTCCGAGGAGAAGGGAGTGTGGGTGGTGGTGGTCAAAGCCATGTAGGGGCCGAAACCCGGTGTGGAGCAAGCTCCCGTTAAGGTCTAAAAGGCCGGGTTGAGGCGCTGAAGCACCTTGTGTACGAATGCCTCCCCATTAGAGTGACTGCTTCCCCAGCCAAAAACCAATCTTGGGAAAAAAGGCCTCAGCACGTCAAGTCCGAAACTGGTCTCGACGCACCTAACCTTCCTAGCCAGACAGGCAGGCCAAAGGCAAAAAGTGCCCCTCGCCTCCGCTCTTTTCAGGCAGAGGACTTTCCGTCTACAAAAGCCACTAAGCAGAGTACTCGCCTCCCCATCCCCATAAAGTTGACCCCAAGTGACCTCGACCAAAGGGCGTGGTCCACGGTGCCCACCCCAAGCGGTCCCAAACAAATTAATGTAATAGTTTACCAGTAGATACTTTTCTTGCCCATAAACCTGGACTGTGTTGATGGTGAACTTTGACAATTGGTTTTTCTCTAATGCTGCCAAGTACCGAAGATTTCGACCTAAGAGTCCTTGTAAAAATGAAGTCTGAAAAAATTTTAAAAATAAGATTTTGATGGCAAACATGAAAACCAAAATGTTCAGACAATTTTTGTTTTGCCTATGCATAATAGATAAAGCAGTTTTTTCTATCCAAATTAGTTGTTTTTAATAATGATAACTGCAAAAATTAATGAATACAAATTCTTCTATGTTCAACTGAAATTAGTAAAAACAATGCCCACTGGAAATTTTCGCTGTAGAAAGTGATATCATAAAAATGACCGACCCTTATAACAAAGAAAAGAATCTCGTGCTTTTGAATTTAAGTTACAAGTAACTTCACAATTTTGAAAGAAACGATAATTTAAAAATTAGAAAAGAATACCTTTCCTGCTCCACTACCACCTATAACATGACACTGGAAAACATTTCTGGAAGTCTGCTTTTTTTCTAAGTCTATTTTCTTATCTCTTGTTACTAAAAGAGAAAAAGAAGCAAAATTACTGTCGTTTTTAGCTGCTTGTTTCACAGCTCTTATACTTGCTAAAAGTAGGAATACATTTAACGGTTATTTAAAAAAACAAAAAACTTGATAAAGTTAGATAAACATGTTATGATTCCACATAAATCAGTAAAACAGAAGATATGTTACAACAATCTCAATGCTTTATTATTGGAGTAATCTTTTTAAAACTGTATATCACAAAGGGCATGAAAATCAGGTTGACATAACATGATAAAACATACGTCAGTACATAAGAAAAATGATCGTCTTGAATTGTTTAAGGCTATGATATACCATATTTCCTAGACTATAAGACTTTTCTTCTGGAAAAAGTAGCCTAAAATTGCCCTACATCTTTTCATCCAAAGATGTCCCAGTTGTTGTTATCGGTAGCATGGCAACTATCTTGCCTAGGATAGATAGTAACCATTGGACCAATCAAGGCCTTGGCTGTGCTAATGGTGTGTTGCACATTCATTCTTTGTTTGACTCACTTGGGCACTTTACCGTGTATTTAGTTCATGTGATGTCCCAGTAGAAGAATCAGCGATCTTGAGCCTTTGATTTTAGTTACTACCCACCATGGTGCAACCTCAGTTCAGTAGCATGTTTCTGAGTTATGCACAATCAACAGTTTGTGTTTGTTTCTTCTGTGGAAAATGAAAAAGGTTTTCTTACATAGAGGATTCAACTGGAAGTGGTACTAGAGCAGCTGAAAGATATTTTGGTTTTCCTCCAACCAAGAAAACGATATGGGAATGGAAGCAGCAAGAGGAAGAACCAACAAAAAACAGAAAAGAGCAAGCACATTTTTCATTGGCATGCTGCAAAATTTCCAAGGCTGAAAGAAGCGAAACATTGGATAATCGATCAGAGGAAAAATTAAATTTCTATATCTACCAATGATTGTATGGGAAGCAATAGTAGTAGCTGTAGCGGGAGGTATTACTGATTTTGCCAAGACAACATCTTGGTGCTAAAGATTTATGAAAAGGCATGGTGTAAGCATGCATACTAGAACCAGAATAGATAGATGCTGCTGGCCAAATACAAAAAAAAAAAAAATTTTTTTTAGAATTTTATAAGTTTGTGATTAATGCAAGGAAAATGATGTTTTGAAGTTGGACAGATATGCAAAATGGACAAAGTTCCTCTGACTTTCAATGTTCCTAGTATTAAAATAATAACAATAAAAAATTCTGGCCAAGAGAAAACCTACTACACTGTTGTTTTGGCATGTTGTGCTGATGGCGCAAAACTGCTGCCGTTAATAATCATTAAGAGAAAAATTGTATCAACAAATTAAATTCCACGTCAAATTTTTTCTTCATGTTCATTCTAAGACCAGCCCTATTAGGTTTTAATCAGTTCTGGCCACATAGCTAAAGCCACCAAAAGGAGGGCTGTGGAATTGAAATACAGCTAGCTGTGATTCCAGAAGTTTTACTAACTAACTACAGCTCCTGGACGTTTCAATAAAGAAGTCATTTAAAGCATTCATTCATTCATGAGTGGACCAAATGGATGGAAACTCTAAATCACAAGTCTACACAAAAAATAGGAAATGCAGCTGCCCGCCATTTCAAAGGTGTGCAACTGGGCGAGAAATCTGTGGTAATTAGTGAAAGATGACACAATTGGGAAGTCATTCAAGAAATGCGGTATCAGCAAAGCCTTAGACGGCAGCACAGATGACAGCAGTGATAAGAAGTTTTTGGGCATTTACAATTAATAAAACTTCATGCTGATTGTTGTTTGTGTGTGCTGCACTTCTGTTTTTGCTTTGAAATGGTAAATTTAAATATATGTACTGAAATATTTTTTCCTACTTATTTCCTTTTAAAATTTCTGTGCATCTTATAACCCAGCAAATACAATAATATTCAAGCTCATGGTATCACAGTGCATGGTCTGTTAGTACGAATTACTCTGTTGACAGTAGCATTAAATAATATTCAGAATAAATAATATAACACAATATTAAGTTATTTTTTTCTAATGCATCTGTAGGCTTCAGATATCTTTTAAATGAAACAAACTAAGACTTATTTTTTAGTAATATTAATCTTAAAATGATTCCAGCTCTCTCTATTTTTAATTATAAAGAAGAAAATGACTGCTTAAAAAAAAAACAAAAGCAAGCATAATAAATAAAACAAACAAACAATTTAATCCAAATATGGGATTACCTTGTATAGCTGAGAGCTGATTGTCAAAATAATAATGATACCCAAGATATGCTAAGTATTCTATTGTTCTTGAAACATCCAGTAATGTGGTCAAGCTAGAAAGGAAAAAAGAAAATTCTCTTTCATTTTTAATCACAACTGTCCAACAGACATGCTAACAGCTTGTTAAATGAGGCAGGTAAATGACAAGGTTATTTATACCTGTACAACTTCATTGATTTTTCCCCAAAGAAAAACAATTTCCATAGTTACAGCTTATCTTTCAGTGTCCTAAACACTTAAAAATTGGTATATATATATATAACTTTGATTTTAAAAAAAGCAAGCTGCTCCTAAAAATGTCAGTAGTGATGCATCCAGACAAGTTATTTTAAAAACAAATAAAATGTTCCATTCTGTTCCAACATCTTTAATAATATCGTTCAAGTGTATCATTTCTCATTAAAAAAATACTGCTACTATACATCTTAAGCATCACATAATCACCAAAACATAATTTCTTGCTATAAAATATGAGGATATGTTTTTAAACCTTTCACAATAATTAGAAATTGTTTTTGAAATAAATAGTCCACACCTGCCAGAATATTCAGATAAATCAGTTCATGTTACAAAATGCATTTAAAAGATATAATAAGAACTTTGAAGTAACATGAAATGTCTTATATTTCTAAAATGATGCAGCACTCCTACTTTTGCTTGTAAAAAGGAAGATTAGCCCCTAACTATAGGGTTCAGTTTCATTCATCTTTATCCTAAGTTTTTCCCACTTATAGTATTAACTAATTCCATAGATTATCCCAAAACATCTAAAACAAATAACTTTTACCAGATGGTTTATCTGACATCTGGAAACAAACTGGCAACTTATTTAGTATAAAAAAGCTACACCAATCTGTTTTACTTACGTCCACTGAGCAAGGTAGCCTTGGTGGGTTATCCAGCTATCAAAACTTGTAAAAACAGTATTGTTGACATCAATACCCCAAGGCATCACAGGACTTGTGCTGAATAAATTCTGAAGCTCAGTTGGCGAAAGGCAACCATCTTTGTCCTAAAATGCATAAGTATATGAATAGACAAACAGAATCTTTTCAGCTATTAAAAAAAAAAAAATTCAAAGCAGCAGAATTAATACAAGACAATTTGCAGCATTTTCACAAGATACCCAATTATAAGAATGTGTGCATGTGTGTAAAAAAAGAATGTCAGTACTGATGGTTTAATTGTTAAGAGTATTTAATTTGTAAGGTAGCAAGATATCATACCTCGTCATACTTGTTGAAAATGATCGAAAGAAACTCATATCCCTGATGTGTGAGTTCTGTTGTACAACCAGAAGGAACAGGAATTCTGAAAGACAAAAACAAAAAGGAGTATATAACAGCAGTACATAAACTCTGGCTTTATTTAGTTACATTAAACTGTCTGCCTAACTTTTCAAAACTACAAATATCTTTTATGATGTAACTATACAACAAACTCAATTCTGGATGGTAAACAATTTGAAGATATTTACCAACTTTCTAAAAGTGAGTATTTTAATTACTGGAGATTAAATTGTTTGAATGCATCAACAGTTCAAAATTAAACTAATTACAAATTAATTTTTTTACAAAAAAAAAACAAAAAACAACAACACTAATTTTGAAGTTCAAAAAAGTAATAAGTAATATTATTTCACTTTTTACAGGAAACATTTATTTTTAAAGTTCCTTCAATTAAAATAATACGGAAAAAAACGACAATCACTGTTTTTGTATCATCAAATACCAACAAAGATAACAGTCCTGGCGATGAAGTGTAGTTTTGTAGTCATGTGCTAGTGTATTTTCTGTCCTGCATCAATGAAAGGCAACTTCAGCAGGGAAATTCTTACTGAAACTCCTCGATTTTTAGATGAGAAGGAATCTGAAGGGAACCCACACAACCAGCAGGCGAAGAAGCATGAGAAAAAACTATATCAAAGCAGTACACCAACCAAGTCAACATCAAATGGGATTTGAACTAAAACGCTCAGCCTTGGAGGTCCAGTAGTTTAACCACTGGACCACCAGCAACCCTATCAAGCACTCATTAAAAACAGTATTTTAATCCCAACGAAAAAAGAATTTCTTTGTCATCAAAAAAATAATTCAACAATTTTTTCCTATTTTCTTCTTTACTGGAGCTACAGCATGTTGCCAAAAGATTAGGTGGTTTCATATTTCAGAAAAATTGGAGTCATCCTTGTGATAAATGGTACTTAACCCTTTCCCTGTCAAAAAATTCAATACTTTATATGCACAAATGTTCACATGATTTCCAAGATCGCTGTATAAAATGCACCTACCTGATTAAAATTATTTTAAAACATTTAGTAGTCATGGAATGACTCAGATAGATGAAACGACTTAGTACAGTTTAGTAATCCAAAAGAAAAGGAAATATGTCCATATGAAAGGAAAAATTCAATTTGTAATGCAGAAAGTAAAAAATGTAGAGCAAAATCACCTGACTATTATCACAGAGGTGCCAATATTGCAATATTGATTCAATTTCTTGAATCTCATCATTATCATTACTTCTAACACTAAGTCTATTGTCCTCACTCCAATAATCCTCAGCGGAAGGCATAGAATTCTAGTTATGTTTACCACTATAAATGCTTTCATCTCCTCTCTTGCCTGCCACCCTCTAAGTCTGTGTCGATGTAGCAGTTCATCTTTTCAGTCACATTTGGAAGAAACATAATACCAGCTCATAGAATAAATCCACTGGCCTCACATTATCTCTCTCTTTGAGCTAACAGACTATGAAAATTATAGCACACTGATCGACCACAGATAACTCTCCAATCAACAACTTTGCCATTGTTGTCAATCCATCTCTGATGCATTCCTTGATATATCTCCATCACTGTTCAACCAACTAAATGAAGAGATCCAAGGTATGCACACTTGAAACATCACAACAAAAGGAAAAGATTCAGTGTTAAATTCCATCATTTTGCAAGTTGATAATGCATGTAATTCAAAAGTTAATTCTGCAAAACAGAGCACTAAACATATGGTAAAAATGATAATGTGGACCAGCATCCTCTTGCATGTACTATTTATAGGATAGATCAAAGTGATCATTAAATGACTCATCGATTCCAGACTGTTTTGGACAGTCTGTATAAGAAAGGATTAAGGTGACATTAATAATAATCCATAGAAACAATAAAAAACCAGTAGAAGTATAAAGCAATGGATAAAGGATAATTTAAGTAATTAAGGAACATTGTTTACTTGGGAGACAGAAATTCTTTAGTGAGCATGAGGTCATCATCATAGCCAAATGTCCGTAACACTGTCCATGTTGTCTCATGACGACCTCTCTGAATGAAAAGTGTGTGGAGATATAAAAATCCTGAAATGCAAACAAAAAAGTTAATTAACCAAACCATAGTAGCACATTATAATAAAAGTAATTTTTAACAAATTTCATCTCCTAAGAGCTAAAAAAAGGTTTAGACCATACAGCAGAATTCAAACAATTTTTCTCACCTTTTAAAGTTAAAGCATCATCTTGAATGCCATCAGAAATATTTCGTTTGACAATTGTTTTCACGTCTTCCAAAGCTTGTGGATGGAGGGGTGCATTGAAGCATTTTCTCTACAATAAACAGTTCATATAGACATGGACATTAGAGGGGCAGCAACTTGCTAGTTCATGGCAAAGATTCCCACCAAAACCAGAAAAACTAAATCATAAGGGTCATTAGCTCAGTATTCATGGAAATTCTAATTTCTTATGCATGCATGCATGACCTGAGATTTATTTAACCTGAAATGTTTTACTGCAAAATAGTTTTTTAAAAGTTGCTTTCATATTTAATATGCTAACTTCATTTCACTGGTACAAAATTTGTTTATAAATGCAAGACTTATATCAGATTGGTTTCATGCCAGTAAACAGTATTAACAAAATGCAACAACAAATACTAGTCTTAAAATCTTATAAGAAAAAGAATCATCAACAGGAGAAAAAAAAAACAAAACAAAGCTATTACTTTTAGAAGTATAACATTTGAAAATGCATACTTTTCTTACTCTTGAACTTTTACATTAAAAAAAAAAATTACCTGAAAAAGATTCACTTCAAAGTCATTTAATAACATATCATTATCCATATCACAGATCTGGAAAAGAAAAAAACAGTAAAAAAATTATGCTAAATGTTTTTAAAATGTAAACATAAAAAAAACAAGCAACAAATATCTAAATAATACGCTAAGACGACAAAATTGCATGAAAAGCTAAATCCTGAAAAAAAAAACCAAACTCAGAAGTATCACATAAGGCTACTAATAATGCAGGGTAACACTGAATGTGCTTCTTTTGGTGATCATCCAGTGTTTTTTTTTGTACACCAATGTCTACAAGCAGACAACTCTGGTGAGGGAACGTAGCACTTCTGACGTCAGGAGGGAAATCCCTACCAAAACACATCATTTTTTATATGTGGATGGAAACCAAAGCAGCCAGCTGAAGTATCAGGGAAATAGTATGCCAAACTGAGCCAGTCCCGAGTAAGAATCTGACCTCAACCTTAGTAGTCCAGAGTCTACCACTGCACCACCCCATTGTATTTCTAATAACATGTCATCCGATAGAAGACACATCGCTTAGAAAAACTTGGTATAAAATTCCTGTATATGAACTTATATGTTGGTGTTCTTTTTTGTTGATAACATACAATGTACACAGCAATGCTATTTGAAATTTCTTGCAAATGAAATGCGATGAGGGTAACCCAAAACTGAGCTACAGCCATTATAGAGACTAGCACCAGAATCAACTCTTAAATAACCATTACCAATTTGACTGAAATAGTTTTAAACATCAGTGGGTTTTTGAAGACGCATATAACAGTGGCAAAAGATTATAAATTCATACCTTAAAAAGCCTTGTTAATGCTTTTCTGCACTGCATTGTAAGCTGAAAATAAGTAAACAAAATTAATGATAGAAGTGTTTTATTTCTTTTACTATTAATTAATTCTCACAAACATCATGGCTCTGCATGTCTGGAAATGAATCATAAATTTTAAAATACACTGTATCAAATTATTTTCTCCAACACCAAATTCTTCTTTCATCTTTTTTATTCTTACTTAATGGCTAAAGTTTCATAAATGCATTATTCTTTTAATATTTCCTTTCAGTAAACATTCCTGCCAATACTTCAGCAAAACCTGAAAGTCCAACCAAACTAACCACTCCTTAAAAACAGCCACCTTCATAATACTCTTGCAAGCACCAGTTTTAATGAAAAGTCTAATTCAGTATTTTCAGCCATTAAACTAGGACCTGATGATACATCTAAACTTGTTCAGGCCACTCTAGCCTGGGTAATTATAAGATAGGCATGTTTACCCCCCCCCCATTTAACAACAAATTAAAAAGCAAGATGCTATAAAATTTTTGAATACTGTATTTCTATTTTTCAGGTTCCACTGAGAATGACGATTTGACCAAACCTGATATTATGTGCACCAAATGCTATATTTTCATCTTTACGAAAGAAAATTGTTTGTTTTATTATTTCCAGTAAAAGTGTGCTCTATAGAGTATCAATAACAACAGTGGAGTATTACCTCTTTTTCATCAGCATTATAAACAGGAGCCGTTGGATGAAGAACAGCTTTCTGAGCATAGTAAAACAGCTCACTAATGTTCTTCATGGTTTTGGCAGAACACTGAAATAATGAAAAACAAAACAAAATGAAAAGCAAAGCACAGAAACTTTATTGTCAAAAAATAATGGATTTAATAAGCAGCTTCATATTCGTATATTTGTTTCAGAACTAGACATTTTTTTGTAGAGAGACAGAAGAGAAAGAAATGACAGCAGTTTTAGAAGCATCCATGTTCAATCGTCAGGTGTTTTGTTTACTTTTTAAAACTGAAGTGATTGTACAGTAAAAAAATAGATAACTTTTCCCAAATAATACCACAAAAGATTATTTGATTAGATTTGAATTCAGATATTTCTATAAATTAAAAAAAATCTATTACCTCTATGCAAGTTTCTACTTCTGCAAAATCAGTCATTATTGGCATGATACCCTGAAGAATAAAAATAAAAAAGTTGTTATATTCTGTTTTTTGAAGTGCTGAATAAATTTAATATTTGAAATAATAAAATTTTTTTTTACAAGATTCCAAATTCTCAGTATTTTTGGTGAATGTGATCATTATCCTACCTCCATATTAGTGAAATCCATTAGGTCTGACTTGTTCCCTACCAATATGATAGGGGTTTTATGGTCTTCTCCCAGCATTTCCCTTATGAAGGGAAGCCAGTAGGAAGTTATCTGTTAAAAAAAAAGCAGCAACAAAATTTACAGGTGCTAACTTTTCTTGAGACTATGACAAGAGAGAAAATGGAGAAATCCTGATAATAGCCAGTGAGTAATGTAAAAAAAAAAACAAACTTATTTAAATTAAAAATAATAATTGCTACATCTAGTTTCTAGTTGGCAGGAGATATGGCCAAGAATTTAAACTACAGAGAATTTGATTATGAAGTCTACACATGAAGAAATGAATTCCTATTTGAAAGAAATAGCATCAGAACAGAGCTGTATAAATTATCAAGCATACTCTACATGTTGCTTTTTCCAATAAAGCTCACTATAATTACTTCATTTATAATCAATATTTCATTTTCTTCATCCATACATTAGAATATCTAAACTGAAAGAAAATTCAGTAAAAGTTTAAAATATTTAAATATAAGCATTTTAAATACTACGACATAAAAAGTTCTTTTTTTCTCTAAATTTGCGATTAATATATTATTCCAAGTTAAATAAAGATACACATAAACACAACTTTGAATTTAGTTCAGATCATTTTGCTATTTGCCTTACAAGGAAAAACAAACAAATGAAAACTATAATATAAGTAACAATCATTATCAAATCAAATATCATTAAAGATACATACAAAAGGCAAAATAAAACCATTTTGTTTCCCAATGTATTTCACACTGTGCATAAAGTCAACTACACCAACAAATGCATTCCAAATGAAATGGAATTGGCACTTGAATAACACTACTCTTTCCTCTTGTTTGAAGCTTAGAAAATAGATAGACATGAAGACACACAAAAAGCGCACACACACAAACACTACTTGATTTAGATATTTTTACAAAAAACTAGTCTAAATTTAGCTTACATCTTTTGTTTATTACCAACACAGAATGAAATAGGTGATTATGAGATAAGTCATCAAGTTTCCCTCACATGCAAGTCAAGCCATGGATACTTAGCATGGCAAGTAAACAATTTCACTATACAGTGAGCTTCAAATTAAAGGTTATCTTGTTCACTATAAATGACGTGAATATTGAAAGATGGTGTAAACAGCAGAAAAGGCTATCAGTGTTCTTCCACAAAAAGTTTCAACAGAATGATTTGTAGATACTCTAAAGTGGAAAACTTCGTGCATTTTTTCATGGTGTGCACGTGTAGAATCAGTGAATTTTTAATTATCAAAATGCCTATCATCAATGTTGGAAAAATAATGAGAGCATTTAATATTTCATAGGCAAGTTTTAGAGCTCATGTACAATGGGTACAAAAATCTTTTACCATATATAGTTTTTATAAGGTACAGCAATAAAGAGTAAAAACGTTTTGAAAGGCATTATTGCCAAAATGAAAAAGGGTTGGATGAACAGTGAGATTTACACAAATGACAATAGCAAGTATGGTTTCTTTGCTCCAGACAGAACCCTTATGAGTTAGTTCCATGCTAGTCCTTGATGTGTTCAAAAGTAATCTTACTGATAAAATGAAGTGTCTACAAGACCATAAGACTAATCTGCATCATTCAAGGTGGGCCGACTTATAATTGCAAGTGCATCAACAAACTAGTCAAGGTAAACATAATGACGTACACAAAAACTTATAACAACAAGAAAAATTAAATATGCTGCTAAAATGGGTCAAGGATACTTTGAAAGTCAAGTCAAGTGATGGTAAAAAAGCATTTAAAAGGGTCTATTTAACAAATTCTTCAAACAGAACAGACAATTTGTTATTGCAAAATTTTTTTGCTATTTTCTTTTGAGAATTTATCTATAAAAATGTAAATGCACTGACCCTCTCAATGGAATCTTCATCCTGAACAGAATAAACAACACAAATAACATTTGCCTGAAAAGAAAGATCAAATTAGTTTTCACCAAAATTGTAAAATTATAAATTGTACTAAATTAGTTAGTAAGCCTATTTACACCAAAATCTGTTAAAACTAATCAACAAAAGAAACCCTTAATAAAAATGATGACAGAAAACACAGGCCATCATTTAATGAGTTTGCAGGACTGTACTCCAAAGAAACATGAACATGTTATGTTGCAGGGAAGGGAACAATGCCATTAGAAGCAGCAGGGATGAGAGATGTTATAGAAATATCGCAAAAGATACTTCAACTGTCAAGTTTGGTTTCTGAAGCTCAGATTAAAACAGAAAAAAAAAATTTTTTTTTGCTTACAAATTTTGTGAACTTTTAAAATAAAGAAAATCCATTTGTACAATTTTTACATCTAAACAACATTTAAATGTTTATTAATCCTAAATTAATCTAAGTAATCTTTTTAGAGTTACTTCTGGAGAAGTGTAATTTCATAGTCAAATGGAGAGTTTTTCTTTTAAAATTTAAACAATTACTGTCTGCCATTATTTTAAAGACATGGGAATATATATCCAACAATTGACTATGGAATCTTTGTTAACTATAATTCGTGAAACATGCTTTTCTACTGTAACTCTCTCCTCCATCCTTCAAAATCTTTTAAAGAACCAGCCCTACTAATTTTAAAATTAGAATGCCATAAAAAATGTTTATACTCACATTTCTTAAAAACATTAAAATAATTTAGATACTAACTTGAATGCACAAATTAAATACACTCTGTTATAACTTGTTTTCCAAGAATTAGTTGTTTTTTTTAAGACAAAGTGCGTGTGTATGGTAAATATTCACACATGTAAACACTAACATCGCATTTAATTCAAATCAAAATAAATTTAAAATGTCCACCCCTAAAATTCTGAGAAAGCTTGTTTTTGTTTTTTAGCTTAAAACCTGTAAACAGGTGACCAGCAATCTATGCTAATTCATCAATGATAATAACTGCCATTGGTCAATGATTTTATGAAAGTAGCCAACATGGCTGGAATATTGCTAAAAGTTATGCTGCTAAGAAAAACAGTCCAACTTTTAATTTTTCTTTCATTAGCCAAAGATGATAAATCAAGCTGTAACTTTAGTGAATATTTCACAAGATAAATCATAGAATAGAACATTGTACTCTTGGAACTATGTAGCTTATTAGTTTTTGCAATCTATGATAGTGTTTAGACTTAAATATAACAAACATTTTGTATTTTTACATTCTCAGCAAATAATTCTAAAAAACTTTGTAAAGCATTTTAAAGTATGTGGTCTTTATAATGGCAGATGCTGAAAAAACAAATCTAGAAAAAAATTTCAGCAATCCCCACTGATATGACTAACATTTACAATGGTGAAGATTATAAAACATTCATGAGTTTCAGCCCAAAATACTCTTTCAAGTGCTGCACTAGAATGTTACAAGCAAAAATTTTAGTACATTTTACTGAAAGCTGATATTGTTGCAGTGGACCAACTAGAACACTTGTCAAAGTAGACAACTTAGTGGTTGTTGAAGAACAAGGAACCAATATTCAGAGCATTAATCTAGATCTATGTAATTCATGCAACTGTCTCAATGATCTATCATTTGTAAAGTAAAATCACAAAGAGCAAGCAAAGAGAAAACCTAGCAAATAAAATTGTAAACTTTAAATTAAACCAAGAAACAATAAGTACAGTATAATGTAAACAAAATAAAAGCAAACAAACATTATAAACATCACAAATTAAAATGTTGTCTTCATCAAATTAGAAAATAACACACTGAAAACTTGAGAATTTAATCAATCATTAAATATTTCACAATCATGTTATTTTTTCAATTTATTCATTCTTTTTAATGACTTTATAGTTGGTTAAAGCCAAAATCTTCAAGTCTTTCTTTTCATGTTTTTTTTTTTTTTTACATATCAGATTTAACCTGATAACTACAAAAATGTCTGATAGCAAGAGGGTCAATAATATGTACAAAAAATGTATAATATAACATGTACGTACCTTTGTGATTTCTTCTATAAGCATTTGCTGATCTTGTTCTTGATCTGAAAATAAAATCAATAGCAAATGATTATCTCAAGCAAACTGAAATTTTTACAGACAACTTCGTGTGTGTGGGAGGAAAAGAGAAAGATAGCATCACATTTAAGTAGTCGGGTTTAAACAATGCCAATCTATAAATGATGTGTGTAATGATTGAAATTCTTAAGTCAGGTTGTTTTTCTATACTTTTTTATCCAGCTTTAATAAAAATTATATTTAAGTTTTATTACTGTTCCATTGAACATGTAGAGCCTAAAGTTAATTAAACCTAAAATATTTAACATTTTTTATTTTTTCCTTTCATTCTTTCATATTTTTTTTGGTAAAGTTTATTTACATAAATAAAACAGGAAAGCTCAATCTATTAGTTCTGTATTTTATTTCAGTAAGCAATGACAGCATATGTGAAATATAAAATTGTTTGAAGAAAAATACTAGATGAGGTATTTCCCCTTTATTTTTTTTTGAGTAGGCATAGAATGCATGCAAACCAATTTATTAAAATAAGGCAGAAATTCTAAATAAAACTAGTCTTTCTCTATTTTGGAATGAGCAGGTATTGTGGCCAGATCCAGCAGTGTCTGGTGAGAACAAGCCTTTCTAACTAGTTAGCAAACAAACAAGTTTTAAAACACAGAATCTTAGCACCAGTTAGAAACAATATTCACAAGCAAGCATCTGGATTACTTTGTTTTAGCTATTTTTTTTTTTTTTGTGTCATGTGAAAGTGGGGTGTGTGTGTAAAGTTGCATGTGTGTGTATGGGAGCTGGGTCAGTTCCACGACCGGCCGCCACAGCTGTTTATAAATGAGGCCTTATTTCGACCTGTGTTTTGTATGTTTGTACCTCATCCTAGCGAGAGCAGCGGGCTACCCAACTCCTTCGTATTACACGGCAGGAGGGGTAGGTTTCTCCAGGCTGGACTCTCTAAAACAGAGTTTTCTCTCTGTGTCCTTAGAGTAATTTGGGAGGGGAGGGGGTTAAATTTGAGCCGCTGTTTATTTCTGTT
The DNA here is from genome assembly GCA_018389105.1 of Nautilus pompilius. Classification (NCBI taxonomy): domain Eukaryota; kingdom Metazoa; phylum Mollusca; class Cephalopoda; order Nautilida; family Nautilidae; genus Nautilus; species Nautilus pompilius. Next base: position 853,994 of record JACATO010000120.1, read on the forward strand.
ATCTCCAACAGGAGCTGGGAGTGGAGAGGTTCTAATTTTTATTTAATTGTTTTAACTAAGCACTAACAAAACACAAGTTTTTTTTTCTTTTTTTTTAGGAAAAAAAAATCGGCAGCTGATTGAATCAAAGTTAGTGTAAATCTGAATAAAATGTAGCCAAGTCAAGAGTAATACATCTTTAATCCTAGTAATGCTAGAATAGCACACAATGCAAAGGCAATGTGCTTACATACAAAGTTCATTAGGAAAGGCCCTACTAAAGCTCTTCTTTTTTAGATGTGGAAGGAAACAAGTGTGTCGATCCAGAGAAAACCCGCATGGTCAGCTGGTGAAGAAACCATGTCAAAGGAAAAGACACAAAATTGAGCTGACCCAAATCAAACTTGTGGCCCTGTATCTTGGTAGTCAAAGAGTCTAACCACTAGGCCATCATTAAAGATTTAGCAAATAAGCCACACATGCACCCGAAAATACAGAAAAGATTCATAATTTTAGAAATTCTAAAATAATATTTGTACCTACAGGGCAGATAACAACAACACATTTAATAATGGATAAATGTATACCATACACAGGTTTTCAATGATACCAACCTGAGCCTAAAAACAATACCTCTGAGTACATTGTTTTCATAGTACATGCAGAATTTATTACAATATTAATTCAGTTAAACAAAGATTCTGACAGAAATGCTATTTAATAAAACTCAAAAAAGGACTCTCAATTAAAGAAAACATTTGATAATTTATAAAAATTTTCCTACTTCTCGTAATGTTTATTTAACTATAAATCAGTGATATTTTCTTATAATTTTTTTTTTTTTGGAAAGTTCAAATTTGAATAATATCTAAGACAAACTCAAGCATTTATGGAAATCTTTTAGGACAGATATCTGACAAATATCTATTGAGATTCAACCTATGATGCACTAAAGAACAAAATATTTGACAAATTACTTACATGAAAAATCAACTATGTGTGTAGGCACTCTCTCTGGGGTAACATCTGCAGGTATTGTGATTTCTTCAGCCTTTGCTGGAACCTGTGAGAATTCATCAAATACCACATAACATACCAGGCAATAAACCCAACAAAAATCTACATGACAAGGCAAATGTTACTAGTGCCTTTCAAAGTTATCAATTCTTAAATTAAAGCTACAACATGAGATCACAATATTATACAGTGATCAAAAACTAACTATGCAATGGAACTTTATATGAGTAAAAATGTAACTCCTTTAAAGCATTGTGTGCAGTCCCATATGAAACATTTGCTTGTTGAGAAAGTTGAAGCGATTTTGAAGGGCTCTGAAGCATTCTCTCTGAAATTTTTGACAGCTTCTCATCCAACTTTTGGCCTACGTGATCATTGATGATCCTCAACTGAACCAGTATTTTCAAATTTGCTAATCAATGCCCTTACAGCATTTCTGTTTGGAAGCTTTGCATCAGGAAATTCTTGTAAGAACTCATTTTGAACTCTTGTGGTGCATTTACCGTTATTTGTGTACACTTTCTTGATGAGAAAGATTTATTTGGTATTTGAAAGAACCATTACACAAAAACTACATCACACAAAAATCATGTTTCACTTTTGCAAATTTACTGCCAACACCTGCTGGTCATTTTGGGAACTACAGTACAAAACAACAAAGCACAAGGAGAGGAATCAAAAATGATTACAAATATACTCCACTGCATAGTTACTTTCTGATCACCCAGTACAATATTCAAATTTGCAGCTACATCTCTACAGGGTAGAAAAAATGTAATACAATATAATTTATAAGTTCTGACTTTTCTAAAACTCTGTATATGCTACCTGAAACAGTAATACCCATCTAAATATTGCTAATCCTTGCTTGCAAAATTTACCATGCACACATGCCTGCACCTTCAACAACCTACCACAAATTTTGAAAGGAATATTTATTTTCATTGTAAGTCAATTTTTTCACCTTCTCTCTTACAACTCATATTTGGAACTGTCAATTTATCTATTTTTTTAAAAAATAATAATTACTCAGATAAATTTTATTTTTATTAGTATTATTGGAGGAAAGGAAAGGAAAGTGTGTTATTCTTGTTTAGACAATAAAAAAAATGTCCAGATAATTATTATTAATTTTCTTTTGAAACTTGTTTTGTTTATTTGTAGAGGAGTCAAATCTTCAATCAAAATGAGCAACAGTGCTAGGCTACTGGACTATCAAGAAAGACTTAGGACCCATGTTTGATCCCCAGCCATATTCCTTACTCTTTTTCACCAGCCATTTTTAAAAGTTTGCTCCCACATCTAAAAATCAAGAGTTATAGTAAGGATTTCCCTGCCCAAGTCAACAGTGCCAGGCTGTTGTGGCACAGGATAATGTTCTCAAGTGGATAACTACAGCACTATTCTCCCTTGTAGAGACTAGTGACGGAAAAAAGAAAAAATCGTAAAAATAACAGCTACTGTATTTATGGAACACAAGTGAAACGTACTCTAACAATTACAAAATTATTTTTTTTCTTTTTCTTAATGTGTTTGGTATAAACTTGATGCTAAGAGACAAGTCCAGGCAAGCAGAGAAAGATGATTAACTTCTGTTGCATTCAATATGCAAGAATTTTTGTAAAAAAATGCTTAAATATCTTTGCCATAAATTTTAAAGAGAGAAAGAGAAACTCATACTAGCCTAATTTTGAAAACTAAATGACAACAAAAATAAAGATAATATCTATCTAATATGACACTGCTTGAAAATAAATCAGTTTTATTTAAAATTTGTACATAAAAGTCATTAAAAACAAAATTTACTAAAAATAAAGACATGCATAGCACAGATTTCCTTTAAGCAAAAACAATGTACTAATTTTTAAAAGTTGTAGCAAACATCTTCTGTACCAAGAACACATACATTTTTATTTTCCTAGGCTCACTTAGATCCATCTGACCAACTTTACAAAATGAAAACATCCTGTTCATTCTAGGACAACACAGAAGTTTCACTAAAATATATATGAGAGAGACCGAAACTAATGTGACTGCACCTAATCTTTTACTATTTAGCATAATTTCATTTTATTGTGTTGAATATTCCTTAAAAAAATTATTTAGTAAATTAAAGCAGATTTTACAGAGTGCATTTACAATAGCTAAATTTTCAAGCAATTTCTTTGTGACATATGCTATAAAACATCACACATATACATGTGATTTTGTTTCATCTTAGTAGTAAACAATGAATAAAGCAAGCAAACCCACAACCCAGCTCATGAGTACACAAAAGATTCAACAGATTGAATTATTTTTACACTTTCTAACCTGTCCACATGAAGGTTTGAAAAGTAAATCCATAAAGTCACATTAACCTCACTAATGAAGCAGCTGAATAGTATACCAAATGCAAGGGAACATGGGGGTCATACTTACTTCTTCAGCAAACTCTTCACTCACTAGAGAGAGAATTAAACAGGTTTTCCCAACACCTCCTGCAAAAATGCAAAAAAAAAAAAAATTAACAATGCAGCCAATGAGTTCTACTTAATTAGATATTGAGAAAAAGAGAGACAAACTAAAATAGATTTAAACAGACTAAACTAGTAGTATCAGTTTTGGCATTTATGTAAAGAAAATAAAAAATACAACAGAAATAAAAACAAAGTTTTTAAAAAAGATGTCCTATTTCTTTTACCTTCTAAAGATTATGAAAATCCAAATTATAAATGGTGTTATAAACTTAAAATTTTATAAATATTTTTTGTCAAAAGCATTTAAACATTTTTCCTATTTATAGTTCATTTGACATTATTACCATTAGCCATAAAAGTGCAAGCAATAATGATGCTCCTGTATTCTATATAATTTAATACAATTCTAAAATATCCATTGCCAATAAAAAAAAATACATTTCAAAATTAACAGCTATTATTTAATGTTGTTGTTGTTGTTGTTAAAATTTCTCTCTCTTTGCATACTTCAAATAGCTTAGATCATTGGTTCTAGTATGTGGATGTTATTATCCATACTTATTTTTCTAATTTTAATCATTAGTAACTTAGATCCATTTTTTTTTCAAATTCAAAAATTTCAAGTTGCAAAATGTTCATGATGTAATATTAAGCTATGAGAATATTACAGTTATCTTGTAAAATACACAAAGACACAGCATGAACTAAGTCAAACAGCTCCAATTTTAATACTGATACACAAATATTGTCAAAATTCTCCAAAAAATGGTCAACTTATGGCCATTTCTAAAGCATCTTTTAAAAATTACCACACCAAATCAAACTTTAAAAAAAAACAGACAGGAGTGTTATCATCAGTATGCTTCTGCCAAAAATTTATACAATTTTGTACAGTACTGAGATTTGTTAAAAGTGAGTGTTAATTTTTGGTTACTTTTTAGTATAAGGTTAGCTACTGGTGGAGGTAAAAAAAAGGCTATAAAAATTTGTTTATAAAGTTGGTTTTTTTTTTTTGGTTTATACAAAGGTAATAAGTAATGTGAATTTGTATTTTTGCATAAAAGCATTCACACACCCCCCGAAATGATTCACTTGCCTAATAACTTATTAACTAATGAGAATAACTATTTTTTTTTGCTTATTAATCTGTTTTTTTCTTCTTGCTAATTCTAATGTTAATCCAGGAAGTTGAAGACTTGTCATGACTAGATACCAAATGTAGTTACCTAGTTTTCATTTAAAAAAAAACAAATAAAATAATCACATGTATCTACATATTTAACTTTCAAACATACCAATGCAGTATTGATGTCATAAAATATTTGAAATATTTTAGGAAGCTTTATAAAATTAATCCTGCAGAAATTATACATTAGTGTTAACATGATCCATAAAATTTTATATAGCAAACAATTTCCTATGCTTATACAGACTGTGTTACTTACTAAAAGAAAACAACATAAACTTAAAATTACATTATCTACATAGATAAATAATAATAATAATAATCTTTTGCTTATAGCTGCTTTAACCTCTAACCATAATAGTTCTCCAGTTATATTAGCTTGCATAAACTTTCTTTACTGGAAAGATAATGGACTCAAGGCAAAATAAGTGCATTATTAAAGATATATCCATGGAGAGAGATTTCCAGACTGTCGTCTTTTCAAAATAACAAGAATGAGAAAAATTGAAGGCTAAGAAAATTATTTCTAAATCACTGTTTTAAGTCTCATTTATAGGTCCTTTAGTCTACTAAAATATTAACTCTCCTACAACTTAGAAAAAAAATTTAAAACAATACATTTTGTTGGGATGTGGTGCAGACTGGGTGGTTTAATACCTGAAAATGTAAAACCAGAGTAAGATATTCACATTGAACACAGCATGAACATAACAAAAAAATCATTAATGTAGTCATATAGATATTCTATTTATTTAAAAATAATTTTCATGAATGCTCCCAGAAGTAACTGCTCTGATGATTAGTGTATAACTGTCTCATAAAGTCTTTCGGGTCCACGGTAGATTAGACAGCAAATGCAGAATTCGAGGTTACTCGCGACGATTCCCGAAACGTTATCCAGAGATGTTCCATTTCGCACTATTAGTAAGTGGTAAATCTCGAAACTGGGCTCAGATTAACATGCTGGCTGACCAACGTTTTCAGATCCTCAATTACAAAACAGTGATTATAATAAGGTTACTCAAAAAAAAACAACAACAACAACAACAACAAAATAATCATAAGCACTAAGCTGCTACTTCATTGACCTCGCCTCTGTTCTCCTGTTTATTATCCCTGGCATGGATTATTCTGTCCTGAAGACTGATAGACAGATTTATTATAAATATTATTTCCAGCCGGAACTCTGGCACCACTACAAAGTGAGACTGACTGACCGACCGACCGACCAGGTACCACGTTAATCACTGTACCGCGGTCCGTCGCCCGATTGCTGAGGAAAGTTTTAAAAAGTCCTCGGACAGAGCAGATCTCGCTGTGAAGTAGCCGGGCAGTAAACAGAGAAGAGGGAGAGAGAGAGAGGAGAGGAGCATCCCTGAAGGACCCAACTCACGACCGGACCACTAACTTCTTCTTCGTACACTTGTTTTCCTTCCTAGTCAGGTGTGCAAAAAAATACTCACTATCTCCAACCAGAAGAATGCGAACGTCCCTTCTGAATTTCCCTGTCATGATTGGCGCACAAATACTGTTAAAAAATGATAATTATTAAAAAGAACGAAGTCTCTAACGATCAAGATATCCTTAAAATAAATCTCTCCAATGTTTAAGCACGCTATCAAACGCCATCTTTCTTTTTTCTCACCCCCCCCCTTCCCCGACACCTTGCGTTATTGCGCATGTGCAAGCAAACCGTCCAATGAATGGAGGCTGGTTTCTCGCCCGCGGAATTGTGGGACTGAGGTATAAAAATGCTCTTTCGAGGTTAGCTCGTCCGCCGTGCAACGAGACCTCCGCGCTGCGTGTTAAGCTCGAAAAAGGTAAATATGATTAACTTAAACTCTGACCGCTCAAGAATAAACGAATGAATAAATAAAAGACAGCAAAGAACGTAAAAGTTAACTACTTGCACGAGGCAAAGGTGAAACTATTGGTTTATCCCAATCACCGTTTTGTTTAATGCCGCGTTGCCATGGCGACTGCCCTTCCAGCCCAGAAGAAATTCGCGCTGGGGAGGGGGGAATGGATAATCAATCATTATCTACGCAGCTGTATCAATGCGTTCTCCCCTCGCAGTTTCCGAAACAAGCAAAATTTGAAAATTTACGATGTCAAAAAATAAGAACCCTCCAAAAAGAGAGAGGGAGAGACTTGAAATACTGGCTCCGTGGGACAGGCGCCATTCAGCCAGGACTCGTGGTTACTTACACCTCTTCCGCGGTTTACAGGAGGCAAAGCTGTCTTTCATTTCATATATAGAGCCGTTGTCATCCTTTCAGACAATGCATCCAGCCGGTGCATTTGCAAATGTGTTAGCCGTGTTGCAGCAAACACCAAATCATCAGTCCGATTATCACCCCCCCACACACCTGAAGATGTAAACCCTGTTGATGTTTTACCCTCCTCCGTCAAATCCCATCCCAAATATGAGAAGTTTTTACCTGTAAGAAATGATACAGCTGGTGTGCAGGCTGCATAACTGTTTCCCAGACTTGGAGGTATAGGTTGGAGTTCATTTATTTATTTAGTGTAACACCATCAAGATGTCTTTTTTTTCTTTATGGTGATATTGTTTTTGAATCTCTGATTAATGTTCAGTCTTCATCCACAAGCAGAAGGATGTTGATTCAGATTTGTTTATTGGTTTTAAGATGAATTATAGATATAAAGGAGTAAAACAATCCTATACAATCCAAGCAGGAGTTAGTTCAGATATGTTTATTGTCTATTCTTTCTCGGATTTTAAATTGAACATTTCACTCCAGCTTTGAATTTTGTGTGACTTTTATTTAGTTACAGGTCAATAAGAAAGTTTTATTCATAATAATAAATGCTTTACTACATTTTGCTTTTCATTCTTTTTTGGTCTTGTTATTTCTAAGCTAACTTCTTTACCAAATAACATTTTCTTATAACATACATAAACTCAGAAGTTGAAATATTTTGGTTAATTGTACTCATTTTGTTCCATTTTTTTCTGGTATTGGCTTAAGAATACATGTCTCAGAGCCATAGCTTTTTAGTAGAGTAAAATGTGCTATAACTAGTAAAATCTTGTTTTATTCTTTGTAAATTATTAATGCCATTTTATGAGTCTGTTCATAAATAAATTCTTATTGCATATATATATATATTTGTAAATATTTTTTAAAAGTATCATATTTTATAGAATGATTAGTATTAGTATGAGCAACTAAAGTGGCTATAGTAGCTTACAGACAAGTATTTTTTCTGATAAAGAGCACATTCATTTAGATATATATATATGTGTGTCTGTGTGTATACATATATATTTTTTAATACATACTAGTGGCTTACCACTATAACATTATAAATCACATGTACAAGAAGATAAATAAGCATCAGTTTTGAATAGATATCAGAAAAGTTTTCTTTATTTCTACTGTAATTAATCAGTTTGTGTACTGCTGTAATTGTTTTGCCAGGTGATCAAAGCAAGACAAGCATTATTTTTTTTTGAAAATGAGCAATTTTTAATATTAACTTTGTTTCTTTTGCACTCTCCCTTTTTAAAATTGCTTTAGAATTTAAGATAGTTTTAAAATGTTTAATTATTGTTCTCTCTGTGTTGGTGAGAGAAATTACTCAAAATTTGAAGATATAAATAATGGGAGCACTTAGTGTCATGATACCATTGTCTTTATTTTTTTAATTGAACTTTTTAACTACATTATTTTTTTTCTTCTTGAAGATGACAAATTAAGCATATTTTCTAAAATGAAAATCTAAGTTATGATACAAAATTTGAAGCCATTATTAAGATTACATTTAGATGTAGGTTCTAAAAATGTTTTTATTGATACTTTATAATAAATTTATACTGTTTTTTGCTGAGGCATATTTAAATTTCTCTCTAGGTTATAGAAAATCAATTACAAACAAAGTATGTTGGAATCCTTCCAAGTAGTAGGCACTAGTGAATAGGTGTACTTACTGTTTTTTTGTTTTTTTTACCTACATTATGCTATTTTGAGTTTGGTGGACAAACAAAAGTTTCTTTCATATATTGCTACTTTGATTTTTTATTAATTGTAAAAATTTCAACTTTGACAAGGCAGGTATTCTATTAATAATTATTGATAATCTCATATTTTACTTTCCAGTGAAAATGCTTGAATTGGGGTCAGACTAAGTTAAAGATGGCTAGAAGACGACTAGAAGCTGCTATTCAAGCAGGCAGGAAAATCGAAGAAGGTGACTTTTTTCTTGAATTTGTTGAAATTTTAATTTATTTCTTGTCATCTTTTGTGTTAGTTATAAGTAAATATTTATCTATTGTTTTTAAATTAATGAATTTTTTGCAATGCATTTGAACTATCTATACAATACAAAAGTATTTCATATAAAGAGTTTGTTTTAATTTAACACATGAAAATACATGTGAAAAATGCATATATACAGCACTAACTTAGTGGTGCTGCCTTTATACTGTTCCCATTCTCATCTGTCTGCGATTACAATTTAAAGATATTTAAAATGCTTCTCTAATGGTGCTATTTTACTTTTGTAGTATATTGCTAACACATTTTAATGTACATATTTTATCAGTTGTTAAAGCTAATAGACTAAATATTTATATTTTCTTTTTAATATTACTACAGCCAAATAAAATATATCTTCAAAACTTTTAATTTTTTTTTTTTTTAAGTTGAAGATTCTGTACTGGAAATAAGTGGGTTTTTTTTTTATTATAGTAGCTATGTATTCTTTTTGAAATATTTAGTAAAAGCACATATCTTTAATTACTTATCTATTAGAAAAAAACTATTATTTTATTGGCAATTGCAAACAAATAACATTTTTAAAGATTATGTCAGTGTCTAGTACTTACAGAGAACTTGTCTGTTCATCACAAGGAGGAGATAAAATTCTTTTGTTTCAGTCTGTCTGGTCTTTGGTTTTACATGCTATTTAGGTTGCTGATGGGCACTTCCAGAGTGGTGGTTAAAGCTGCTGAAGTCAGTGTTGGTGAATTCCATCAGCAGCTAGAGAGTATGTAAATATCTGGGTGTAAAAAAAACAAAATAATTTATTGAAACATTTATAACATGCATGCTACAAAATTTAAAATTATTTTTCTAATTTTACTTTAATATTTTCTTTTAAAATGTAAACAAAAAAGATAGAGATCAGTTTTTATCATTTCTTACCAGAATACTTTTTTATGCAGTGGTTTTGGTTTTCCAACAGGAAAATGGCCTGAGAAATTTTCTAAAATTGAGCAAATAAAGAATATTAAGTATGCTAAAGAGGAAGGATCAGTATATTGTTTGCAGTTTTCTTATGATGGAAGTATTTTGGCAGTTGGTTATGGAAATGGAGGCATTCAGGTTAGTCATTACATTTTATACCTAAATTAAAACTATGGATTTCTTTCAAAAGAACTTAGGTGAATATGTTATGCAAGTTTTCTTAATTTTGCTATTTACAAACATTTTAGGAGTACATTGAAAGTGAATATGGTTAATGATTATATAAAAGCTTTATAAAAAAATTTGAACTTGTAGCAATTTTTTGTTCAAAGCCATAGATTCTTTGCACAAACCCTTTTTAAATTAATACATTTTAAAATAATAAACTTGCTTTTATAATTTTATGTCAAAATATAATTACTGACAAGAGAATACTGAGTAATTTTGATTGATTCCAAGAAATCATCAAACTATGGTTTTCCATGCTATATAACAATCTGCAGAATTTTAAGATCGCGAATTGCATGATCTTCGACTAAATATATTTTACTACAAGAAATTGTTTTGCTTAGAATGTAGGCATTTGATTATGACTGTTTTTGCAGTATGGATTATTTTACAATAGGAGATATCTTTGAGATTTTACAGCAGTTTTTGTGTAATTTAAAAATATTTGAGTAATGTTATCTAATATTTGTTTGCAAAGATTGGGATGTTTATATTTTTGTAGATCTGTCTGTTCTCTTTATTTTGATTAAGTACATTTTTTACTTACTTAAATGCTAACAGTTAAGAACAGTGACTTTGCTTTGAAACTTTAAGAATAGTAACCACTAGCTGGAGTAGTAAAAACAACTTTTCTAAAAACAAAACTGCTGTGGTGTAACCATGTTAACACTAGAACTCAGAGTGGTCTTTTTGATTGCTTGCTGTTTTCACTTTACTCATTTGGTAATCAACTGCCTGTACATTATATACTTTTCCTATATCTCATCCTGACAGCAGTAGGCTCAGCATGCAAAAAACCAATGGATATTCCACTACCTATAACTACTGGAATTGTCAGTTTTCAACCATAGAGAAATCAAAGTGTTTGGCTAAGTGAGCTGGTGTCTACCCTGTTGTAGTCATGTGATTGATCTGCTGTAAAATTTACTGTTCATTGAAAATGGATAAACCAAGAAAACTTCTGACTGACTGCATTGCAGTGCTTGCAGTTACTACAGGACTTATCAGAACTGAATTTTTAGATAAAAATGAGGTAGGCCTAGATTGATGAAAATTACTCTGATCATGATAAGGTTCTCATAGGAGAAAGCCTTCACCAGCAAAACTGAAAATGAAGGTGAAGAAATTTTGAGACAAGGACAAACAACCATAGTTGCCTGTTCAAGCTCAATTTTTAATGTCACCTAAGAGAACAGAAATTATCTATGCTAGGTCAAACTATGCAATATCAAGAGGTTGCTTGTGATGACACTGTGGGATATTATAAATCCTGTTGTGTAACCTGCAAGAAGAATGGCTCAAAATATGTTGAAGGAAGTTCAAAGACCAATCCCATATATAAAATGCTACAGCATTGAAGAGAGCATATTGAATGCTCTTTGACTTTTGACAGATGGACATTACTAGATGTCATTCATTTCCTTGGTATGCTGGGTAGCCCACATAATAATCTTCAAACCAAACAAGCAATGGCTGCAGTTTTTCTGGAAGTTCTTCTGTCTATGGCCTCATCCAAGTTTGCGATAGGTCCAAAGGGAAGCGCAGTGATAATTTTTGCACTCAATGCAAAATCAGCATCATTGTTATACCTAAGGGACAGCTGCAGTTCTTTCATATTTTAATTAAGATGAAAAAAGCATCCATTGAAGCACACATCAGGAAAGGTATTTTTATTGCAGTGAATGCTGCATTTTCAAAATCACACAAAACAGATTCTGGGGAAATTTCAGTTTTCAGCTTGTTTAATAAATTGAAGGAGTCATATCCATTCCTTTGCTTGTTAGGTAGCAAAGTATAAAATACTGGATGAACATCAAATCTTTCTGCAAGAATGGCATATATCTGTGAAAATAATAGTGGTCAAAATGTTCTGTCAACATACTAGGTGTTCATTCCTTTGATATAATTAGACTCTGTTGACTGCCAAAAAGTACTATCCTGTGTGGGCTAGAGACACTTTCAGCAATCCAAAAGTTTTCAACTACACCATGCCGCAGTTCATAGATCTTGTAGTTTTCCAGTATAACAAGAGTTTTTGAGATTATCTGGGAGCAGAGGAACTGCATCAACTTCATTTCTTTGCCTTCCTCACCATTTTTTTCATTGCTGCAAATTTGGGCAGTGTTACCCAAGCAGCTTTCAACAAACCAATTGTGCACTCATTAATGACCTTGGCTGTAGGTTCCATGTTTTCTGCTGCATGCTGCTTCATTTTCATCACTGTTTAAATGCTTCCACCTTTGCAGCCAAAGAACCATGGGAATACATACCAACTTTCAGCTTTACATTTTCATCATTTTTGTGGAGCTTTGCACCTCAATTATTCTTCACAATGCCAGGAATTCTGTACTTTGTCACCACTCATTCTAGCAAAAACATAGAAATAATTGTCCATTATCAATTTCTCCTTTCCACACTTGGTTAAAACTATTTCCATCTTAGATAGGTAAGTTAACTGCTCTCTGAAAAGTACAGACTATAATGTTTTGTCAGTGTAATGGTGGAAAATGGTAAAAGCTTCTAAAGTTACTTTTGGGAGAGATCGTCAGGAGTTAAACACAGACAGAAGAAAAAAAGCAGTCAAATGGTTACTATGTGTATCTCAGAGATGACACAAAAAATAAGATTGAGCGTTATGACCTTGATGTTCTCCTCATTGTCTTGCTCACAAAAATGCACAAGGGCATCTGAACGCTAAAGGCATAAACAATGCGCGCCTCATCCTCACTTTATGTGATAAGGCAGATGTGATACAGACATTGTTGGAAACACACCAGAGAAATATTGTTAAGAAATTTTCACTACTACTACCCATTGTCCATTATTTTTCACTCTAAGTCCACATACCATTACATCTGGTCAAACAAACTACTTGCGGCAAACTGGCCCACAGCCAAATGGCTCATGACAAATAAACCACAACAAATAGTCCCATTCCTTCTGCTAACTGCAACTGATGCTAGTGCAAAGTGCAGGGAGAGCAGGATGCATAATATCTATGTCATCCATAAGAAAGCAGTATGTGTGTTAAATACACTCTGCACATTTACTGAAGCATCAGTCTGTGTTGATTGTGCAAACACTTAGACTCTACAAAGTGCTGCATGTGTTTTTTAATGTTCCACTATTTGAACAAACCACACTTTAAAAAAAATGTAGTCCTATTTGCATGAACATCTTGAAAAACAAACAAAATGTTGCAGAATAATAGTTTTATATGACTTTTAAGCAAAACTTAGTGTATAATGATGAAAATTTAAATGTGCAAGAGTAATAACAGTATCTTATTTTTATTAACTTTTTTATTTATAATATGATACATTTAATTATTAATTACTGCTTCATACATTATCTAATTCTACTTTATGAAAAGTTGTCTAGTTAGTTTGTAAACTTCACTGGTTTTGTCCTTTACTAGTTCTTCCCACCACTTTTTTTTAAAATCTAATTTTCATACAAAACTTTATGAAATTGTGAAGAATAATTTTTAAACATCTTTTTAAAGTTGATTAGATGATTAACTTTGATATAGTATGAATACGCCACTGGTTATTTGGGTTGATTAATTGACAATATTTTTTTTTGGTGTAGCTTTATGCAGTAAAGACTGAAAAAATGATAAAAGAGCTTCGTAATACACGACTAGGAAGGCTGGCAGTCATGTGTTTGCGTTTCAACCCAGAACTACAAACTACATTTTTTGCTACAACTGCTGAAGGAACAGTTTTGGCTTGTGACATACAAAATGGTTTGGTTACAGAAATAATACATGGTGAGCCATGCAATATGACATGATACTCATAGTGGGCATAGTAACTCCCAATATTCTTTTATGCCATACAAATTTGAGGAGTTAAGAAACATTTTCAAAACCTTATTTGGTGATCTCTTTGCCTTAGCTCAAGTGAAAATTTAGCAACAAATCTCCATGAACTGGCTAACCCTTTTGAAGGAAATTTTAAAAAGTATAAAAAATAACTGAATAATTAAATGCTTTTGATATAGAGTGGTTTCATGTGCTAATCTGGAAATAGATTGTATTGTCAACATTTTTACTTAAAAATCTCAACTGAAAAAAAGTAACTGTAAGTTATAAACATTTTGTAATTTTTCTTCAAAGATTTAAAGCATATTTAGGAATTATGTTTAATAAAATTTTTAACAAATTAACTGAAATCGTTCTTCTTCCCCTTTTGGTATTTATTTAGATGCTTTTGTTAAGTATATTGCTAAATAAAATGTTTCTAATAATAAATCAATTTTTAATTAACTGTTCAAAAAATAGTAACATTATTTTATTGAGGGTATTTTTGTTGTTATGATCAAAGTAAAAAAAGAATATTGTGCTTAATTAGATTATAAATTACTTGCTTATGATTACAGATGGAAGTTTGAAACAAGGGACAAGTTAATTAACATAGAAATTTTAGATATTGAAATTTTTACAATTTATTTTTTTTCAGGTAGTAAAGTTATACTGATGTTTTCTAAACCTTATGTCAATTTTTTTTAAAAATGGTGTTAAGGACTTGCATTTTATTTGCATCAGATAAATAAACAAGAATTTGTTTTTTTAAAATATTTTTTGTTAGTTTATTGTGCTATCATAAATTTAAATGACAAATTATTGCATTTGTTTTACAGTACATAATTTGTATTTACAGAAAAAGACAATGAAATTAATACACTTGACTTTTGTTTGGATGGATTTAACTTTGCAACAGGTGGTACGGATTTGACAGTGAGAGTTTATGATACAAATACTTCTAAGGTATTTAGCATGTATATTTCAGTTCAAGAAAATTACTTTTTGTGTTCTACTTTCTTGCAGTTAATTCTTGGAATATATAAAAGCATTTTTTTTTATTTGAAAAAGCTACTAGTAAATCAGCTATAGTTACCAATAAGGAAACATTAAAAAACTTTTTAAAAAAAAACATTAAAAATAATCATTCAACTATTTTCTGACATGTCCTGATGTAAACTTTGGAATTAATTATTAATGCTACTAATCCATGAAAGAGCTTTGACAGAATAAAATTGATGACTACTCTCATTTACCTGTTTTTTATGCCAGCAGCTCTGATGTGTTGGTTTTTATTTCTTAACAAAAAATAATGTTCACAC
Source organism: Nautilus pompilius (assembly GCA_018389105.1). Taxonomy (NCBI): domain Eukaryota; kingdom Metazoa; phylum Mollusca; class Cephalopoda; order Nautilida; family Nautilidae; genus Nautilus; species Nautilus pompilius. The sequence goes on from JACATO010000120.1 coordinate 869,203, forward strand.
ACATCTTTTAAAACTAAAATAAAGGTTAAGATTACTTGAAGAATACATGTGAAAATTTTAAACTTAACAAAATTAATTGATTTGTCACGTTGCTCTTGTTAAAATACAATTATAATTTTCTGGATTGCTCATTCATGCAAATAAAACCCTCACAACTTTTAAGAATGATTAACATAGACCTAACATAATAATATACTTATTAACTGTAATAAATATCAATACCATTTGAAAAAAAATAGAAATAAATGTGAATATATTTTAAACATTGCTTGAAACTATTGTTTCTGCAGATGACAAATTTCAGTAATGCATTAATACAATGTTACATTTTTTTATGTTATTACTTTTTTTCCAATCAGATGATCAATAGTTTTGGTGGAAGGGATCATGGATGTGGACCTATCACCAAAGGTTGTACTCAGCGAATATTTGCCCTCAAATATCATCCTGATAATAATGACATCTTTGTTACTGGAGGCTGGGAAAACAGCATAAAGGTTAAAACAAAAAAAAAAAAAATACTTTTTCTTTTATCAACTAAAAAAAAAATCAAATAAAACATGATTTTTATACAATTTTTAAAGTTAAAATTTAAGCAAAATACAGGATATCTATCCTCTCCCTATTGACAAACTATATTAACTTTTTACTTTTTTAACATCAGATTAGATTAAAGAAATACATTGAGATTTGTTGTTGACTGCACTAAAGTATTTGTTAAAATTATTGTATAGAATTAAATTACAGGTGCTTTCTAAACTGCTAATTTGATGTTTTTTAGTTTCTAATTTAATTTCTTTTTTTTAAAATGTTTTTCATGTATCTGCCAAAAGTAGTTGAAACAAATAATTACATAAAATACACTAATAGAAAAATGAAAAGAGAAACTTAACAAAATATCTTAAAAATAAATGATTTGATTTGTATATTTGTCAACAAATATTGAATGGCAAAGTTATTGTCATTAATCTAAAGACTTGTTTTAAATAAAAGTAACATTTGTAGTTAATTTGAAATATAAGTTTACATTTTTATAGTAGTTTTTCTTTTTTTTATATCTGAAAACTTATCAGACATATGGTGTAAGAGTTATTTAGATATTTGTAAATTAAATTTTATTCATCAACAGGTTTAAAAGATTTTCAGAAAATTGTTTTGCTTTTTTAAATAACTTTAAAATACACAAATTTTAATGTATATGATTTTTATTTTGTTATAATTCACCTTTTGTGATGCAGATCTGGGATGCACGAACAAGTGATGGCCATAAAAGATCAATTGATGGTCCTCATATATGTGGGGATAGTATTGATTTTATTGTAAGTTAACTTTAAAAGTTTTATAATGTTCTATTAAGAAAATAATCTAAAAAAAAAATAAACTCTCAATTGGATTCTGAGTTTCATTGCAACCAATTTTCCATTTCTGAGTTTTTCAAAATTTTAGATTGAAAATTTGCTTAATGAAACTAAACATCTGTCAAGTATAGTATTGAAAAAAATTCTTATTTAGCTGAAACGATTCAAAGATCTTTGTCTAAAGTTAAATAAAGTTGCTCAAAGAAGTGAAAATAAACTTTATTCATGTTTTTTTTTTTTATTGTGGTTCACTTGTACATGCTAAGACCCTGTAGATAATGAATGTATCTCAGGAAATTTCTCTATTTTATGCAGTTGTGAACAAATCTATGCTAGTCAGACAGCAAACATGAAAGTTCTGAACACAATCCAGTTTGTCTGTGAGAAGGATTATCTTAAATTTGCATTTGATGTATATATGCTAACTATATACCAAAACCAGTTACCAAATTGATGTGACAGCAGTTTCATAGTACATGAAATTACCAAAGAAAAATCTTTTCTTATTTCTCTTTAGAATAGGAATGAAGGTCTTAGAATTGATAACATATGATATTCTTTTTTTAAAAAAATTTCTCTTCTTAAGTTACTCAGATTTTCAAAAAACTTCTGGTGTTTTATTCCCATCATAAACTCAAAATAATGAGTAGTTGTCTTTCTGCAGTCAGTGACTAGACACTTTCCCTTTGAATGCTAACAGTAGGTCAACTTAAAACCTGCTTAAAGAAAAGTTCATATTTGAATAAATTATTACACAGATTTATATATTTAACACTAAACTTTTCATATTTTATTGCTTAATGATATGAGAAAAAAAATCAAAACAAATCAAATGCAAAATATTTTATGGTCTTTTTAAATGGTTTAATTTCAAAAATAACTTATTTGTCCTAAAAGCATTTAGGGTGGTTTTTTTAAACCATAACAAAGTTAAATCAGTTTAACTATTATTTATTAGTTGTCTTCTAGAGATCAAAGCTTGTTTTAATTACATCTAATAATAGTCTGTTATTAGTAACTTTATGCATTGATGCAAGGTGGTGCAGGTCATGGGCCACATTGAACAGCTAGGTGTATGCCCCTAGTATGGCTGCTGTTTTTCTTTGCCAACTATGTGTGTTTTCTCTCTCATTTAAAAATGAAAGGTTCTAGTAGGGGCCACCCTTGTTTCTTGATTTAGTCACAAATGCAACAACACTGGCTCATGTCTAATGGTCTTGATTATGATGATGATGATGTATTTATGCAACTGCCTAATAGAAATATTTCCTTATTAAAGTTTCTAAGAACTTGCAAACCAAAATTTTATGGTATTTGATTACTGCTACTATACTTTAACAGATCATATATGAATACATCCAAATATCATACAAAAAATAAATTTACAATATTCTACTGGCTGATTAGAGAACCAAAGAAAAGTATTATACCAAAATTCTTGCTATAATCTGTTGAAAGCTTATCTTAGATATATTTTCTTCTTTTGTTTGAAACAAATGATTTACTGTTAAAATTACTGCAGCCTGGAAAAATACTGACTGGATCCTGGATGGCCAATAATGCACTACAGATTTGGGACTACACTGAAGGGGCATTACTGAAAAATGTGCCTTTTCCTAACGAGAGTGGTGAATACATCTACTGTTGTCAGTTCTGTGACAATGATGTTGTACTGGCTGGAGGAAGTGGAACAAACAGTGTGCAGGCTATAGAGGTCAACTCAGGCCAGGTATGCATTAAAAAACAACAAAAATATTAACTAAACTTTATGCAGTATAGTAGTAATTTCTCCTTTGAACCCAACTAGCATACTTAATTGATGATTTATGCAGTGTAGTGTTGGTATGTATACAAAACAGAATCTCATGGCTATACAACAGGTTTTCTGTTTTCTGAATGGTGTCAAATTTGGCCATTCCATCTATTTGTATATCTTATGTAATCTGGTTAAACAGATTTCAATTTAATATCAGTTGGAAGTTTTTATCATTTTAAGTGGCTGCCATTTTTTGTTGAATTTCACAAGATATCTAGTTAATATTTAAAAGTTTTTTATTTTGTAATTACTTGCGTATTAAATAGAAGATTAACATCTTTTGGTCTTTTGGTGATGCTAATGGTTCACTCAAATGCTATAAATGTACATTCAGCCATATAATAATGCATTTTCCAATCCATTGATATTTTTCATGCCTAGATTTATTTTTAAAGCTGTTGGGGTTATCATTTCTTTTTTAGTGCTTGGGTTCAGTAAATCTTTCTGGATCAATTCAAGCCTTGGATTCCACCAAAGGAGGTCGCTTATTTGCAACTGGTGGAAATGAAAACTGCATCAAGATTGCTGCACTGGCATGAACATCTGATCAGAATCACTCAAAAATAATATTACCTGTATTTTATTTGTTCTAAACATGTTACAACAATAGCTTCTGTTCTAGTAGTAATTTCAGAGTATAAACTGAAAAAATCATAGAATCTTGGTAATTTTAAGACTGACATTTGGTTATCTTTCATGTTAGTCAGCATAAATAGTTTTGAGTAGTCTAAATTGAACTGCATTTTAAGAACAATATTCTAGTCAATGCACATTATTTTTTATATATATCATATACTTAATTTTCAAATAGTTTTTAAGTTCATACTCAGCATTAAAGGGAAGGGTTAAAATAGTTGTTCTTATCTACTGTATAACGAAAATTGTTTGAGTTTAGTTTCTTGTTTCATACTTATGCTGTTGTTGTTATTATTGGATCTTTCATAATGTTTTCAAAGATTTCATATGTGTTTGTATTTATTCTCAATAGAATATTTTATGGCTGTTTTGTTGCTGGATTTCTTTTTGATTTTTTAATGAAAAAATTTGGTTAAAAAGTGGTAATTATTTTTTCCTTTTTATATGTATGAAATTTTTCTTTTTCTAAAAGTCTGCCATTATTCTTTTTCCATTCATGTTAAATATTTTCCCTCTGAGGAAATTAGATTTTTTTTTTCATTAAATACAAATTGTATTATTAAATTAATAATTGTAAACATTTATCCATGTCTTTTATTTAAAACTTTTGGTTTTAGTAAATATAGTGCTTGTCCAATTTATTTGAACAGTGTGAAAAAACATGGATTCATATTGAGTATTGGAGTTAGAAATAAATGTAAACCAGTTAACTGATAAAATATATCAAATTGAAATTTTTTGTCCCAGAAAATAAATCTAAAGTGTAGAAACTGAAAACAGTTTTATCAAAATCTCAGGGCTCATGAGGTGGGGGCACTCTAACACTGTTTAGTTGCCTTTCACTTTTCTGATCAAGAAGCCCTTTCATAAATTTGGCATTTTTGGGTCATTATTTTTGCTGTATAGCCTCTTACAATCATTTCAAGCTCAATGGGTTAGTATGGTGAGCAAGAATGTGTTATGCTAACTCCATTTATCTTTTTAAAATTTCTAACCCTACAACAGAAGCCCCAAATATTGATCTATATGTACTGAAAACACATTAAACACATCATTCTACTTGTGACAAAAAATACTAACTCAGTTACAAATATTGCAGTGAGTTCTGCAGCAAAACACCATAAATATAGGTTTAGTTTAGTTTCCTTTTTGCCTCCCTTTGCAAACCTGCATCTTTTTCAAATTTGAACTTGTCAAGTGAAGAGGAGTCTTCCAGTGCACATAGTCCAGTTCCTGTACTTGTCTTATTTCAAAAGGCAAGAATCATGCAGGCTATAAACCTTAATATAGTGGTCTTCATAGACATTGGTAACTCTCTTGATCTGTTTATTTCCCACTTGGCTAGTTGATTGGAATTTCTTGATTATATAGGATATAGAAACCTGGTTTTTAATGCTGTCCTGCTAACACACTAGATTTTATTTTTCTTTTTTTTTGTATAAAGCAGGCTTAAACCTTGCTTTGGTTCAAAGTCCAGTGAGTGTTAAGAAATTCTAGTTTGAAAAATTAACTGAGCTGTACATATTACAGTGTGTAATGTAACTAGATTGGCTCCACATCTGGGTGCCATAGCTGTTTATAACATGAAAATAGTGTAATATGAAATAGCCAGCCACAAACTTCCTGTTGACAGTGGGTGTGAATTATCCAAGCACTTTGTCAGAAAATGTTTTCTCTGTGTTCCCTATGAGCTGAAAGAAAATATCTTAAAATGTGTATTGGAAAAAAACTAATAGTTCTCATACAGTGCTTTCTGGTGTTCTGGTCTTTTTTGTACTGAAAAAGAGTGAAAATGTGTCTACCTAGGCAAAAATCAGATGTTTAGCTTTATCAGAGATGTGCAAGTCTGTACTTAATCATGCAAAACCATTCATTGTGGAACTCTATGGGGCCTAAAATGTTGATTGGTCATGGCATGAGTTCTGTAAGTGCATAATTTTATCACAACATTTTCTCAAATGTGTTAAACCAATTTGGTTGGAGTGGGTTTTCCATTCTTTAAAGCAAGGGTTCTCAACTTTGGGATCACATAGCCATTGAGAGAACTAAAATAAATCTTGCAGTTTCAATTAGCACAGTACTTGTTCACTGATGGCAAATTTTCACTTTGCTTTAAATTTTCATGTTTTAAAATTGATATATGATGATATATCTGTATTACAAAGTGCAGTATGTTTATTAATATTTATTTATATTTTTGGACTGCAGTAGAATAGACAGCTAAAAGATGGTGACTACTGCGAGAAAACAAAATTATGTGGAGAACTATGTTAACTTTGATTTTAACTAAATTTTGTGGTCAAGCATTTAAAAAGCCACAATGTGTGGTTTGTAGTGAAGTGCCATTGGCAGAATCTATGAAGCCAAATAAACTAAAGCATCATTTGCAAAAACAACATTCGCAGTTTATAAATAAAAATCCAGAATTTTTCAAAAATAAGGCTGAACAGTTAAAGAGAAATTGTTTAGACAGTGGTGGAGCTATCTAACAGCAAAACAAAGCTGCAATGATAGTATCTTACATTGTATCTTTATGAATTTCAAAAGCCAAAAAGGCTTATATCATTGAAGAAGAGCTCATTTTGCCTATGCAAAAAAACATTGCTTTTCAAATGTTTGTCGAAAAAGCAATGAGAAAATTAAATGGCATATCAGGTTACAGTGACACTGTACATTTCCAGATTACAGATATGGCAGGCAACATTCATGCTTAGGTTGTTAACAAAATTAAAACTGCTCCACTGGGTTTGTTCACATTGCAACTTGATGAAATAACAGATGTGACCAGTCTTGCACAATTGTTAATTATGTCCAATATGTAAATAATGGAGATTTTAAAGACAAATTTCTCTTTTATAAACCTTTATAAACATTACCACAGCCTGTAATGTCTTTGAAAAAAGTTGGATCATTTCTTGAAGAACATGGGCTAAACTGGAATGTAAGTGGCATTTAGAATCCATGTGTGCTAAATGTGGAAAATGTTCCTGAAAATTTCCAACACAAATTCATAAATTTAATTAACAATGACTGTGATAAGACTGACTTTTTATCTCTGATGCTCACCCAATGTTGGATCAGTTTCCCAAACAATGCTTTGAATCCTCATGCCTTTTTGATCCACATATGTGAGACAGGCTTCTTGTCACTCCTTTTCATGAAAGCAAAATCAAGAAACTGGCTCTGTGCTGAAGCTGACATCCAATCTGAAACACTACCATGGATTGATCAGTTGGTGATGAAAAAACATTATCAACCATCTCATTAGATGTGGTGTTAAAATCTACACTCTACATACTATTAGCTCATGGTTGTTTTACTTTTGGGAGGAGTTATAATGACTTAAAAATTTTTTCAATGGGGCATTGGAGAATAAAGATTGAGAATCATTGCTCCAGAGCCTTATGGCTTCTCCAAATTATTTGCTGGGCTGGAAAATTTAAGTTTAAAAGGTGTGATTATTGTGCCTGAGCAGATTAAGTCTGGCTGACAATGTTTAATGTTTTGTACCACATAGTGAACTAGGTTCCAGATTGCCTGTCTCTGTGAACAGAAAAAGATGGCATAGAAACTGTCACTCAGGTCCCCACAATGCAAGAATCAAACTGTTTTGATTATTTTTCCATAAGTTATGCCCAGATAGAGGGTATGAATTTAGGTACCCTAGCCATGCTAATTCACAATGGGAGTTTGTTTTTCCTGTTCAATGGTTAAGAACTTGTAAACATCTTGCTGTGAGACTTTTGTTAATGCTTACGTGTGATCCTTAAAATTTAAGTGAATTCTCGGTAAGGGTTAGTTTACATTTCTCCATGCTTCTAAGCTATCCTATTAAACTTTTGGTGCACAGCCAGCTGATTGCATAAAGCTGCCATTCCATTATCAGTATTATAAGCCCAGTCTATCTGTTCCAAACAGTATTTGCCAGTTTTTGCCATCTACCAGTATTGATAACATCTTTTACTGTTTTGTTTAGTTGAGCACATATTTTGCTCTCTGTTTACTACATAGTTTTCCAAAAGTTAAGCAACAAACAAAAATATTTCTAAAATAGTTAAGTTTTATTCACCAAATGATCATCCCAAACTCTTCATGTAACAACTTTATCAATGAAAAGTATAAATTAGAAATAAATTCTAGGGGTGTAAATGGAAAGAAGAAAAATCAAATCAGGAAACAAGGAACTCTAACATTAAAAAATGTAAACAAAAATTAATTTTAGGTAGTCAGTAGATGTATTTCCCATGATGGAAATACATGATTCATCAGCTTTGCATGCTACTTATAACCTATCAATGAGAGCAGTGAGTAATAAAGTCCATTGTATCAGTGAATTTTGCAGTTCTTAAAGGGAATACAACATATCTTCCAAGAGCATCCCAAACATTCTCAGTATACTCTAACTCAGGAGAACCTGCTACCCATCTCATTTGGGTAATGGTTTGCTTGTGGTGAATGAAATGTGCCCTGAGTGGATAAGCATTTTTGTTAATTAAAATGAAGTTATCTTACAATTTCACCAACATATGATCTGACACAGGAATCTAGAATCTCATCCCTATACCACATTGCAGTCATGGTGCTTCCCTGGAATGCATGCATATCTGTACACTCACCTAATGAAATTCCTACCCAGAACATGGCACCTTCAACACTATGTAAGATGATTTTATGTTCCATGCTCTGTCCAGATGAGTACATGCTGTGAGTTGCATCAAAAACTAAATATTGACTCACTGGTAGAGAGAATGTGGCTCCAGCCATGTGGTGTCCAAGCAACTTGTTCATAAGCACCAGTTTAACTACTACTGTTTATGGCAGTGGGTCAGAATTTTGCACCATGGGTTATCTTTCATGCAGCCTTCTATGTATGGTCAAGGTTAATACAAATCTCCATGTAGCTATAGAGTAATTAGAAGTGAACTGGTTTGGTGCTAAAGTTCTGCTTTGCTAATCAAAAAGTGAGTATAGCAACCTGTTTGTAATGTTGCCCTTCAAAATATATATTTTATGAATGATGGTGCATGTAAATGTGTTTATGGGGATTTGTGCAACTCCTTTCAAAGAAGGTGTGACACCAAACCCATGTGGTTTTGGGAGGTGAGGCTTAAACCCCGTGTGGTGTCCTAAAGCGGTATTATGATCCCAGACTCGAGGCTAAAGACCATACTGCAACAGAAACTCCCAGGTGGTCAGGTCTGTCAAATCAGCAATGCCAATCCAACGAAACTGACACCCAAGGCAAGAAAGCAAGCCTGATCATAAACCAGAGCGCACATTGATCTTTTTTTTTGTGTGTGTGGTGATATGCATGTGTGTGTAAGTGTAAAGTTCGCATATGTGTTTATCTCCGAAGAGAAGGGAGTGGGAGAGGCCAAAACCTCTGGTGGAACAAAGCTCCTGGTGAAGGCTAAAAAGGCTGGTTTGAGGCACCGAAGCACCTCGTGTAGTTGGCTGGAAACGACCAAGGTTAGAGACGCCGAAGTGTCCAATGTTTAAGGAAGTGAAATGCTTCAAAGATGGAGCGAACTCCGTTTAGAAGGATTGCTTCCCCAGCCAAAAACCTCTAAGGAAAGAAGGCCTCAGCAGGTCAGGACCGAAAATCGGTCCTGATGTGCCTAACCTTTCCAGCCAGAGAGGCAGGCCGAGGGCAAAAACCATCCCTCGCCTCCACTTTTTTCAAGCATTGGACTTTCCGTCTGCGAAGCTGTAACAGAGTACTTGTCCCTCGCCCTCCAGAGCCAAATCCAAGTGACCACACCCAAAAAAGGGTGTGGCACCTGGTCGGTACCCCAAATGAAGGGCTAAGGACATGATGCCCTGTAGCCTCGCTTTCTTTGCCAGAGAAGGCTGAGAAAGCAAATAATTGATATGAATACAAGCCAGTGTTATTCATGTCTTTATACCAAAGCTAATTTCTGTTTCTATAGGAACTAATTATACCTATTTCTCTGATAAAAGATGTGTTACATAAAGAGGAATTTGCCTTGAGCATTTGGTGAATAAAACCTTAACAGTTTTGGAAACAATGTTATTTGTTGCTTAGCTCTTGGAAATTAGTGTTCAATTCACCAAGGTTACTGGAAAGGTGGCCCATATTTTTATTTACCAGATGTTTTCAACCCTGCCATACAAAGTTGATCAGCTGATAGTGCAACAAACCCATTCCAGCATCCCTAGTATTTTACTCCTACATAACAGGGCAAAGGTAATTAGGTTGTTTACTACTGTTTTCTTACCTACACAATTAAGATTATGGGCTCACAAACCTGTTTTAAAGCATCAACTGGTTTTTAACAGTTGTCCTCATATGCATTTGTTTTTAAAGGAAAATAAATATCCAAAATTTTTTAAAATCTCCCTGTCCTAGTCAATCTAATTCTGTGACTGTTGGGGGTTGTGTTTCTACCCTGGATGAACCCTAACCACATTACTTTGGTTTTGAATGTGTTAACACAGACTACAGATGCAGTCTTGTAAACTTTGTACATGAAAATATCACATCACAGCTGCTAGAGTCACATGCTGAATTACTATTTTCTGTTTTCTTATTTATTCCAATCCATATGTATTTTCTCCTTTTTCCAAATCATATATGACAATATCTCTGATACTAGTATGTAAAGTAGGCTTAAAGCATGCAGGGGCGTAGTTGCTTTGACTAATATTTGTTTGGGTGATGGTGTTGCATAGCTCTACACATTTAATGTCTTTGCTGAAGTTGAAACCTTTGATCAGTCTAGTGCCAGGAAGGCCTCAAAGGAGTTATGTCTATTCTGTACAATGTTTATGGTCAAAAAGGGGGGGAGGGGAAGGGAAGTTTCGGAAGAGAATGTTACTGCTGCCATCGTCTCTTGTCCCCAACCTGCCTTGCAGGTCACTGGACTCGAATCGCGGTGGTCATGGCGCATCATTTCCAGAGGGAACCCAGCGTCATCGTCCAGACAGACAATTTCTCTACCGTCCTCATCCCTGCCGGTCTGAATGGTATGATGTCTGTCTGTCGGTGTGCCCGCTCGATCTACGGGGAAGAGGGGGGGGGGTCACAGACTTTGCAGCTCCCGACTCCAGGAATAGCGGCCACCCTGTTCCGGTTACTGAGTTGACAGTCAGTAAAGGCACGTCTGGCGGGGCTGCCTGACCCTGAATAACCGCAGCGGACCTCCTCTCTCTCCGTGTATACTGCGCCAAACGCCACACTTTGGATACTTATAGGGTTCTTCGTTAAAAGTTATCTGTTGTCCGCGTGATCTTTGATCCGCAAACCAGTTAGTATTTTACACGCTTTGACCAAATCTAAACGAATTCCACTTCGATATTTACGGAATCTTCTAACTACAAGATAGGGCTATGGAGGGGAGGGGGGGGGGATAACTCTGCTACTGTTAAAAAACAACAACCAAGAGCAACGTAGGGGTAGTAAAGCTGAAAGACAGGAAATAACTCCTTGGATGTCTTTAGTTCAAAGCACAGACTAACTTATTGAACAGTCTTATATTCTATATTATTTTTTTTAATAAAACAAATTTATTTGACCATCTTTTTGTAGTGAGAGAAGTTTTCATGAGCTTAAAGTGAACAAAACGTATATATATATAAATAAATAAGGAGTTATCTCTTTTCGTGAACCAGCCGAGGATTTACCTCCCTTGACATGGTGTTTGGTATCCGGGAATTGTGGGATAGAACCACCGTCTGTGCCACGTTGATGTAGACGACGTGGGCCGTCTGTCTTGTCAGCGGCCGCTCGGGGAGGCTTTTATGTCCGAACATCAAACCTCGCAGGCTGGCGGGACGTATAGTCTGAGCGGAGACAGGTAGACGGACCGCGATTCTGAGCGACCTAAACCACCGGGTAAGTGAGGTATGTTGTTGCGAGCGCCGGCCCGTCGGAGGGATTTGTCGCAATATGGCCGAATACGTTGACAAGTGGTTTCCTGCAACCTCGCCAAATGCGGGGAGGAGGGGGGGGGAGGCTGTGTTGGGCTGTTCTGGGCGAGATTATATCTCCTTGCATCGATCATCGGTTTTAGACTGTTAATGGATGCTTAGAGAACAGTGATCGGCATTCTCCGCTTGTCTGGCAGACGCTAAGCACTGAAAGAATTCCTGATGAACTCGGATGTTTTTCCTGGTCAGGGTCTTGACGGAATAAATATATACGTGGCTTATATTTATTATACCGAGTGTTTCGAATGAGCTCTTCTAGAGTTATAGTTATTACTATTGCTTTTTTTTTAAGTATAAGAGTATAAATTAATATAATTTTTCAAAAAATGTATCCCCCCAGTTGTAGTAACATGCACCTTTTTTTCTTCTTCCAGTGTGGTCTTTACAGTGTTCCCTCTGTCATCGGACCACATTCTTAAATAGAACTCTGTTTAGCCTGGTCCAGAAGAGTGGGAAGAAACCATCCTATGAGAGTATAAGCCAAACGGAGTTTGTGCCTCAGCCGTCTGCAGCCGATATTAATGCTGCGTACATCACTGCTCCTAGTACCAGACAGTCCTAGTGATACCACACTATCTACACTGTACAGGCCTGGTCAGTTCACCTGAATGAATTAACTTTTACATTTCTGTCTGTCTGTCTATGATATGATATGAGTATTATTACAACATTAAAAAAAAAAAGAAAATAATAATTCAGGCCTGCTCTCTTCGTGCACACACATCTATCCCATTCATTTTTTTTTGTTTGTTTTACTCTGGTTTATTTGCTGGTACTATTACTAATAATAAAGCAGAGAGTAGCACATCACCAAAAACGTTTAGTTTTAATATTATTACTATTTATTGAGCACTGTTGGAATGAAGTTGTTTTGAATGTAAAAATGATAATGATTCTATATACTCTTTACTTGTAAATGTTACATATCAGACCGCTTTTATTAAAATTCTTTTCCAGTGAATTGGGAAATTTGAAAAATGCAGTTTAAATCTGCAAAACACCCTTCTCATATCATTGTGCTTTCTTTTTTTTATTTACTCTCAGATCAACTTCCTTACTTTTGAGGTAAAGACAAATTTAAGAATGTTTGTGTTTTTAAGTATAAAAACATTAATCATCTAAAGGATGACAATCAATCCTCTGTTCCGTTTTGCTCTCCTTTCTGAGTAATACTTGCATTCTTTAATTTTTGCTTGTCTACTCTTTTATAGGCTTCATTTACGCATACCCCCTCCCAACAAATGCAGTGTTTAAAATATAAAAGAGGACATAAATCTCTTTAATGGATAAGGTTCATCTGGCTTCAGATACATGAAGTATTTGAAGCAAACAATAACTAATAAAAAAAAAGTTATTGGACTAAGTACATAACCAGATAGATATTTGAACGTAATAAAAATACTTCACCTTTTTGTTTCATTTTATTTAAATACATTCATACAAAAGAATTCTAATGACTGTTAGTTATGTTATTTGATTTATCTTTTAAAAATCTCTTTTACTATTTGCCAGGTGAAAGAAGAGAGAAGAAATCATTTTTTTAAATTAAACAAAAAAACAAAGAAACTAGCTAGCTTTATAAACTCATGCAGTCTTTGCATATTTTATAGACCACATTTTTAAAAACATTTACCACCTCTGTTTTAATAATTGTAAATTATAGTACATAAATATTATTATTTAAATTTTTATTTAAAAATGAGCATTGATAGATATTGTATTAAAGTTGCTGGGAGAGAAAGAAAAATAGTATTAATGGAAATTTGTCTTTATTATGTTGGTGCAAGTTACCATTATGTACTGATTGTTGAAAAATAACTTTTAAAGGAGATTTTTTTCAAAATATGTTTAATATTTAGTTAGACTTTCCTAATGATTTCTTGATTTTGGTTCATCCATTTTCTGAACTATATTGCTCACAGAAAGAGAAAATAAATGAAAGCAAAACCTTAAAAAATGGCAGAAAAAAAACAAAAGGAAAGAAGAAAGTTAAACGCTAAAAATGTGATCAAGATAGTAAATTAAAAATCAAGTCTGAGATAGATATAAAAAAAATAATATGGGAACAAACTGCATTTTTTAAAAATTGGTGCACTTAATAGATAAATAGATGAAGAAAGCATTTCAATAAACACTTTTGTTTTTTTTTTGGCTTAATAAAAAGATCTAATTTACTTTTGTTATTCCTCAGTAATAAGACATAGATTTCTTTGCTTGCACTTAAGCAGGAAATTTTCTTTAACAATTCAGTAATTGTATCTGTTAAATTTTTAACTGCTGCTTCCCACATAAGATAATCTAGATAAAAACTAAATAAAATACTGATAACTAAATAAATAATTTTATTTATGATAAAGTATAACATAAGTTGTTAAACATGCCTTTGCAATCCCCACCAATTTAGATGGACTGCTTTTATGCTTTTAATCACTACATAAAGTAATCTTTGGGTACTAATTTTAGTGTAATAGTTAAGTACTTTTTAATTAAATCAACAATTTTTTTTTTTAATTTTAGGAAACAATGAAGGTGAAAGAAATTGAGAGAACTGCTAACATAGCATGGTCTCCAGTGAACCAGTACCCAGTGTATGTAGTGGCTGGAACTGCTGCTCAGCAGTTAGATGCCACCTTCAGGTAAGCAACTGTGTTAATAGGATGTAATTTAATTAAAAGCTGCTTCAAATTAAAAAAAAACAACAACACTTATTTTGTTACTTAGGTCCTTTCATTGAATTTCAAAATTAGCTACCCCCCACAAAAAAACATTGAAGTAAAGATGGAGATTTTTAGATAACCTTCTTAATCACAAGTTTGAAGAACTCTAAAAATGCTGCACTTCATTTATTAAAAGGTTTGTCATTGAAAAATTAAAAAAAATATTTTTATTTTTGGAAATAAGCATTCATTTTATTCCTACATAAAGCAGATACTTTGATATTTAGAGAATTCTTTGCTGTATTTTTTGGTAAACCAGCCTGTGTGTGTGTGTTTTTTTTTTTAATCAAGAGATTGAGGGTCACCACTTTAGCTGCTTTTTTGAATTTTAAGATAGTGTTTTTATGTCTGTTACACTAATAAGAATATATTCAGTCTGAATGTAACCATGACAACAGATGAAGTTCCCAAAATGGATGTCATTGGTTTTGATGTTGTACAAGTTTTGGTTCTTATAAAACTGAATAAAGATTATTTTTTCTGACACAAAGGATACACTGGATAGGTAAAAAAAAATTATTAAATTGAATTTTTAAACTTATTGGATGCTGGAATGCAACTCCTCCCAATGGCTTCCAGTGTTGTTTAACCTCAGGCTGCTGTGCAGTTACTATTTGTGTGTGCAATTTTTTTTTTATTGACAAAGTTTGGTTCAAAATATATAAAATAAAAGAAAGAAACATTGAAATTACCATATCCAAGAAAGGAAAGCAGTATTGGTATAATGTGTTGTGTTTTCATTAGTGTATTCATTTAAATTTAGCACATCAGCCGCTCTGGAAGTTTACAGCTTGAGTTTATCAGAACCTGGGTTGGAGATGCCAAAAGTGGGAACAGTACCTTCGGAGCACAGGTAAAAAAATAAAGATACTTTTGTTATTCACTGCCTTAAAACATATTCCTAACTTTGAAATGTCAGTACTGAACTTCTCAGTTTGCTTACCAGGGCAAGTTTACTATGGTATTATTACCTTTATCCATCTGAAACACCTAACCAGCCAAAAAAATTTAATTAAAAATTACCTAATATTTTAGGTGGTAGAAAGTTAATATGAAGTAAGCAAAGGTCCAAAGTGAATAATAACAAGAATTGAAAACAATTCTTATTGATGCACCTGACAAAATAAGAGAAAATTATTTGGTTTATTTTTTTTAGTAGTAAGTAATATTTTACAGGAAGATTTGTCAGCTGGACTTGTTTAGTTATTCAGTCACTTAGCTATGAAATTAGTTTACTATTGTATGGGTAGTAGTAGTAGTGTAGCCATGTAGCTGTTGCAGGATTAAATCGATAAGCTGAGTTGATCTGTTTTTTGCTTATTCTTTTTCATAAAAAGTATAATACTTTTTCTGGAATTAGCACTGCTGAGATTTTGAGGATTTGTTCCTGAGAAAGAAGGCACTGTTGATTTTCAAAAGAGATAATATTTAATATTTTATTCCTGGACTTTTTTGGATTATTTATTGGTTAACTTTTTCTCATGAAAGCTGTTTGAATTTTTATGGATGTTACATCATTTCAAAATGCAACAGCTTTTTTGTATTCTGGGCACATACATCTAGGGATATTTGAGTTAAGTTTAATATGTGAGCTGTATAAAATTGTATTTACATCAGTTGACAATAATTCAAGGCTCTACACTGATCGTATGTGCATGCACAGAAGCACCAGCACCCAGAAAGTCGTGTTTGCTAGATGTGTAATCTTGTAAAACGTTCAGGTATAAAAATGATGATAAACAGCAAGTGAACTCATTATTTTTTGTTTTCTTAAATAATTTTTCTGTAGAACAACTGCAAAACATAGCCAAGAAGGTTGATTTGTATTTTCATGTCTTAGTTTGGTAATCAGCAGATTGTATACACATTTACAAAGCTAAGGGTTTCTTTTGTTACACTGATTGTCATGATAACCACAAGGCAAAGTGTTCTCCAGATTTGTGAGAGGCACAAGATCCACAATAGAGTTTACTATTCTTATTATGCTTAACTCCCATTTCTGGAACCAGCACTACCATCCAACTGTTTTCTTGGACATTGCTGGACAGAGGCTTTTAGTGCCAGTAGATCCTGTTTAAAAATGAAAACTGTTCTAACTTGAAGCTCTCATGATGGCCCTGTGTAGAGGTAGCAATGTTGAGAAAAGCATTATATTGCTATGAATGTTTACAGTATAACTGTTATGGTGGCAGCAGCATAATGGTATGTAGAGGCATTATTTAAACCAGGATAACCCCCTTGTTGATTAGTTCATGGTCACTGGACCAACCAAGGGTACCTGTTTCAAGATTAATTTTCTTTCTATTTTATCAGCAAATGGATCCCGAGTTCACGTTTCAAAACTATAACACTAATCCATATAGGGTTAGGATTGTATTGGCTTCATCAGAGACAATAATCCTGTCAACTAATCAACAATTTCTCCTGACCTGTCATCTATCAAACACCTCTGGGAGATGCATTTAATGGTAAAATTCCCATCCACATAAGATTATGATTTGGGCCTGGCCATGAATCAGGAATAGCAGGTGATACCAGGCTTGTCTAGCAGGAGCCACATGCATGCTGAAATGTATTCATCTGATATTTTTAAAGTTAATAGTAAAATGGTTTTTTATAATGTAATTTCTCACTTTGCTTTAGATCAGAATGAGTATATATAAAGCATGAAAATCCAATATCCCTAGATTGTTGTGTCTTTACATTAAGAATATTTGAGATATTACTTTAATGCAAAGACCAATCTGATTTCATTTTTTCAGATATTACAAGGCTTTATGGGGCAGTCAGGGAATGTCAGACTCTAAATATCCCGCAGGTCTTATCATGGCAGGATCAGAAAATGGCAGCATCTTGGGTTATAATGCTTCTGAGCTTATCTCTGGTGGTGGTGATGATGCTCTTGTCTTTAAGGATGATCGACATGGAGGTGCAGTGAAAGCTTTGGATTTTAACCTCTTTCAGGTTCTTACTTTAACTTTTTATTCACTATATGTTGCTAAATGAATAAACAACCATGAAGATTATTTTGAATGTTGGGTTAATTAACTATGTATTCTGTACCTCTTTTTGACTATAATGTATTTACTATTAAGTTGTTACAAAAGTTGTCAGTTTTTTTTACTGCAATTAATCAAAGTAAATTCCATTACAATCAATACACTTCTGCCAATGAGTTACAAGTGCATTTATACCATTTTGAGAAAAATCCGAAGTTGATAAACTGTTGGAAGGCAGTTTCAATTGCTGCTTGGTTGGAGAAGGACTTCATATGAAGGAAGCTGTTGAGGTGTTTAAAAAGGTGGTAGTCTGGTGAATAGGCTGAGTGAGGGAGAACTTCATACCCCAACGAGTTCAGTTTCTGAAGAGTCACCTTTGCAACATGAGGACAAGCACTATCGCGGAGCAGGATTGGACCTCTTCGATTCACCAATGCCGGCTGTTGTTGGGAGAATTTCTGATGAACAACCTTTAATTCATGACTCTACCTTTCAGCTGTGTTGGTTTCACCAGGTTGCAAGAAGTTATTGTGGATGATACCAGTTGCAGTCCACCAGACAGTGACCATGTCCTTCTATGGGTGGAGGTGGGTTTTGGAATGTGGTTAGATGCCTTGTCTCTCTCGAGCCACTCTGCTGATCATTTGCGATTGTCATAAAGAATCCATTTTTCATCACACACAATCATTAGGTCAAGAAATGGATTGTTTTTGTTTCTTATGATAAACAAAGAGCAAATCTCCAATCGATGATTTTGTTGTTCATTCAACTTGTGAATCACTCACTTGTCCAGCCTTTTCACCTTGCCAATTGCGTCAAGATGGCGGGAAACAATTGCAGTGCTTGTGTCAAGCTTGCCAGCAATTTCTCTCACTGTTTTTTTTTTTGGATCGGCCTTAACTGAGGCTTTTAGATGGGCATCATTATAGCTGGAAGGACATACACTACATTCTTATCTCTGAGGCTCACATCTCCTGATCAAAACTTTGCACTCATTTGCTGTGTCTTTGCCCCATGCTTGCTTAATGTTACAAGTTGCCTCACTCGCCTTGTGATCTAGTTTGAACTCATGAAGCAAAATGGCACAAAAACATTTCTATCCATGCTTCAATCAGAACCCTGAAACAAATATCCATTTTATGTTTTTTAAAAAGGTAGGTTTTTCATAATGTCTGCCAAAGCACATGCTACAAACAATATATAATTTATCTACATACACCTTCACAAGCATGCAAAAAATGAACCCCAAATTAACATAACATAAAAACTGACAAAACTTTTGTAATTACCTAATATTTAATTTGTGTCGTCAAATGATATCCACCAGAAAACAGCATCTCTTTTGTTGTCTGGACTTGTATATTTATTTGGAAGGAAAATTGTAATTGGATTTTTTTTTAAAAAATTATAAAATTATTTCAATTTAAAATTTTTAAAAAAAATTTGTAGGCTAACTTATTGGCATCTGGAGCCAGTGACTCCGAGATCTTCATCTGGGACTTGAACAAGCCAGACAGTCCAATGACTCCAGGTATAAAATCCCAGGTAAGAATTAAACAATAGCCACCCAAACCAGCATTGTTTCTTTGCTGAATAGATTTAATGGCAAGTTTTCTCTGAAATTTAGTCAATAATGTGCAGAAACTATATGAACAAACCTTGTCATCTTTTAGAGAAATAAAGGACTTAATTATGTTAAACTTTTTAATTCTATGCTAAATCTAAATTTTATGTATATTTTTAATTTTGTTTTTGAACTGCATATGTTTTCACTTTAAAATTCCACTTCTGATATATTTATTTATAATTTAGAATGTACTTTAATTTTAGTCAAATTATGTAATAAGCCTGCTGTTTCATGTTATGATCTTTTTTTTTTTATCTACCCAGAAATCTTCCTATATTTATTAGCTAATAATTTTTAATCAAACTAAAATTGAAAAAAATAAATGTTAATGAATTTAATTAGCTTAACAGTTTTAATTCTTTCTTTTCTGCGGTAGATATGTTAGTACAGTTTATCTATCAGAAGGATGTAATAAAGTAGATCTAAGGATTATTGAGATGTAATTGTCATATATTTAGTCTGCACACACAAACTTGTCAGGTAATGTTTTTTAGTTTTGTCATAATCTGAATTGGCAAAATAAAAGGTATACCATGATATCTGCTTCCATCTCGCAAGTGGTATAGCATGACTGCAGTAAAAAATAAAAATTGGAAAGTAGGGATAGTGTATATCAAAAATTTCTTTGTAGTTAGCCCACTCTTACTCAAGCTTGGAGCAAGTTATCTGGTAATCATTGCTCTTTTTGAGCACCTTTAGCATTAGGATTAGCTTTTTCTTTTTATGTCTACAGAGAGAGTAAAATGCTAAAGAATTTTATCATAGATTGATTGCGGAAAACTCAGATGAATTATATATATACATGTAGTGAGTGGAAATGGCTGACTTGATAGTGCACAAAGTCAGATGAAGTTGATAATTTCAAAAATATGGTAAGTTGTGTTCATTATAAATCAGACCTATTTTTTTCCTCATTCTTCACCAGCCTCCAGAGGAAGTATCATGTATAGCTTGGAACAGACAGGTACAGCATATATTAGCTTCAACATTTGCTGCTCGCTGTGTAGTGTGGGACCTTAGGAAGAATGAACCAATCATCAGAGTCAGTGACAGCATGTCAGGGGTGTGTACATTTCTCTATATAAACAGAATTATGCCATTTTAAGTTTTGGCATCTGAATGCTTGGTGAAAGTATTAAAATCCACTTTAATATGATTTTTTTTATGTTGTTAGAAATAATAGTATTTTGTAATCCCTCTATTCAAACACAAATTAAATACTGGATTCAGTAAGCTTTTCATTGATAATTTGTACTGTGGTTAAATGGTGTGTTCCTAATATATTTTATCACACATTTCTTCTGCTTTGTGTTCAGTCTTTTGACTAATATAAATTAGCTAAAGTAACTGTTCTGCCTAATCCTAACAAAACAAGATTATTAAAAGAAAAAGCAAACAAAGCAATATGTTGTTAAAGTATGCACATTTATTTCATGTTGTGGAACAAATATTCATTCTTAGTTTAACTGTAAGCATCCATTTATAATTTTTTAATGAGTTATATGATATTGTGGTCAAATTTCGATGTTTGATTAATTTTAGTAAATTTAATAGTTCAATTTTCAACAAATTTAAAATTGAAAAACTACTTTTATGCTTCTGAAAGATTAAATTTTGTTATACTTTTTAACAAAATTAAAATCTCCTTGATAATCTTTCTATATTTTAGATGAAGAGTAGGTTGGTTGCGTGGCACCCAGAAATAGCTACACAGTTGTGTCTTGCATCTGAGGATGACCATACACCTATTATACAGCTATGGGATCTCCGCTATGCAACATCACCACTTCGTGTGCTGGAAAAACATAAGAGGTAAAAAAAAGTATTTTTTAATAAATTGAAAAAAATTATTCTAATGCATAGATATTTAAGATAGTTTGAAGAAAGTATGCCTTATTTATTGTCTAATTAATTTTATGTTTAAAGCTACACTATCCTGTTTTCAAAATGTTGTATAATTTAGCATATTTGCCATCTGATCTGGAAATCAGTGTGATAGATTGACAAATTTTATCAAACCCCTGACAAATCATCTCTTGAAATGTCTAAACCTAAATTATATCATAGCCATTTATAAAATGGTAATGTAACTTTCAATCCTTTGCTGTGCTTGATGTTCAACATTAACTGTCACAGCTTGACCTGAAGTTGTCTGCTGTAATAAATGAATAAATAAAAATTACCTGACAATATGGGAAAATTACTTAGAGGTCTATGATAAATACTAAAATATCAGCACTAATTGTATACAATGCCAATTATTTAATTAATGTCTTTTGCAGTGTTTTTCTCTGGGTCTATTTTATTTACACAGTAAATGCTAGAAGATAGAAACATTTTGTTTACAAAAAATTAAACAAATTTTACCAAGTAACTAATAGAATTAATTCTATCACACCTTTTATTTTTGGCTTTTTTCTTTTCCCCTCTCCCTCATCTTTTCAAAGCCTAGACATTTTTGCCATCTTTTTTAGTTAGATAAAGAGAAGAGATTTACCATGAATTAGGGAAACCACACAAAATATAGAATAGAAGGTTTGTACAGTACACAACCAGCAGAAAGAAGCCAAGCTTTGAGACTTGGGCAGTTTAGCCCCAGTGTACTACTATTTTTTTAAAGTTGAATTTTCTAGTCAGTTTAGATTAAGGTGGCACTGAAATAATAATAGATCTTTTAATTGAAATACCAGTGTTACTGTATGACCGACTGTGTGTGTTTAGTGTGTACAGAAAGTATCAGATAAACTAGACAAAAAAGATGGATTTTTAATAACACTAATTTTCTAAAATTTTCTCTTTTTTTTTCCAAGGGGAATTCTAAGTTTAACATGGTGCCCACAAGATCCAGATCTTTTGCTCAGTTGTGGAAAGGACAATAGAATTCTTTGCTGGAATCCAAACAGTAACGTCCAAGGAGGAGAGGTACATACTATGTTGTTGTTTTGCATTTCATGGCCTGTTTTTTTTTTTTTTTTTAAATTTGCAAACATGCAGAAATCAATAGGAGAACTAATTCAAAATTATAAAATGTTGGAGATAACTAATTTAAGATGATATGTTAAAATTTCTGAATTTTTGGTTTTCATTTTGATTCTTTGTCAATCAAAGATGGACAATTCTTCATCCCAAGGAAAGTGGTTTGTTTTCAAGTTGGTTTTCTTAGAAGTTTATAAACTGGGTAGGAAACATTCTGAAACTTGCAGCAGCTTTTAATGTATTTGAGGCTTGTACCAACTCACAGAGTAGTAAATATTTCAACAAATAAATGTATTCTAAGTATTTATTCTATAAAAATAAAAGTAACTATGATTTTTGTAATTTTTAAACCTATTTGATAGTCAGCTGGAGATTCACTGCCACTGAATACAAAGAACCATTACTTTGTAAGTAAAAGAAAAATAGATTTACATTTTTTTCCCCAGTGCCTAAAACTGTAAACAAAATCTACTTTGAATATCAACAACAAATTAACAAAGCTATGTTATGTGCATTTACTATCACTTTGTGAAATATTTGGAAATAGAAAATGATTTTCTAGGTAGAAAACTTCCAGATAACACATCAAAATGTTTAAAAGCTGCCAGAAACTAACAGTTTTGATGTTTTTTTTCCCTCCATAAATGCTAGGTTATACATGTGTAGTTTACCCAATCATAGGTTAAAATTGGTTAATTTTAAAAATATTTTCAATGATCTGACAGAAGGTTTTGTTTTTGCTGGCTACCTTAATGAATGGAAACTTCATAGAGATTAACTGGATGGTTGACAGAATTGTTTGACCCAGTGTGCTACACTAGCATGCCACCCAGATGTTTTTTTTGTAAATACAGATTCTATGGATATGCATCTGCACCAAATTAAACTTTACATAATAATTGCAGGTGTTGACTCAAATTTTAATAATAAAAAATCATGTATAATATACGCACAAACAAATGCTAATGTAAAGAACTGAAATGTCTGAGGCTTTCAGAAATGAGCAGTTCATTATGTAGTCATTAAAAAGAAAGACAAAAACAATGAAATATGACCCTGCTGAATAAAAAAGAAACTATTAACTTGCACTGCTTTTAAGTTTATTTAGAATATTTTTTAAACTCAGAGTGTACCCAAACTTGATTAATTGCAGCATGCATCTAGCACCAGCTGGCATTAAAGCATCATAATCTTCAGTCTTCCTTACATTTCAGATTATTTGTGAATTACCCACTAGCAACCAGTGGAGTTTTGATGTACAGTGGTGTCCGAGAAACCCTGGAATCATTTCCAGTGCTTCTTTTGATGGTCATGTGACAATATTTTCATTGATGGGTGGGGGCCATTCCATGAAACCTACAAACAAGGTAAATAAATAACAGGTGTTCATGAAGTTACTTCCTGCAGTCAATTGTTTATGACTTCAAAATTAGCATGCATGTTAACAGAAGTCTGCCTACATGAGGAGTCTTTGGGAATGCATCTCCAAGGTTGGCATATTTTGCCACTGGGGGGTGGGTGGTGCTTCTTAGCTATGTGACATCATCTGTTTCTTTTCACCTGTAAGCAAGCATTCAGAGCTGTTATGCATGTCAATTTTTCTGCAAAGATACCTGCAAACAGTTTTTTTCTATGATTGCATAGCACTTGCAAAATTTTATATTAAGGGTAGCTTCATTTACCTTACGTCATGACAGGTGTTTGTCAAGGTCCGTGTAGCCTAAGTGCCTTGCGTAATTTCAAACATAAACTTTAAGAAACCGGGTCTATGGCTGACTTTACAGAAA
Organism: Nautilus pompilius; assembly: GCA_018389105.1. Lineage (NCBI taxonomy): Eukaryota > Metazoa > Mollusca > Cephalopoda > Nautilida > Nautilidae > Nautilus > Nautilus pompilius. The sequence goes on from JACATO010000120.1 coordinate 893,069, forward strand.
TTCAGCGAGTTCATCAGAAATCTCTCAAAGCAATTTCCATAGGGAATGCAGCACTCATTAAGTTGCCATGTTTACTTGCCTGTCTTGGAAGATGATGCACAAAGTACTAAAGTTATTTCCATACAAATTGCAAAAAGAATGGAGGAACTGCTTTCTGTTGACTCAGAGAAGTGGTTGAACTTTATGCTATGTGGAAAATCATTAGTAGAGCATTTTTGCATGTTTGGCCAGTAGAGTCACCAGATCTGTTACCTTTGGATTTCTATTTATGGGCCTATCTAAAAACTTTTGGTACCATGACTGCTTATCTTAAGACTAGCATTCATTGACACATTCTTCTCATCCACAGTAGTCAGTTGCTCATAGCTATGTACTATGTGTTACAATGTTTGGAATCTGTTATTGAGAATGGCAGCTGACATTGTGAACACTTAAAGAAAAATGTTAGTGAAATTTTGTTTCAGTAATTTGAAGTTGATAACTCAATTTTTAAAAATGTTTTGTTACAGTTCCAGAAAAATTATTTTTTAAAATTGATGTGGTATTTTTGCATGATTTCACATAGCATAAGTGGCATAACAAAATGCATAAGCTTTGGGATTGCATTCTCCATCACTACTTGTGTATGCATGCTTATTGCCATTAACAACAAGCTTGTTTTTTTTTGGTTGGGGAGTTATAAACAACTGACTGCAGGAAGTAACTTTAATTTCTCAGTAGATTTTGCTGCATGAATTTCCAGCATCAACAAGAACAACTTTCAAAACTGCAAATTTATTAAATGGTATCTTTCTACTTTTTCTTTGCAGATTGCAGAATCTTTTAGCACGACTGATCCATTTAATCAGAGTACAGCAGTTGTAGAACAAGACAAGTCAATTATTCCACTTCTGAAACCTCCCAAATGGTTACGGAAACCTGTTGGCGCCTCTTTTGCAGTGAGTTGAGATTTTAACTCTTCACTGCTTTGAAAAAGCTGATATATCAGATTACTTAACAGATTACTTAACTTTCCTAATTAAAAATCTTAATAGTTTGGATTATTCTAATATCTGAAGAATACTTAGTAAACTGCTTCAATCATTGGGTTGTAAATAAAAGTTCTTTGATCGGGGGTAGTTTTTGGAAATTGATGCACACTGTTGTCTTCAAAAATAACTAGATTTTTATATAAACAATTCCTCATGATCTTAATGCATTTTAAATATTGTTAGCAAAATGTTAAACCATAAATTTAGAGAAAAACAATATTTATTTTGCATGCACTGTTTGTTCTCTCTGAATAAAGAGTTAAATGACATATGTTGCTTTTCTCTTGCTTATAATTAAAGCTCAAGAAATTACTGAAGTGTAGGTAGAAATAAACGACACACTAAGTATCTCCTTTAGGATAATTTCTTAGTCTTGTCTGTCAAAAGAAAAAGGTAAGAAAGTTTGAAATGTTTATCAAGAAAGATAACTACAATTAAATTTAATTGCTTGTTGGGTGAAGAACAAAAATCTTTCTTGAATACTGAAATACAAAAATAAATAAATACTTTTTTTAAAACAAGGTTAAAAGAATATTTTTCCAAATATGGAGATCATCAGTTTCATAATGCAGTAATTTTGTGTTGCCTTCCATGTTTATTTCACTGCAGACTACTTAATATATATTATTCTATTGTTCTTATTATATAATATTTCACTTAACATCACTATATTATGAAACATTCATGTTTAATTTGGAAATATTAGACAGTTATGATTTAAAGTTGCACCGTTCCTCTCTAGGTATCTTTTTCTCATTTAACTGCAGCTGAATAATTAATTTTCTTTTTGTTTGTGTTTCTGCTGCTTTCTATTATGTGTAGAAAAGCTTGTGAAGCTGTGTGTGTGGTCATCTGAGAGCCGTAACCAAAGGATTGTTTCTTGTGATGGGTTTATAAAAAAGTCATTAAGGATTTAAAGAGCAAAATGTATTTATTTATTTTGTTGGTGAGTGATTTTCTGTTTGCTGACAGTAGCCTCTTCCTCTTGATGTGGAGTTCCTTATGTGATCAGGTGGCTTCTTTGTTATTTTAGTTTGGAGGGAAGCTGGTGAGCTTTGAGCATCTGAAGTCGTCCAGCTCGCAGCATGCCTTGCCTCGACAAGTGTACATAAGTCAGGTGGTGACAGAGACAGAACTGCTACTGCACTCTTCTTACCTAGAGCAGGCCTTGAAAAGTCAGCAATTTTCAGAATTCTGTAACCTAAAGATAGAACATAGCCAGGATACCATGCAAGAGAATATTTGGCATTTCCTGAAGGTAAAGCTCTTGTTTAACTAGTCTCTCAGCTTGGCATACCCTAAATTCTAGCACCACTACTACTGTGATATCTGCTGTCTCCCTTACTTTGAGCATTGAAGTGTTAACAAAATTACAAACTATAATTAAGATTTAATTTATAAATTGATGATCTTTTCCCAGTGTTGTGTTCATGGAATTCACCACTGCATGCAACAATTCAAGTAAACATGTTCTTTCTCTAGTTCTTTATTTGTTTCTGTGTAACAAAACTGTCATAATTCATTCAATCTGGTGTATTTGCTTTAACGATTCAAAATAAATTATGCCATATTTTGTTGGGGAAAAGAGACTAGAAAGTTATCAGTTTTTTTGGTCATGTTAAGTATGATGCGTTTCATCTGGTAGTAACATTATCTTGGTGGCAGTGAATTTATGGCTGAGAGAGATTGAACTGCCATTGCTGTTATAAAGTACTGTAACTGGTCAATCTAACAATAAGCTATAAAATCTGATGCAAGAATTTGAAAAATAAAACAAAACCAAAAATTATGTAAAAAATTAAAAGCTGATTCAGCAAAACAACTGATAATGGGCATAAAGAAAAATGTCCACTGCCATTGTTAAGAATAAACTCCCACATCTCTCAGAAGTGAATGACCGCTAAGATGGTAGATTGTTTTAAATTGAAAGTATGGTACACCGCTTAAGACAGTTGCATAAATTTACTTGGCATAGCCATGCTGTGGATTCATGCGTGGGACAAGCTAATTTAAAACATTAATTGTTCATTAAGAAAAAGTGTGCTGTTAAGGTGTTGGCATGCTTGCTCAGCATAGTTCTTTATCCACATTTGTTCAGGTATGTTCTTGTGCAACTTAACTAATGTTTAACAGTATAAAAGCATTGCAATATCCCATCTCTGTCAGACTGTATTTTCCATGTGCTCATTTAGTTTTTTTAAAAAAAATTTTTCTTGGTTCTTAACAGATAAATTTTGAAAAAGAACCTCGGTCAAAGTTTCTTCAGTTGCTGGGCTACGACCAAACAGATTTGGCTAGAAAGGTGGGTTCTTGTTTTTCTACATGTTCAGACAAGGCAGAGCTGGCTATAGGTTTGTCAACACCCTTAAGACTTACCATATTAATATTTTTTTGATGATGATGAAGAATTACAAATATAGGAATAAAGAATTTATTACAGATATTACAAGTATATTTTAAGAATATCAGGTACAACATTAGACATTCAAAACCTTACATTATCCAACTGAAACTTAAGACTTTTACCATTTTAGTAATTTCTTCATGATAAAAACTACAAGAATGGAAATAGAGAACTTATTACAGATAAGTGAAAAAAATCAAACACAACAACAGATATTCAAATCTGGATTCTGACTAAAACTTGAGACTTTAACCATTGATATTTTTTTTATAATAAAAAAAAAAATAGAAAAGGAATAAAGAATTTACTACAAATGAATGAAAGAAATCAAGCAGAACAACAGACATTAAAATCAGTACATTATACTAACTAAGATGTGTTTTCCCGGACTCCAGGTCTGCAAATTTTTATAGCACTTTCCACACATTTCTGACAGAGTCACTTTCTATTCACAAAACTGCTAAAGTGTCATAACAGGTGATGAAACGTGGGTGTACGGCTACGATGTCGAAACAAAAAGGCAGTTGTTGCAGTGGGTTGGATCATCATTGCTACGACTAAAAAGCATGTCAGAGTTGCTCAAATGTAAAGGTGATGTTGATCATCTTTTTTGATTGGAAGGGTGTCGTTCATCATGAGTTTGTTCCACGTGGTCAGATGATCAATAAAGAGTTTTACTTAGATGTCCTGAGGCGGTTGAGAGAGGCAGTGTGAAGGAGGAGGCCTGAGGTATGGAAAAACAAAACCTGGATGCTGCACCACGACAATGCACCAGCTCACGCGTCACTCCTTATCCGTGACTTTTTGGCAAATTATGAGACGGGTCTTGTCCCCCAGCCACCCTACTCTCCAGATTTGCTTTTCAGAAAGCTTTCATTCGAGCAATCAAAGAGCTTCTGACTGACTGACTGACTGACTCTGTTCTCTTTTTGTTTATCTGTCAGCAGATGCGGCACAAATTTGGCAGCTAAACGATGCATGTTCAATTTTTTTAAAATCATGTGGCACGAACTTTTACCGATGCCTACTTCTTCAGAAACTTCATGGACAGTCAGGTAATGATTTCCATGGATCACAGCATGCACTTTCTCGATGTGATTGTCATCTGTTGTCGTGGAAGGTCGTCCAGATTTGAAATTGTCTTCGGGGGATGTTCTTCCCGACTTGAAACGCTGGTATCACTCGTGACATTGCGTATGGCTCAAACAATCTTCCCCATAGGCCTGTTGCAACATTAGAAAAGTCTCCATAAAAGTTTTTCCCAATTTGAAACAGAATTTCACACACACGTTGGTCTTCAAGATCTGTTATTGTTCAACTTGCGACAAATCGCCAAGTACACTAAACATACGTTCACTCTAGTGCGTGTAGATTGATGACTAACTGATGTGGCATGATGAGGCTATTATTATACTGAAGGTCAAGTTCACCGATGCACTGCATTCGCGAGCATGCTGCACCAGCTGGTTGGCATGCTGTTTTAAGAGTTCGGTTTCTTTTTGGACAGACCTCGTACATATGTTTCAACTGTTAATATATTTACTATATACATTTTCAAAATCTATCACAAACCCTTCAGTAAAAGTCAAAATATTAAGATCAAAATTATGACCAAAGGTGATGGCTTTTTTTATTCAACAGGCAAAAGAAATCTTATTCAATAAAATCAACCTGGTTATTATTCACCTGCAGTAACGATATATTGTCTTTGTTTACATGGGGAAATATAATTTTTGTTTTTTGTTTAAAGATTTGAATGAAATTTAGCTTTGTCATGCCCCTCCTTTTTCACTTTACATAGCTCACTGAAGGACGAGTTAATATCATCAACTTCAGGTCTTTTGTTCCTTCAGGTTGCTCAGCACACTGGAACAGATTTGGACTCCTGTCAAGGTCAGGGCATAGATGCCTTAGAGCTGGCTCAGAAGATGTCAGTGCTAAAAGCAGAGGTAAGTGTTGCAGGAAATGATCACAAGCTGACTAATTCAGTATCACCTGAAATGCCCAAGGAAAAATTCCATTCCAAAGTATATTAAGTACAAAGTTAATTTTTCCTTTCAGATCAAAAACAGGGTCATCATCATTTTTTTACATATCACAAAATGCAAGGAGTACATTAGTATTAATAACTTTTTTTTAAGAGTTACATAGTATTGAAGAAAGGCACGAACTCCTGTGATTTTTTTTTTTTTTAAATGATAGAAACGAGGCAAAAGTTAGCTAACCAGTTTCTGGTGTATTGTGAAGCATGGCTACATTAACTTCCTTAGTGATAATGAAGCTGTTAAAACTATCAGATTACTTTCCTGTTTCAAATGTTGACAAGATGTGAATAAAATCCATTTTGCTCATCTGCATCTGTGCAAGTCTTTTTAGAAAACTATTTTTTTTTTATGCATTGGTAAAAGACACCATATTGTGTAGCACATTACCACCTCATCGGTGTGGGGCCAGTTAGTATCACTGGTTTGAAAAAAACAAAACAAAAGTGGTACAAACTTCTTAATACCACACACACACACAAGCATATGTTCTAAATACTGTTATACCTAAATTTAGTTTGCTTCTATTGTATGCTTAATCAAAATGAATTAATCTGGTAAAACAAAGCAGTTCATTTTGTAATTTTTATCGTCTGATTTGTTTTTGCATTCCTACCATGCTTCTGTATTTCAAATGATGAAATGTGACCCTGGGTTTTATCAAGAGTTATCTCTCTCGCCCTAGCAGAAGAGTAATACTTATAACCAGTATTTTTCTATTTTTTTATGACTAGGGTACATTGAAACCAGGCTTGTTGACAGGAAGTGAACAGGCATCTCCCAGTGTTGGATCGAAAGTTAGTAGACCTGTTCAATTCACGATTGTCTATTTAAAAAAAATCTACTGCTATATTGTATAGATAGATAACAGCAATTGTCATGGTGCGGCATGCTTGAAAAACAGCTCCGGAGGATATAATGCCTGCTTTTGAGGAGTAGAAGTTGGATAAAGTTTTAAAAATGTGTTTATTGTGGGCATAAAAGAAAATAGTTTAATTAATTATGCGATAACTTTTAACTAGGGACTGTGAATGTGTGTATGTTAGTATAAGCACCACAAGATTTTTCATAAACAAATTTCCTGCAGATCTGCTGTATAATCTAAAATTCATTTTTGACTTACATGACAAGGTATCAATATTTTGGAAAGGAATAGAAAATTAAATGGTGACCTGTTTATTTTAGTTATACAGCAAGCACTTTGTAAAATGACGTTGGAAAAGTTAAAACTGGCTGTTGGAAAAATTGTTGTTGTAAAATGCATGGCATTAGATGCATTATCAGTATTTTACAATTAAAATGTCACTTAATTTCTTGGATACTTGATCATGACATTTAATGCCAATATCAAGGGTACATTCCATTGTATGGATGATTTACTCACCACCACCACATGCTGCTCACAGGACACCAAGTCAAATACATAAGTGGTATTGTCTGCCACTTTCTGTGCAAAGCCCAGGCTAGTTCAGCATTATTCTAAACCAGAATATACTTGGTTTGATCCCAACATAGTTTGAACTGATTGCATACCAAGTAAGGGACTCAGTCCCACCGCCCTGAAAACATTTCACTACAGCAGCTATATGCTGAATACTTGCATTATTATCCATGAATGTTGGTCTAGTGCTGGCACATAAAATTGCAGGCACAGTAACAAATCAAAAGATGCACATTCTCATAAGACAGATTCACTACCACAAGAACAGGCTTATCGGTGTTTCCTTGATTATAAGTTTGGTCCCTGTGTTGCAAGTCACTAATTTGACACACAGCAGGAGAAACAACTTTCATTGGTCCAGTGTACCTTCATCCTTCAATTTCACTAAAAATGTTGATTGATCCAATTAAGTTAGGCTTATGTTGATCTGGATTCTGGATGTTCTTGTGGACAATTTGTTGATTTTCCAGAGAAGCTTCTCAGGAAGTAGCACTGATGAAAGAAAGGATTGTGGAAATTTTGTTGAGTAACTACCCTGTTTTTTCTAGGAGTTGTATTATGGAAATGCATACTATGTGGTCTGTGTTTAGCATAAGGCAAGTGATGACAAAGTTGCACATGCCAACTTTCCTTCCTGTGTCTGCAGGAAAGCCTAGCATTTTTTCTTTCCATTGATATGCCATCTTTGCCTTCTTTGTAGCACCTTCATGCCATACTTGAATTCAGGCAGTTTTAAACATGCAACAACTTGTTTAGCATACTTATAGGTGTCAACCTCACATGCATTTACAATCAAAACATGCCTCATGTATAAGATCTTTGTAAGAATGTGAGCAGTAGAAAGTTAATATGATTTCACTCAACCATGAAAATGCTTCATTGCTGCAGCATTTTACTTAGGTTAATTTCAGTGCTTACCAGAACCATTTTTTTCTTATTTGACAGGTAATCTTTTTCTTTACTAATTTGTTTAAGAGGCAACCTTAGTGTCTTATGATAATAAATTATAAGTACCACCAGTATTAATGATTTAGTGAAGCTGATAAGCAGAAAAGCTTGTTGGGTACAGCAAGTTGTAATTGTTTCTGGATTACCAAGATGTCAAAATGTTAGCTTTGTAGTATGTATGTTCCCTTGCCTGATTGTTTTCAGTTAGCAAGATCATTATTCTTTCTATTGGCATTGGCTAATTCTTCTGTTCAAAGGCTGAAAACAGCTAGGCATTGATGAGTCATTTAATGATTACTTCAGTTTTTACTAGAGATAGTAGTACATGCAGTAGAATACTGGTTCACATTATCACTTCTTCCAGCTAATTATATTGCTTCATTTTGCTATGAAAATGACTTTACTAATTGAGTAACTTGCATGACAAGTATGGATAACCTAATGCTTTATCTTCTCCCTGCATTATCATCACCTACATGGTGGAATCTGACACTGCCTCCCTTCTAGTGGTGTGGAGGTCTCAAGTGTGCATATCTCAGATCTCTCATTTAGTTGATCAAACAGTGATGGAAGCGTTGGATTTGAAGAGGGAGAGAGCAAGGTCATTGAGTGGAGTTTGGATAATCTGTGGCAGATCATTTTGCTGGCATTTTTACAGTCCATCAACTTGAAGATGTTCCTGATGATATGAGCTGATATCAGATTTCTTCCACTACATAGTTGAGGAAACTAACTGCTACACCACACAGACCAAGAGGGCAGCCAGAAGACTGACAAAACATGGATGGACACCACCAGGGAGGAGATGGAAACATCTACAGCAGTAAACATAGCTAGAATTCTGTTAGTCCAATAATCCTCAGTGGACGAGGATGAGATTCAAGAAATTGAATCAGTGTTTGTTTCTCTTTGACAACAGTCAGGTGACTTTGCTCTACATTTTTTTACTTTCTGCACAGTAAATGGAATTTTTTCCTTTCAACTGGACAAATTTCCTTTTCATTTAGATTACTGACTGTGTGCTGTCCTTCCATGATGACTTAATGTTTTTTTTTAATAATTATAATCATTTTGTACAACTATCTTGGAAATTGTGTGAATGTTTATGCATGTAAAATATTTCATTTCCTGGTAAAAGGTTAATAATAAGCAAATATGCAAATTGTTACTATTGTCATAGTTTGTGTGTGCAGTGATAAACTGGTCAGAAAAACTTTGAAAAACTAATTTGTGTATGTGTGTGTGTGTGCCCCTTTAAAATTTGCACCAGCTTTAGCAACTAACTAGAAATTTTATTGTGAAATACGCTTTAATTCCTTTTTTTTTTAGAAAATAAATATACTTATATGCAGAGGTGCTATATCTTTAAGGAGCCATCAAAAACAAACAAACAAATTTTTTTATGATATCTGATACTTGGTGGTGGTGGAAACTGCAACAATGAGTTGGTTGACAATCATTTACTCTTCATTTTTTCTTTGCTTTCTTATGATTTGTACACTGAACTTTTCTTGCATGTTACTTGTCTTATCTCTTATAACATCATCTTTGATACATACAGTTCACAACAATGAGTGCACCACAGAATGTGATTGTTAAACATCTTTTTGATGGTGTTAAATGACTCTTTTTTAGTTAATGGAGGTACGATGAATTAATAACTTTCTGTGGTCTGTTTTAACACATTCTGCAGTTTTTCTATTTAGTGTGTCATGTATTACATCCATGGGTGAGTAGTGACAGCAGAGTTCATGCAGGGACACCGATTATAGAAAACTTCACTTACAACATTTTACTCTACAACAACTGTGTGAAAGTTATTGTGTATGGGAATGATGTTACAGGGTTAGTGTTTTGCTAGTTGGTTAGGGGTTTTAAAAAATGTATCAGTAGAAAGTGGCAGCAAAAATCTGCAATAATTGAATTATATAAAATTATTCTTCTGTGTAAAGCAATGAGTTTCATTAAATCATTGTTATTCTGGGTAAACTTTACTGTTGTTTCTAGTTAACATTCCTGTTAATTTTATTATTTTTCTTAATATACTTTAAAACTGGCTTTCGTTCTACAAAGGCACCTTGGTGCAACAGGGCTATTTTGTTTTTTTTTTTTTTTTTTCCCCCACTCAGACTCCAGTTGAAAGTGGTGAGGACCCTTCTGAAGCTTCGTCCTTGTTTGATGACATTGCTTCTCAGCAGACAATCAACTCCCGACCACACTCCCCACTCACCATACCTACAAATTCAGGTATGTCCACATTTCCTTGTCAAACCTAACTGATTTTGTTACTCTCTTTGCCTGGTTGCAAAGCCAGCCCATCATTGTTTTTCTTTCCCACCCACATATGCACTAGTCCTGTTTTCTGTTTTGAGACCTTTGCCACTCAGCCAATGCGATAAAAGGGATGAAACTGAGAAAGGGTCTGTTTGTTTTTATTTCTATAATTTAATACAGAATTAGGAAATTTTAAAGACTGAAATTTACTTGTAATTTTCAAATCAAATCTGGATTGGTTATAGTAAGTAACTTGATTGCAGCTGGTTTCTAAGACCTAGTGATTAATCCTGCAACAAAAAAATGCCACTGAATGCATTATTTTACTGGAATAATTAGGGAAGGATTCAGTATTTAGCTATTAACATTTTTGTTTGACATTTAGATATTCTGTATCTACATATATATATATATGTGTGTATTTTTTCTCCTCCAGATTCTGATGGCTTGTTAGGGCAAGCTTTACTGACGGGAAACTTTGAAGCTGCCGTGGAGATGTGTGTTCATGAAAACAAAATGGCTGAAGCTATATTGCTGGCCATTGCAGGTGGACCTGAATTGTTGACGAGGACACAGAAAAAGTATTTTGTCACAAACAAAAGCTGCCTGGGCAGAGTATGTACTTGTGAGACAGTTCCTAATGTTTTCTAGATCAGATGAAGAATGTTAACAATTTCTTTTTTAAGCACACCCAATTCAGGCCAGTTTGCTGTTGCATAGCCACAAACCTCTGAAATTTAGCATGGAAAAATTTCATACAGTTTAGATCTCCTGCCGCCACAGCTAAAATTTAGTTGTATTCTCCTGGAAATTTAAAATACAGTCATGTAATGCTATCCTTTTAGAAATCTCTCAATTAACTGTAATAAATTGAATCAGATGAGGGCAGTAACTCTTTTCAGTGCTGTAGTAAGTTTCATTGCTGATTGTTTTAGCATCAAGATTTGCAGCTGGGCAAAAATATTTAACATTCTGAAAGCATGGCATGCTGGAATCCCACAAAGAGCTATAGAAACTCTTTAAAAAATTCCCAAACCTAGTTTATGGTATGTCACTTAAATGTGTATTACTATACACTGTCTCATCTAGAAGTAAATACTGGATTGCTCAAAATACTGGATGAGTTTGGCATTAGATAAATTTATTGATAATAGAAGAAAAGTGTTTTTTAAATTTTTTTAATTGTATTAAACATTGAATAATGTACATTTTGGAAATGTGAATAGGAATACATAAACATGCTGAGTGAGACTGTTTTGGCCTATATACTCTAAGTAAAATAATGTCTTCCTTGAAATAGGTTAGTGGCTCAATGGTCATCTAAAGAAAGAAATAGAAACAAAAAAATAAAATAGTAAGTTATTTCTTTCAGCACATTTAAGTAAACTCGAACAATTAAAAATTTTAAACAAGTGAATAACAAATGCTTAATTGTTTATTTTTTTGTTTCTAAAGTACTAAGAATAGATTCATAGAATTGTTATGAATGTTTGTTTTAATATCATTGTATTTTTTAAAAGTAGGAATAAGAACAAATTGTTTTTGTGGGATCTGTGCTGAGGCTTTAAATGCATTAGTTTCACAAATTCTGGGTGACAACACTAAGTTTTAACTTTAAAAAAACAATGATTTGAGAGCTAACTTTTTTAGCTGTTCTGTTATCTCTTTCAGTTATAATTCTCCTCAGAGTTCTGAATATTTGTTATATTAATTAATGAAATGTTTACAAGTTTTTGTTGGTTTGAAAGCAAGAAAAAAGGATGACCTAGTGAATTTTGCTTAGTTGGATTTTTTTTTTCCAAAACATTTGCATGAACAATCAGTTCTAAAATACATTAGTTCGCTGATTGTTAATAATTTCAATGAAAAAAAAACTTCTAAACTTTTAATTTTTCTTATGCTGTTTTTGCTGCTGTTAATTCTACAAGACAGCATCCTATTGCGTGTTGGTTTATAAATGGAATTGTTTCCTTGCTGTTTCCAGTTGATCTCGTCAATAGTTACTCGTGATTGGACCCACATCATTGAGACCTGTGACCTGGACAATTGGAAAGAAGCACTGGCAATTATCATAACGTATGCAACACCAGAGGAGTTCTCCTCTCTCTGTGGTACGTGTTTATTCTTGTAGAGCTCTAATACAACAATTTCATAGCCAGTCAGGGTTCTTTTATAGTATATAAATGAACAAATGCAATTTCTGATGGTAAGTTTTTATTTTAAAAAAAAAACAACTCTCTGGACTTTTATTATTTTTAGATTTAAGAACAGATCAATGCAATGCTACAGAAACCAGAATTGCTTTTCATTCTTTGCTATCTGTGCTTTTAAAAAACAAAAAAGAAAGCCTAAAATATAAATATGAATTTATTGGTGCTTTCAAAGGTAAGTGGGGTGGGTTAGTTAATGGAGGAGTTCAGTGAGTTGGCTGTATGACTTGAGAAAATGTGATCGGAGAGTGTTTCATTGAGAGAGCAGACACTAGCATTCTATGAAGATGAGGGTGTTGTTATCACCCTTTTACTATTTTGCTCTACATTGATAAATATATGGCTGACAAAACTTTAATTTATAGAAAAACAAACAAATGAATTTTAACAAGTATAATTTACTCTTACTACTTGGTAAATGCATATAACTTATGTTAGCAGTCTAATAATGGCAAGTGCAGATCAGTCATCAAGTCAGATGAAAACTGGATGGCAAACCTTGCAAGGGACAGGAAAAACTTTTTATTTAGCATTAAAGTCAAAGGAGTGACTTGATTTAAAGTTCTGCTTAGCAGATCCAAAATGTCACTAAACAAAAGGAGTAACTAAAGGCATTTTTTGCACTACCAGGCTTAGGCTATATTAAAGCAGAAAGTTATTAAATAATCTGAACAAGAGAATAGCAGGATGTTAATGTGGAAAATGTATAATAAAGGGTTTTATTATTTCTAGCTTGTCAGTATGTTTTCAATGTTAATACTAATAATTTTCTTTTTAACAGACTCTTTGGGAACACGGCTTGAGGTAGAAAAGGATGGGGAGTTTGCAATGTATGCAAGTCTGTGCTATATATGCTCAGGCAATGTTGAGAAACTGGTTGAAAACTTACAAAGAAGCACTAACAATAACAGTTCACCTTTATCACTTCAGGTAAATAGAAGAGTCTATCTTATCTCTCTGCAAACTGATGGTGTTAAATTCCAGAAATTATTTTTGTAAGCTTTTTTCATAATGTTCTATAACTGGAATAAAGATTAGTTATACTCAGATTATTCATCAGATAATCAATCCTTAATCATTAGAAAAGGAGAAAGTAATTTCCATTGTTGACAAAGACAGTGATGATATGTTTACAGATTAGTAAGCTACCAGCTCATTTCCTGAACTTTTGAAATAAAATTTAAAATGTATCTCATTTAGTGAGAACATAAAGTAACTTGTTGTGGAGGTTTTAAAGAAATAACTCGGTTATTTTGGTAATTTTAGAATGTTCTTTTTTGGGGAGGAGTATTTTGTGTACTGTAATCTAATGTAATTGGTAAATTTTCATAAACATTTTTTCTCTAATTGCGATACAAATTTAACGCCTTTATTATAAAAAAATTTGATTTAACTGAAAATAACCAAAGAAAAGCAAAACAACACAACTTTCCTGAGGTTATTGTGGCAGATGTGCCAGTAAGCAACCTTTAATACATTTTTAAGGGAGAAGTTAGTAACCCTGACAAATGATTGCTTGGCTGTAAAACACAACTTGTCTATGTTGAGGTCAACATGACCTACTCATTACACAATCACAGCTGATGTCATCGATGGTATAAAGAAATACAAATATTTTTTTCTTATCTGATAAATCTGACTTTGATGGCATGGAACAGAGAATTTGTATTATTTGGTTTCTCTGAATTTTTTTGTTTCATCACCTGAGTGTTTGATTTTTATGCTGAGAGTTACAACCTGTTAAAATGATATTTTATTTGAACTAAGAACCAGTGATGATTCTATGCTCCAGGTGAAAACAACTGTTTGCTTGCACGCTGCCTGTATAAGCATAAATGACCAAAATCACACTAAACTAACAAAAAGAATTGTTTTGCAGGATTTGGTTGAAAAAGTGATGGTTCTTAGAAAAGCTGTGGAAATCTCTCAGGGCCAGGTAAAACAGATCTCTAAAGGCCCACTAGCTGATAAACTGAACAGATATGCATCACTTCTTGCTGCTCAGGGAAGTCTGGATGTTGCCATGGACTATCTGGGAAATTCCTCTGAGGTAAGCCTGTCATGAATGAGCTGTTAAATATAAAACAATATTGTCATTATATAAAGTTGAAAAGCTGTTAAAATATGTAAGAAACTTTTTATTAATATCTTAATGTAAATGTACAGTATGTTTACAAGTTTCATTTCCAATATTGTAACTGGATGTAGCAACAATTTTTTTATGCAAATGCATATGACAACTATTCCTATTTTAATAGAATCATTTTCATTTGAATGATAAATTTTCTCTATACACTGTTAGCACAAAAAACAAAAATGACTAAATACCATACTTTCCAACTCTACAAAAAAGAAAAAAAAAACAATTTGTTTTCACCTTTTTTTCTCTCTAAAAGAACCTTTTCTAGAGTTCTTAGCTGACTGAATCTTACATTGCTTGGATAGTAAGTAAGACTGCTGTTGAGATCTTAGCAGTACTTAAAAAGTTTTCTGTTTACCTCTTGATTGGTTTTGGTTCACATTCAGATTACTTACCTTCTTCCACTCTGTCTTCCACTTTGGTTTTGTTTTTGTTTTTATTTTCAAGTGAGTTATGAAAATGTCAAGAAAGAAAAGAAAGTAACAAAATAATTCTAATCTCTTTTTATCAGTTTTCTTTAGCCATACTCAGGGACCGAATGTACCATGCTCTTGGACAGGGTGTGGTTGGAACTCAGATCCCTCCCTTCCCATTTGAGAAAGTAACCATTCTTTCTCACGGACAGACTAAACAACAACAACAACAACAACAACAACAACAACCGCATATTCGTTCTCAGCAATCTACCTATCAGGTAAATAAGGTTTTTGTATCATATTTTGAACTTGGACTTATTTGTAACAAAAAATTTCTTCCAATGAATTACCTATATCGTTAATTTTCAGACAAGTTCAGTTAACTTAAACTCTAGGTGCTTTCCAGATGTTTAATTGTCACTTTAGGTTTCTCGTCGTGAAGACCACAAACAAACGTGCATCATAGTTGTGCAAGGTTGTGGAATATATGACTGATGTCATTACTTTTGTGGCTTTTGGTTCTTTGAAGTAAAGAAAAGATAGAGAAAATACATTCTTCAAAGTACACTTGATAAGTTTTGCACACTTAATGTTTTACCTGTATGTTGTAGTGAAAGAAATGTTCCAATGTCTTTTTAAAGTTGTCAAACATTCTTGTATCAAAGTATTAAAGGCAGGACTAATCCATGTAGAAATTTGGAGAATTTACTCTGGATCAATTAATGGATATGGATTTCTAAAATTACTAAAATATTAGGTTAGAGTTCTAAACTTTTTTTGTTGTTTTTATTAACTTATGTAGTTATAGCATAAGGTTAGCCTTATTATTATTTTGAATGTTTGATTGATTGACTGATGGTGGGTGGGTGGGTTCATTTTTAAAATTACTTGACTTCCCCTTTGTGATGAATTAGCATTTAAAAGCATCTCCCTGTGGCCTGGCACTGGTAGACATTGAAAAATTCTGTCCTTACAGCATGGATGGAATTTCAGGTGTGACATGGTGGCATGAATCTGGTGTCACTACCTGATGTGCTTCTTCCAGGACTTGTTGCTAGGCAAAATAAAACTTTTATATTATCCTCATTCTTAGAACTGTCTGAAGTCCCCACCCAGTCTTGAATAGCCATAACTAGTCTGCTGCGATGTTTTTCCTGGCTTGCTGATAAGATTTTGTGCCAGTTTTTTAAGAAGTCATCCCTCAAAATTAGTTTAGAACACTGAAAGAGGTCAGATTCTGTAATGGCAGGTATTTATCTTAAATGGCACAAGAATTAGCTACAGATAAGTTTGAAACCTTTAACAAATACTTATATTGAGAAAATCTACACCCAGAATATTCATTCTTTTTTCTTAACAGATAAGGGATGGAGAAAAATGGAAATTCCTTTTCTCTCTCTATCTATCTCCTTAAATATATACAATTTATC
Organism: Nautilus pompilius; assembly: GCA_018389105.1. Lineage (NCBI taxonomy): Eukaryota > Metazoa > Mollusca > Cephalopoda > Nautilida > Nautilidae > Nautilus > Nautilus pompilius. The sequence goes on from JACATO010000120.1 coordinate 909,405, forward strand.
AAAGAATTTTCCACAAGCTCCAAAACAAGTATTTTAGTAAAATGGTCGAAATAAACTACAGAATTATTGGCAAACAAGTTAGCATGTGACATTCTCCTTTCATTTCTTTTTTGTTAATAATAGATAATTTGTAACACTGTTCAGGATTTTTGTCTGAGTGAAAATAAATTTTTACCTCTTTCATTTTAAATTTTAATAAAAGAAAGTAGTAATGAATGAACCTTTATTTTAAATTTTGTAGAAAATATAAGATTGGTTTGAATCTAATTTTTGAACATGCTTTCTGGAACATCTAATGTGGCTTAAAAGCTGTGAGCATCACTTTTTTGCTAAATGCAGTTCTGATTTATGACTACAGCTGTCTGTTTTCTTTGTGCTTTATAGGCACAGGCTCAAAGTAATCTTCAGACCACAACCACACCAAGCTACAGTCAGGCCCAGTACACTGGCATGAATGGTCCTGCTTTTCAGCCTCTCTACAGCCCAGCCAGTATATCTAGTTTGGTCACAGCCAGCACTGGAGCACCTGTTTCTAAAGGTCTGGTTTGCACTGTTCACTAATATAAACAACAACTCCAGGCGTGCTTTGATACTACTCTCAAACCTTTCATTGTTTCATCTAGTTTTTATTATTAACATCAGTTTATTGGACAGCTGCTAACTGTTTAGTTTATTTGGGTGGTTTTACAAAAAAAAAAATTAGTATAAATTTTCAGACCAGAGTCAGTTTTTGACCAAATGATTAAAACTCATTAGATTGAAAATAACATTATTTATTTAAATTTTGGTAATGACACTTTAGACAACATGTACAGGTGCATCTCAAAAAATTAGAATATCATGGAACAGTTAATTTTTTTCCGTAATTTAATCCAAACAGTGAAACTTTCATATATTCTAGATTCATTACACATAAAGTGAAATATTTCAAGCCTGTTTTTGTTTTAATTTTGATGATTACGGCTCATGAAAATCAAAAATTCACTATCTCAAAATATTAGAATATTTCATAAGATCAATAATAAAAAAAAGAATTTATAATATAGAAATGTTGAACTTCTGAAAAGTATGTTCATTTAATCACTCAATATGTGGTCGGGGCTCCTTTTGCACGAATCACTGCATCGATGCGGCGTAGCATGGAGGCGATCAGCCTGTGGTACTTATTGCTGAGGTGTTATGGAAGCCCAGGTTGCTTTGATAGCGGCCTTCAGCTCGTCTGTATTGTTGGGTTTGGTGTCTCTCATCTTCCTCTTGACAATACCCCATAGATTCTCTATGGGGTTCAGGTCAGGAGAGTTGGCTGGCCAAACAAGCACAGTAGTAATACCATGGTCAGCAAACCAGTTACTAGTAGTTTTGGCACTGTGGCCAGGTGCCAAGTCCTGCTGGAAAATGAAATCAGCATCTCCATAAAGCTTGTCAGCAGACGGAAGCATGAAGTGCTCTAAAATCTCCTGGTAGACGGCTACGTTGACTTTGGACTTGATAAAACACAGTGGACCAACACCAGCAGATGAAACGGCACTCCAAATCATCACTGAAGAAACTTCACACTGGACTTCAAACAACTTGGATTCTGTGCCTCTCCACCCTTCCTCCAAACTGTGGGATCTTGATTTCCAAATGAAATGCAAAATTTACTTTCATCTGAAAAGAGGACTTTGGACCACTGAGCAACGGTCCAGTTCTTTTTCTCCTTAGCCCAGGTAAGACACTTCTGACATTGTCTCTGGTTCAGGAGTGGCTTGACACTAGGAATGCGACACTTGTAGCCCATATCCTGGACACGTCTGTGCATGGTGGCTCTTGATGCACTGACTCCAACCTCAGTCCACTCCTTGTGAAGCTCCCCCATGATCTTGAATTGGCTTTGATCGACAATTCTCTCAAGGCTGTGGTCATCCCTGTTGCTTGTGCACCTTTTCCTTCCACACTCTTCCATTCCAGTCAACTTTCCATGAATATACTTTGATACAGCCCTTTCAGCAATGACCTTCTGTGGCTTAACGTCCTTGTGGAGGGTGTCAGTGAGTGTCTTCTGGACAACTGTCAAGTCAGCAGTCTTCCCCATGATTGTGGTTGTGTGTACTGAACCAGACTGGGAGATTCATGGTATTTATACTGCATAAATAGTGATTTACTCAAACTCAAAATGGAATATTCTAATATTTTGAGATGTTTTTTTCTATTTTTTTAAGCTGTAGGCCGTAATTATCAAAATTAAAATTAAAAAAATGCTTGAAACATTTTAGTTTACATGTAATGAGTCTAGAATATGTATAAGTTTCACTTTCTGAAATAACTGACAAAAATATTGAACTCTTCCACGATATTCTAATTTTTTGAGATGCACCTGTATATGTTAAAGTTGCACCACCACATTAAATTTTGAGAGATATTCTTGTTAAATTTTTACTTTAAGTCTATAATTATGAACAAAAAAAGAGTCCACAGGTGAATATTATACTATAAACTTTATACAGAAAACCTGCGCTTGCATGTTTTTTTAAAGAAAAGGAATAGAAATGTCTAATTTGTATTGTATTTCTATGTTGTCATTAGGTACTTTATCCCACAAGTACCCAGCCTACCCTGACTCTGTAGCCAACTATGGTCTGGACACCTACAGCCAACAAAACCTGGTGCCAAGCAACTTGTCCAATCAGCAGAATTATTATAAGTAAGTTAGCCTATGTGGGGATGGTGAGTAAGCAATGACTATATGCCTAATATTTGTTTGTTTTTTGTTGTTTTTTTTTAAAAAAGGGGATTACACAGCTTTGAAAAGATACTTTTGAAATGCTTTGTACTTAGGTCTGTGAACTGAGTTTTTCAATATTTTTAATTCTTAATTGGTTAGACTTGAAAACACCGAAGAGATAAATTGTGCATTGATGCATTTATTCAAATATTAATAAAACACGGAAATAGCATCTAAGAGCTTAGGGTGGGAAAAAATGACAACATGCCTCATTACAAATCTTTTCCTTTCAGGTAAAACTAGTAGAATAGTTAAATTCTGTTGGTTTTTCCCTTATTTTAGTGCTCAAGTATTTCCTGTGCCGCCATCATACCCAGCCAGTCAGCCATCAAATATGTATAATCCTGTGTCAACACCAGGTATGATTTCTTTTCTTTTTTTTTAGTGTCTAAGAGAAGTGCAGTGCAATGCAGCCTGTAACTTTATGATTGTATGCCTTAAGATGCAGTGATGTGCATGCACACGCGCACACTGGTTGGCTACTTTATTAGGATCTACCTATCCTAAGCTGAGCTGCAGATGCAAATTAGATTAACCATATGTGACTGGTTATCCCTGCAGCATTTTGCATGACTTGGAAAAGCACATTTACAGTCAGTCAGGGGCTTGATAGTGGTGTACATTTAGCAGATGCCAGAGTGACTGAGATAGTTTTGTTGGTAGGCTGCTCCAAAACCTCGGTCATTTGAGTTTATCAGCAATGGCAAAAGATGAAGAAAATGTCTGCTGTGTGGGGGATTTGTGGCAGCACACAGTGACAGAAAGAGGAGCATGGCAGTTAGACAAGATAGAGAAGTTCAACATGATCAGACAGTAGGCCAACCTGACAGGCATTCAATGCAAGACAATCCATACTTATCTCCAGCTGCACCATGCAAATTGCACTGCAATGAATTGAGTGTGGCAGTAGGAGACCATTACATAATCCGCTGATCATAGTTACCAACATGGAAAGACACTTCATGTGGTGTAAGGAGGATTGACAAAAAATGATGTGGTATGACAAGTTGCATAAATGGGAAAAGATGGATTTGGAGAAAGGGACATTAATCACTTGACCTCTCTTGTATGGTCCCCAAATCTGGTGGTGGAGTCATGTTTTGGGGCATATTTTGCTAGAATTCTCTCAGCTCCTTGGTCCATTTAGAAGGCAAAATGAAAGCTTACCTCAACATCATTTTTAATCAAATGCATCCAATGATGCTTCCTTTGTACTCTGATTGGGACAGCTACTTCCAAGAGGATAATGCTCCCATTCACTATGCCCACGTTGTGCATTCATGGTTTTGGCAAAACCAGACCCAGCTTGTTATTATGTATAGGTCCAAATAAAGTGCCTCACCAGTGTATGTACACACATACAGTAGGATCCAAAATATCCATTTACATTTTGTAAATATAGCTATAGCTAGGTAGGAATTTAATTATTTAGTAACACATCATCAAAATTAATCAGTACATTTATTTTGACTAGGTGAATACTTGGTGAGTACTCCATTTACTTTCAGGATAGCATTTTTTACAATGCCTTGTTCTCAGTTGATCCAGCACTTAGTTATTACATTCCAAACATGTTGGGAGTTATAGGGTTTTGCTTTCATTTCTGTATTTTAAGATCCAATAAGTGCTGTATAGGGTTGGAGTCAGCAGTTTCAGGAAGAAATTCCATTGTTGTTAATAAGCCTGCCACTTTTTTCCCCAAGTACTACTTACATAATTTAGATGTGTGCTTTGGTTTATTATTCTGCTGAAAACAAAGCCATTACCAAATAATGGTATTTCGTTAGCTTATAAGATGGCATTAACGGATCATTTTCTTTGTCAGTAGATAGTCTATTTTGTGAAGGTTACAATTCCATTGCTACAGAAACAACCCCCAGAATTTGATAACATATTCACCAGACTTGAAAGATTTTAAGTAGTTTTCTGCTAATCTTTCGCTAGATCTGTTTCTTGCATATTGCCCTATATGCATATCAGATGTTTCAAATTTTGACTTGTCCATGAATAACAATTTTTTTTTTTTGTCAGTCTTCCATGGTATAATTCAAGTATTTGTAGGGCCTATGACAATTGTTTACCCTGTTGCCTTTCCTGAAAAATGGTCTAGCTGCTGAAACACTTCCATTAAGTCAAGCAGAAGCTAACTACCTCTTTAATATAGAGTTGCAGTCTTATTGTTCTCAGTTGAAATTCATTTGCTTTTCAACCTGGGAAGCAGTTGCTCATTTATTGCATAGGGGCATAGGCATAGCATAATGGTCTTTCTTTGGTAGTAGTCAGTGTTGGGATGCATCTTAGATTTTGACCCAAGTCAAGTGTAAGTTGAGTGCACCTGTTAGTTCGAAACCCAATTAAAAATCAAGAATTGAGTTTAAGTATTTTTTTTTTAGAAACAATTTTTATTGAAAATTCAAAAGTAATGTTTCAAGTAATGCATATGTACTGAAATCATAACTTTAGTTTCTAAAGTACTAATGAAATGCAGATGTCAATGTTTTTGATAGTTTTCTGTGAACTTGGGGGCCAACTTGCCTATTAACTTACTTTTTTCTGTACCAACAGCACATCTGACACTCTTGCCTCATTTGCTAGATTTGTGTTTTAATTTTGGAATAAAGCAAAAAAAACAACAAACAATTGCAATAAAATAGTAAATACACTTTATCATTGCATTCTTTAGAAAACTTCCTGTTATGGATGTGGTGTTAGCACTTTGTTGGTTTTTAAGTTGGGTTTTCTTTTTAAAGAATAAAACAATATATTGACTTTCTTTCCTTTAGCTATATCAGGTTAAAACTGATCCTTTTCTCCCAATTTTTTTCTTTTTTAAAAAAAGTAATTTTTACATTGGTAGTTAAATTCTTTGTTTTAGGTGGTCCCCAGGCACAACAACCTCTGCCATCATACCAAGAAGTAAGGCCCATGTCAGCCTGGAATGACCCACCTTTGCTGAAAGAAAAAACAGTAAGTAGTAACTCAGTCTAGAATTGTTCATATTTCTCAAATTATATAGCATTAATATATAACACTGGTTTTTAGTGCTTTTGACTGTTTTATTTAGCTTCAGAATTATTTTAATTTTCTAAAAAAATATTCTATAAATTTGCAATATGCTCTGTTTGACTTTGTGTATAGTTTATAGTTATTATTTACGTAACAGTATTGCATGTATAGTACATTGTTGGTGCAAAATTAGTGTACACAGGTCTATTCAACTTTAATAAGGTTTTTATTTCCTTTTAGTATATTACTTGCACAATAATAGCATATCATAAGCTTTATTTAGTAAATTTATACAGTTGAAATTAAAACAAGACAAAACAAATTTTAGGATATTTTAAAATGAATATGTAATGTGAGAAATAGAAAAGTTGGTCATATGCACATACTGATTGCATACTGGCTGCTGCTTCATTCGTAATAAAATTTGCTAAACTTTTCTTTTGGTTATTATTTTAAATTGTTGATTAACTTGGTTTTAGTATGCTTCTGTTTGGAGATTTCAATGCAATCTTTACTTTGGATCAGTGGCCCATACTCAGAGACTCTACCAGCAGCTGAGCTTCTTCACTTAAGATACTGACTGGTCTATCTTTTGATGGCTTTTTTTTGTGTTGATCTTATGACAGTAATTTTGAAATAAATTTGTTTGTTGTTTTGCTTTGCTTCAGCCAAAGCCATATAATTCGTCTGGTGCTATCACTTCACCTGTGTATGGACTACCACAGCAGCAACAGCTTCCTCAGAACAGTGAGCAGTCACCCCCAGGAGCTCCAGTCAACAACTATCCAAACTTATATAACCCCCAGGAACATCAGCAGACAGCACCGGTAAGGGAAGCCCTCTTACCACCCACATGACTGTTGACATTGACGCATCACCTAAGCTACTGGGGTTGTCTGGTTTTACTCTAGCATACCAAGATTATATTATTTGTAAGAATGTTTTGAATTCACAGAAACTTTTTCTGATAAATTTTGCATAGATGTTAAGAGCTTTAGCATAATGTTTATTGTAGGTAATTTTCAGAAGAAAATAGACTGCATATTTTTTATTTAACCTGTGATTATGAAGAGCACAGTGCATTCTGTAGTATATGTTTTGTAATTATCAAAGCCATCCCCAGAAATTCTGCTTTTTTGACAGTTCCATTGTTGTGGGGATACTAAAACTTGTTTTTCTGCATTGCTGCATGACACCAGAGGGAATCCGATTACTAGTGTGGCTGTATGTGGTAATTTCTTGGCAGCCCTTTAAAGCTGCAAACTTGTTCTGAGTTGAATAGGCTGCTAAGGGTGGTTGTGAGATTTCAATATCATTAGCCTTTATGGATTGCTGACTGGCATTTACTTTGTGGTATATTACAGGCTCCCAAGCCTCAGAAGCAAATGGAACCACCCAAGGAAGTGGTGAAGGGGCCATTACCAGGGGAACACAAGGTTTTACAAGACATATTTGATGCTTTGCTTAGCAACTGCCTCAAAGCTACTACCAGTGCTGTGAGTGGATGTAGTTTTATTTATTTTCTTATTTCATGAGATTCATTTTAAATTTTACAATATTGACAAGTTGAATTGGTTTAAAAGGGGAAAACAATTGACCTATCAGTGCATTCATTTGGAATTTACTATAGGTTACATTAACATATTGAATTACTTTGTAGTTTATAATGAAAAAATGATCAAAATTTAACAATATGACAGTTTGAAATCTAACATGCAAATCATGCCAAGTACAAATATAAGCATGATTTTAAGATGTTATTTCTAGGATGATACAAAATGATTGGCTATTTATAATACATGTTGTGTGTTTTTTTTCCCCACATTAATCCCAGTTACTATCCAATTATATCTCAAAAATAATTTAATATTAAAATGTAAACAATTTTAAATAGGAAATTTTTGCTTGTGGTGGTTATCAAATTCATATTAAGCATTGCAGAATGCATATTGACATTTTAATGAAAACCCATTGGTAGTAACATATACAAAATTCTTCACCAATGGAGAACTGCTGCTGCTACCCAGTACTTTAATTTGGATTGATAGTCATCAAAGTACCATTTTATAATGTATTCTTCAAAGCATAAGAAGCCTATATTCTTTTCAACTAGTTTTATTAACTAATGTATCTTTCAGTGATGAGTTCTCTGTTTATTATTGCTTGCCTGTCATATGATCAGAATTTGTTGTTGTATTTAATATATGAAGTGTCGGTCACTCAATGAACATATCAATTGATTACCATGTCACTGCATACGCTTTCAGCAAACCAAAAGGAAACTAGATGATGTGGTAAGGAAATTAGAATATCTGTACGACAGATTACGAGAAAATTCAGTGAGTATTTAGTTTCCATTAGCATTCTCATTTCTACTTTTTAAAATGCAGGCTTATGAAATTTTTGCATTTAGCTTTTGTCACTTCTAATTAAAAACCCACAACAGGCGATGATGTTCCCAGAACAACTTTGCTTATGCCACTTTCTTCAACCAAAACTTCTGACTAAAAAAAAAATACCCTGTTGATACATTAGGTGTTTTCTCCTGCTTCAAAAAGTTGGTGGGGAAACAGACTTGATTCACCAAAGATACACAATTAATAATAGCAACAATATTTTTTTTTGAAAAAAGAATACTATTTGATGGTTATCATATACAGATGTTTTAAATTATGCCATTCTTTTCTTATTTTTAGTATTATTTTAAGAAGTAAAATTAGGATGACTTTTTGAATGAAAATGGAGATTATGGTAATCCAACTTATTAATAATAAACAAGTCTGTTTTATTATCAGTCTGCATACCAAAACAATTAAAGAGGCTGACTGACTTATTAGTACTACAGTAATTTTAGTTAAATTATTTCTGTGCAAAATAAAAAAAAATTGGTTATAGCTAATTTAAAAAAATGTCACATGTTTTGAAACTGAGCTTATTTGCTGCCAACTGCTATTATATTAATATTATTAAATAATATATTGATGATTAAATTTTTTGTCTAATGGTGAATATGCCTATGGAATAATTTTAACTATTATTACCTTTATATCTATAATAATAAATCTGGGGTCATTTTGTTAAAAAATAAACAGTCTATCTCTAAAGTTAAGAAATGCCATTCCAAATCAGATATGTTATGGTATAAAGCTATTCTTCATTTTTCATATGAAATGCATGTGGAAATTCCATATTTTACTTCCAGTGAATATTTAGTAGTGAAATATCAACATCTATCAGTATGTGTGATCAAATTAGAGGAAGTTGACATTTTTGTAAAGCCTGCCTTCATATCTAACTGATTGTATTCCTAATTATGAACATTGTCTGTTGATTAATGATGTTGGAATAGCATACATTGCTCTAGGAAGGCTGTCAGGCAACATTCATTATGTAATGTATATTGATATAACCTTTGAGAAAACAAACTCTTGCAAGCTTTATTAGGATAGGTAAATTATAACACAGATCAGAATCAGGAAGGCACAGATAAAACTTGTAGTAGCTGTATTAAATAAAGGGATAAGGGAAAACAGATAAGTAGTTTGAGAACAACTTGATTTTGTTAAAGGACTTTAAAACAGCCTAAATTTATCAGAATTTTATAGGTGATATCAATTTTAAGTGTCATCCCATCAGTCTTGATAATCATCTTTAAATGATGATTAATTTTTCAGCTATCAAACAACATCACTTTAGGTCTCCACCAGATAGCAAAAGCTGTACAGCAGTATGACTACAACACTGGACTTCAGATCTACACACAGATAGTCAGTCAAGGAAACTTCTCTGAGATTGGCAGTTTCATGCCTGGCCTCAAAATGCTCATCCAGACAGCTGCACAACTACAGGTCTATGTGCAGTAACCAGTAATGAAGTATCTGAAGAGAGGGCGATGAAAGTCTCTCTCCTTTTTTTTTTCTTTTCATTCTAGCTCATCAGCTGGCAGCACTTCATTTCTTCTTGGACATAGCTAAATCTTTGGACTTGTAGCTGAAGACCTCAAATGAAACCTCAAACAATCTAATGGAGCTGCTATCATATTCTTGTATATACGTATATAAAATAGGCTAAGGAGAGTGAAACCGACAGGTCGGATGATAATTGCTTGGGGAATGAAACAAACTGTATTATAAAGCCAACCTTTGTTTGTTTGTTAAAGTGAAAATTATCTTAGCAGTAAAATAAAAGTAATCATTAACTTATATTGTATAGTGAACAAGGATTATTACTTTCTCAGACATCTAAAAGCCATTACACAGATACAATACTTTGTTTAACAGGAGTACTCTGTTCAGGTAACGAGGAGGCTGTGAAGAAATATTGGTTTCTTGGATGTCACTAAGTGGACATTGAAAGGGGAAATTCTGACAGCTGATGGAATTGGTGTATTAAAAAAAAAAACTAGTTTGCTACAAAGGTGGTAATTGTTTTTCTGTTCCATTCTACAATCAATTTATATAGTTCTACTTTAGTTAAGTAGCATGGATTTGACTGCTTGTGTGTGTGTGTATGTGCATTCTAGGATTTTCATTTTGCTACTTCCTAGATACATTATTAATACTGCAGAAGTCTTTATAGGTTTGCCAAACATCTAGTAATGCACTATACAAACCGGATGTACATTTTAACAGCCATTTTGCTTAGAAAAGACAAATATTCAGTGTTTGCTAAGTGGAATGACCACTCCTCCATATAGTATATTTGTTATTGCAGTCTTTAAATCTTCCTGAGAAAGTTAAATCAAAAATAGATTTCCTTCATCGTACACCACAAGAATTGTGAAAGTAAAGATACAACAGCTTGGAAATTTTCTTGATTTGTATGTATAACAACAAATTAAAAATAACTTTTAAAAATTTGCAAAAGTTGGTTTAAGACCAATTGTTTCTCATCAAATTCATGTCATTAATTTCTTTAAAAAATAAGTAATCTTTTCTTCTAAGAGATGCCATTGAATTTTTTTTTTTTTTTTTTTAAAAGCTGTAACCATAGTCATATTGCCTGTCTACACAATTTTCTGTCTTGTAGGGTAATAAAAAGTAAATTTCTGATGGCTGACTATTGTTGTTATTTCATATTTACCTGGTGTATCTGCAGAGAGACTATTGGTATTATTGTAGATTTGTTGTTTGTTTGCAGAGTAGGAGAAGATCTGAAGATAACTGATGTAAATACATAGGTTATGTACTTCAGAAAACATTCTGATAGGGTGTTCATTTTTTTATAGATTCATGAAAAATCATGGGTCATGTAAACCATATGCCATCATTTTCTTTCTTTATCATTCTATATTTAATAATGTACCCCCCCCCTATCTAACCATTTATAATGTTTGGGTTTAGCCATCCATGTCTTATAGTTGGAATGACATAATATTTCAGTAACTACACAGAAACCATTTGGTTTCTTTTGTTTCCAGTAATAAAACTCACCTGATATGGAGATGAAAACCCAAAACAATCTGCAGAAATTAATCTTTTTATTGCAAGCTGTCTGATTTTTTAAAACAGATTCTATGGATGTACATGATTGCTTTCATTTTGTTGATTAGAATTCTCTCACTGAAGATAAGATGAACTAGAAGTTGCAGGATTTATCAGATTGAAATTCCCCTCTAATTGTGTAACTGATTTTTCTTCAAAAGCAAGGCAGAATATGAGCTGCTGTAAGCTATGACTGACTCTCTGTTCTATTTTGTATGACTCATTCAGGATAAGATGCCACCAGGGAAAGAAAAAATAGAAGTTGCAAGATTTATCAGATTGCAATGTCTCCTTTAATTGTGTAACACTGATTTTTTTTCTTCAAAAGCAAGGCAGAATATGAGCTGCTGTAAGCTATGACTGAGACTCCCTGTTCTATTTTGTATGAGTCATTCAAGATATGCTTCCACCAGGGGAAGACAAAAATATGAAAATGCTGTATATAGAAAGATACAAAATACATTTTTAAAAAATTATGTAATGAAGGTTTGCTATTAAACAAATACAGAATTGAGCTCATTTTTGGAAAAATGAAATGCATTGTTCATCCTTGAATTATTTCCTTTTTGAATTAGTAGATGGATAATGTTTTTTCAAATTCTGTCTATACTATTATTATTATTAAAGTAGAATATCAATGTAAATTTTTGAAACAATAATATCTTAGTAAAGTAACAGAATTTTCTCTCTCTCTCTCCACAATGTGTACTAGAGTGAAAAACTAATCTTGTATAATAGGTTCTTTGAAGTTTTCCTTCAGCATTATATAAAGTGAACAAACTGGTCTTCAGAACATTTCTGCATCTTTGTTGATTCAAATAAGAATCTTTTTTGTTTAAGATGAAAAAGGAAAAAAAAATATTTAGGAAAAGTTCTTTATTCTAATTATTCTGAAATGTTTTGTGTTGGATGTCTGTAACTTATATAAAGAAGTTTACATTGGTATATTTAAAAAAAAAATGTTTGCAATATTAATGTTTTAGGGAAATACTTCTAGTGATAACAGCAAAAAGTCTGAGTAGGTGTTGCAGATGTATATAGAATCTGACTGATTTCCACACCCTGTGGGTTTCAAAGCAGGCCTAAAATAGTCACTGTACCATATATCTTTATTCTTTTCTTAATCATCCGATCATCTACATTTGGCAGGATGCTCAAAAGTTATCACTGCTTTCATAACTTATATGACAGCTATTAGGGCAGGTTATGTGAATAATGATAGTTTTTTTTAATCAGTAAAACAAAGTGGTTTAATTTCCATTGAGTTTAGTTGATGACCGAGGGGGAGGATGAAGCTGGTGTGGCTGACTTTGATTTGACTGGCAGGACATGGGTGGAGAACAGGATAATTAAAACAATTGTAATGATGATCACTAAAGCAACACACACCATTATGATGGTCATCTTTGCATTCTTCCACCAGTACCGCTTCCTTATTTTCTTTGCTGTTCGTTGAAATGAGGCTGACTGAAATGAAACAAGATATTTTGATTTTTAAATATATAGAAACAAAAATAGGTTAAAATTTGACTAGGACAGTAACCAGCAATCTTCAAAATGGTATTGACAGTTTAGTCTTGTTTTTCTTTTTATTTGCCTCATAGGCATGCAAAGACAGACTGCTTTTGATTTGTTTCACAGAGGTCAGTAATGCATGAAAATGTAAACTGCTACACCCAGTTATTGCATTTGTTGCCATTGTGCTATCATGCAAGTGGTATGTTATTTGTATAAGCCTGCTTAATCGAATAAAAGTAGAATATGATATAGGTTTATTACTGAACATGCTATACATGCCACAGACTAATTTAGATGACTATGAAATATTCAATAATAAGAAAATAATAGATGTTTATTTTAGCTTTAAACTTCTATTTACCATTTGTGCTGGATTTAAAATATCTTGTTTCTGTACCATTCTGTCTATCAATAAGATAATGGGCATGCTCTCTGTAACCATGTGAAAAGTATAGTTCCAGTTACTGTAAATGTAGAGATTGACATTTAACATTGTACCTTTTGAACCTTATCACCATCTTACTATAAAATTACTTTGAAAAACTTAATTTTATAACAGAAAAAGGTGGTGATAAAAGCTAAATAGCTTAGTTAAGACACCTACATTTTCTGTAAATATCTAGAGGTGGATTAGAATGAAGGTACAAGAATTTCCTAATATACATCATTTTGAATGGTAATAATAGACCTGAGTGCTTGATTTTTTTATATCTGGTACACTTTCCAAAGAAAACAGGGATAGGATGTATTATCAAAAATATTCTGTAAACTTTTGAAAATGACTGATTCTACCTGTTCTTCTAATTCAGTTGTTTTATTAATTAGCTCGTCCAACTGATCGCCGCGTTCCAACACCTTGTCAATGTTTTGTGTCATCACATCTTTCACTTCATCGACCTGGGACTGTAATACATTCAGGGAATCTCCAGCTCCCTTCTTAGAGAATTTCTCCTGAAAATTTAAAAAGAAAGATACTCCCACTGACAAACTTGCATACATTCAGCTTATAAAATATGTTGTGGACAAGGCAGAGAATCAAAACCAAGTTATAATTTTTCTTTTCAATAAATACACGTTGTGTGAGAGCAGATGGCCCTTTCTTTGGTTATTGTCAATAGGCCTTAACATCAAAAATGATTACAAAGTAGAAATAAAAGCGCAATCATTCATTTATCTTTCCCCACTTAGTAAAACGAATCGGTGTATACGATGAAAGTGTAAGCAAAGAAATATACACGTGATTTGCTCCAAATTTCATGTAGACTTGAATATTAGAGCAACCCTAGTTATCATCATTGCAAGTAATAGTGCAAAGCACAACTTGTTGAAATTTGACCAAATGGTTTTATTTGTATGTATGCGAAAATAATTTTGAAGAAGTGTTTGTTTACCATTTCTCGAGACAAAACAAAACTGAAGTCCTTATCAAGTCCATGCTGCTCTGCAGTAATTGCCTTTGCTGCAAGACTGCCATTTTGGAAGCGGCGTTTAATCTGCCAACAATAAATATTATCTGCTCATTTGACAAAAATGCTAGCTAATTGCAATGGATTTTTTTTAAATGAAAAAAATTGTGATCAATGTTTATGGCTACACATGAAGGAATACGGATGATGTTCGTGAGAGTACATCTGGGGAAATAAACAGGTAATGGAGTATTTCAATCACAAGGATACATATTAAAATATGAATGACTAATCATGTACATTAGGACATTCTTGAACTCCATCAGATCTATAGCTGGGAGGTGGCTTGCATAAGAATTATATATCAGCAGTAGTAGCCAAGTGACATGAACAAAGATTTTAAATGTAAAAAAGATAATAGATGGTAGTTGTACATTTAACCAGTACCTAGCAGTCAAAGTGTAAAAGATACATAACAGGCCACCAAAATTCTATCATTACCTCACTGAGGTATGCATATGGTTGTCTCTTTGCCAGGTCAGGATCGGCAGCGCACATGAACACCAAACCATTTTCAATAATACAATGAAAAAGAAAACTGATGGAAAAAAAAAAAAATTCAATGAAGTTCCATGAATAATAATGGATAGAACCTTTTTGAAGTTACACATACTGAAAAAAGAATTGTTTTGGTTTTTTATTGAACAAACAAGCGAGCTATGATGTGAAAAGGATACCACTATTGTAGTACCTAACAAATATTTTGGGTATATCTAAATTTAAGATGACTGAACATTGTTGTCTACTCATCTGACCATGCTATTGCTGTGATGTGGTGGTTTTCCTCTGGCATGCTTTGCTTTCAGATTCAACATTCTACTCATTTTAAAGTTTGTAATGCCATTTAACTATTTTGAGCAATGCTTAGCTACTTTAATCTATCCATTGAGCCAAAAAAGATTGATGTTTTTTGCAAAATCCTTCTCTTTTCCACTGTCCACCTTGATTTCCTGTGCAATATTATAATTGTTTGAAAATACAATCATCATCTATTTGAAGTACATGACCGAGTAATCTCAACTGAGCTTTCATCATTATAAATTCAATATTGGTATTTTTGCTCTTTCTAATACTGCTGTCAGGAACGAAATCATACCACTTGACATTAAGTATATGAAAATGCCTGTAGTTAAATTGATCCAGTTTCCTGATGTGATAACTGTAGCAAGTCCGTGTTTCAGCACCATACGATATAGAGTTGGGACAACCACAGCTCTATAGTTTTATTTGTGTTAATTTTATGCCAGAATCAACTTTATGCAGCACTGGCTTTTTTCTCAGTCAAGATGAAATCTCTTTGCTTGAGACCATCATTTGTCAGTTTGCTCCAAAGTTATTTAAACCATTTAACAGGATTCAGATGATTATCATCATCATATATATTGGTTCAATATATACATGCCTAGGAGGCAGCTGGTACATAACTTCATTTTTTTCATGCTGTTAGAAGACAACTCATAATTCTTGGCAGCTTTGGCAAAGCTAGATTTTATAAGTTGGAGGTTATGTTCTCTATGCACTACAATTGCAGTCATCTGGTTTGAAGATCTGTCTTATTCTGAGGCATTTTTCTATTTCACATAGAGGAACTCCTGAATGGCATCTTGTAGCATAACATTATATATAATGTATTAGAAAAAAATGGATTAAGAGAAAGGTCAGTTTAGATTAACTTTATTGTAGGTCTGTACCATTATTATTTGTAATAATAAAGGAACATGCTACTGTCATTTCAGGCTGACAATGATATAGAATAACAGTGCTTACAAGATTTCTTGTAGATTACCGTGTCCAGATATTTGTTTGGAAGAAAACTCTTGAATGATAGTTGTGTATGAGCATTTGTTGACTAATTCTAAAAATCCTAAAGTGTCTACAACATGACTGACAATGTTGCAGTACTGCTTACTCCGGTTGTTACATATTAAATTCTAACAGGTGTAGATTTTAAAGTTCTATGTTTCAGATGTTTGTTAATGTCTTCTATGTGGTTTAAAAACAACAAACATTTAGATAATTAAATTAGTTTCTAACAGAAGTTTATCTGGTATTTAAATGAGAATCCTACACAAAACTTTTGAGTGTTCTAGAACTTGACTGCTTAAAAAAAACCTCGAATGACTGATTTGAATGCATGATTGGAGATCCAAAGAATGTCAAAATCTTGATTTAGATGCAACAGTATTATGACAATAATTTGTTAAAATATTGAGTAAGAATCATAAATTATTGGTTGATACATTAATCAAATAACAGAAATAAGCTAAGAAAACCTCTCTTATAATGATTGTGAAAATATCACTCATAAAAAAGATGAAAATGGTACAGAATAAAATGACAGCTACTTGTCTGATGTGTATGTTGTTTTACTGTCTCTATTTGTTGAAATATTTTGCAACATGGAATTGGCAATATCTCTGAAACTCCCTGGCTTTCTCTGGTGGCTGCAGAGAATGATGTGCCCTCTTGCTATACAGCTGTAGACAATCATTGTATGGCTCTCAAAAACTGAAAAGACGGTAAACAAAGTCGCACTGAACAAAAATCTCAACTCAGACAGACATTTTTTAAGTAAAACAATGTGAAATGAGTAGAGTGAAAACTATTGGCTATTCTGGTATGATTATCTAAAATTAAAATTTGAAAAAAATGTGATAATTGAAAATGAATCCTGTAACTAATCTCATCAGTTATTTTTGTCATCTGTCATTCTGCCATTTTGAAACAAGCAACCTTTGTAAGATTTTGAGAGTGGAAAGTGTTGCACAAATGACAGATGTTCATGGATGCTTTTGATGTACAAAGAAAATTACAATCAAGAATTTTGGAAACAGATAAATTTCTAAGCATTAGCAAGGTACATTTTCAAAACATGTCAACTAGCATTCTGAAACTCTCTTTCTCCTTGTCATTCTCATTTTCAAACCAACCCATTTGTTTAGATAAGTTAGTCAGTAAAGAATGAATAATCAATTTCAGCAGATAAATCATCCACAATACTTGGTGCACTACTACTACTACCAGGCTTCTTGTAGCAGGTCTGACAAGCTGGAGAGCGGAAGGGAGGTTAGCCTTATTGACAAGTTTGATTAACACAGGATCACATCAGTTGCCCCGGTAACTAGAAACATGGAATAGCATGTGGAAAACAACCAGACCAAAAGTGAATTTTATGTCAAAAAACGGATTTCCAAACTTAACTTGTAAAAAAAATGTAAAGAAATTTCCCAGTCCTTGGCATATAACTTCATAATTTTTCATTCAAGGGTTATAATTCAAACGGTAGAAAATACAACAAAAAACTTGCAATGAAAGGTGCCATTTATCCACAAAGAATTTTTTTGAAGAAGAAGAACAGAAAAGTTAAATCTATTTTAGAGGTAAAAACATTAACATGTTTGTAAATAATACGAAAGGTTTTTTTTTTGTTTGAAAAATAATTATATATCTAATAAAAATATAAATTTTTCTTATTAATATTAATTAAAGTATAAATGCGATGAGCTGATAGGTTATATATAGCACTTTATATTTTAAACCAGTAGGATAGTTTCTGCCTCTCTTCCTCCTTAACCTTGTAACTTAGTGCCTTTGTACGCCGTATATATATATATATCAGTTTGTTACAGAAGTCAAGCAGATGTTTATATGAAATACTAGGAACGGACTCTGATTTCTCCACTGGGAAATTCCGAAACTTTGGAGAAATAATTGTGAAGGTATCGAAGTATTTGTAGGGGAGGGGAGTTGTTCTAACTTGAAGATAAGTTCGCTACGCACGCTCTTTACCTCCCCCCCCCCTCCAACCCTTCCTGATGCTGAGGCACCGAGTTTGGAGTCTGCAACTTGTACCGGCGAAACAAGGTATTTATTGTGTTAGCATCCCGCTGTTGTTGGCGGTAGTCGTCCTGCGTGTTACACGTGGTTTTTAAATCCCACCAATTTGAAAAAAACAAAACAACAACAACTACTACCGGCAGGCAGGTAGGTAGGTATTGAGTGACCGTGAAGTGGACTGGCTGACCGAAATAAACTGACGTACCTTCGCTCGATTAGAGGATCGATCATATATCGATGAACTTTCTCGCCAGAGGTAGGCGTCACCCCCACAAGAAAAAAAAAAAAAAAGAAGGTAATCACGTGAGTGAGACTAGGCGGTGGTTTCGCGTGCTGTTTGACTCAAAGGGGCATAACTCCGTCCTATGGTAAAGAACAACAACAACACGATAAGACTGACTTGATGTCGAGAACTGCTTGTGCACCTGTGCAATACATGTATGGGTCCTATATATATATTTTACGCGGCATTTAACAAGATATCCGTCGTTGCAATTTTGATGAAAACGATGCTTACTTCATTAAATAATAATAATAATAATTAATGTTTATTGCTTACAATATAGAGCCGGTCACATGACTTTAATTAATTAATTTAAACGATTGTTTGAAAAATAGTGATTCAAACTTAAAATCTCAGTTGTAGCCTTTTGTTGTCTTTTTAATACAGGGAAGTTTGTGTAAGCAAAGGCGGACCCAGAATATCGGTCTGGCTCTAGATAGATGGATACAATTCGGAAAGGGCGGGCTGAACCCTAACCCACAACAGTTGTACGCAGTCGGTGCGCGCGCGTCCGCGGTAAATAACCACTCGGCCAGTTCGGCTTATATCTCCTCTCCTAATCCCTTCTTATTTTTGTTTAATCGCATTTTTCTCCCGCCCGCCCCCCCCACTCTCTCTATTTTCTTGACATCTACGCCACGGTCTATTACTGAGAGACTCCCGAATCACGCAAATGGAGCAGTTAATAATGATGCCGGACCCGAAACTCTTCTCTGCTACACTATCTTTCTGTAGGATAATAAATTTGTTTTTAAATATCTTTAACTTCTATCTAAAAAAAAAAAAAAAATCCCTAAATATTTGTAAACGAACGTTAAATAAATAAATAAAATAAATATTTATTTTTTTTTTGTTTTTTTTTTTAAATTTATTTCAAAAACGCGCTCAGCTCTCGCGCGCTTCGACATTTCCCAGTCCGAAGAAGCAGACGACACAACTCGGCGGGAAAGGGAGGGGGGTGCCTAAGACAGAAGAAGGAAACGACAGCCACAGACACCTTGGCTGTTGTTCGCAGTTATTCTGTTTGTTTTTTCTTTCTCCTTCTCTTCGTGGAATGAGGAACATTCTTTAAAATTTTCTACTTTTGTGTGTTCCATTCAAGGCTTCAGTAAGTAATAATAATAATAATAATAATAAT
Organism: Nautilus pompilius; assembly: GCA_018389105.1. Classification (NCBI taxonomy): domain Eukaryota; kingdom Metazoa; phylum Mollusca; class Cephalopoda; order Nautilida; family Nautilidae; genus Nautilus; species Nautilus pompilius. The sequence goes on from JACATO010000120.1 coordinate 928,900, forward strand.
AATAATAGTAGGTTTAATGTGTTTCGTGTCCCGACTGTTGTACACCTGTAAGGAACGAGCGCGAAAATATACCTGTGTAGGTTTTACCTGTTTGTCTATTATAGAAGGTAATTAATAGCAACAAATAATTATCATTAACGAATTTAAAAATAAATAAATAATAATAATAATAATTTTTTCCTTCTTTTTTTCTGACATTATTTCACAGGGGCCGTCGTCGTCGTCGTGTGGTGGGGTTGGGGGGGGGGAGTCGTTTTGTTTTCCGAATTAAAATATTTCGTCGGATTTTAGACTCAGATTTAACCGTCGGAGACACTGAAGGTTGTATGTGTGTGTTGTCTGTGTGTCATACGGCTGCGTCATTATTGTGTAAGGGAGATAACTCCTGTTCTGCTGTTGCGAGTAAAATTTCTGGTTTCTGGATGTCGTAATTAAGCGTTAAGGAACTGTGTCCGCGTGACGGTTGACACCAGTAAGAAAGCAAAAGTCTTCCTTATATATCTGTTCTTCTCTCTCTCTAAGCGTTTATATGGGACCCTCTGGAGGTTCATGGCCATACTTCCACTCCGTCGCCTTTTAAACCGAGTGTACGTATCACCGTCGAATTCTGTCCGGATAACCGAGAGAAACGAGACGAGCGGACGGAATTCACCCGCTGGTTTATTTATTTATTTATTTATTTGTTTGTTTGTTTAACATTTAGGCAGGTATCTTCGCCGATGCAATACTGGATACCAGAAATAAGCGAAACGCGCGACCACGACAAACGGGGCTTCTTAAGCAACTCGCCATCTTATCTGGAGACTGTCTGGTCCTTGAGAGTAAATTGGTCTTTCATGCGGCAGTGGTGTAAACACTATGATGATACTACTACTACTACTACTACTACTACTACTATATTACCCCTTTATCATTTTTGGTTCACAGTACAAACTAAAAATGAGAGGTGCTGACTGCCAGGGAGGTGGGGGGGGGGGGGGTTGAGAAACCTTTCCTTAATTTTCAGGGTTAATTTCTGTATATTTTATTAACAAACAGAATACTCCTGAATTTTAAATCTTATTTATTATCAATTAAAAAAATACATTGCAAATTTAGCGTTAATCTCTCTCTCTCTCTGTTTTCTTTTTAACAACAAAAAAAGAAGGAATAAGACAAGAAGAAAGAAAAGAAAATAGATCAAAGAATGAAAAGTTAGTAAGGACTAACAACAAAATCTGCATTGTATAAAAAAAAAGTTAATAAAGAAGATTGCCTTATTTTAATTATCCCGGTTGATTTTCGTCTATTTATTTATTTATTTTTATCACTTCATATACAGGATTCTGAGTTCTTGGACCAAAAAATTTAATTTGATGGTTGAAAATTATAAAGCTGTAAAAATATCACGTAAATTTTTGGATTCCTAGATGATCTAGTGTTGCTTGTTTTTTTTTTTTTGAAAGTGGAAATTACAGCACTTACCGATGCGTTTTTTATTACAAAAAAAAAGACGAAAATGAATATTACAGTCTTATTTATTTTAGGTGCAATAACAACTATAATGATCAGTTCTAAAAATTTTATATAAATATTTATTCTTGTGCAGAAAAAATAACTCTCAATAAAAATCATGTTGATGCAAATTAAAGCTGCAGTGGAAGCTGAGCTTCAGTCATTACTGATAAGTACTGATCATTCACTAAACTGGATAGAAAATCAAAGAATATTTTCTTTCTAACAAATGGAAACATCAAAATTATTTGGGAAAATATAAAAAAGTTACTGAAATGATCCATTCTAAGAATAAAATTTACTTATTAAAATTTTTTCTAAAAGTACAAGATTTTTAATTAGATCTTATTGTTTTTCAGTTAAAGTGCCTATTTTCATTTTTTAAATTCATCTTTGTTATGCAAAAAAGAAAAACCATTTAAAAGTAATGGAAATGTTTTATCTACTCTAAAAATTTGTTTGAATACCATTTCATATATCTATAGAAAAAAACTCATGGTCACTAGTTTCATTTTCAGATTTTCACTTTGCACTGCATTTTTTTAAAAAAGATTCTCAACAGACCTTGAATTAACAAAATTGTAAGCAGTTGTCAGACTTGTCTAGTTACAGATTTTCTGCTTTTTTTGTTTGATTTATATTGAAAATATGTTCATAAACTCTGTAGCTATGACTAAGACAAGCATCCAATATCAAATACATCTATCTTTTTTAGTGGCCAGATGGTTGACCAATTATAAAAGCTGTAAAAAATGTGCTTTAAACGAAATGGAAAAATTTTTTCAAAATGTGTGAAACTCAGACTTGATATTTTCAGCATATTTAATAATGTTGTGAATTCTTTTGTCAAGTAATATAGTATAAAAGATAATATTCTACATAATGATTTGCCATCATTTTTTCTAGACAGTAAAGTATATTTTGAAATTGGCTTTAAATACTAACTTTTCTTTTTTAGATATGATTACTGCATAAAACTGATGCAAGCTGACAGCAAGTTTTGAAAGGTAATAGTCTATGTATAAATTTGTTAAAAATTATTTTTAGCAGTGGCCAAAACTGTCTGAATTGTTGCCAATCTTTACTTTATTATATAAGTATTCATACATTGCAAGTAAAACAAAAAAAACAACAACACATATATAATTCATTTTTAATGCATTGCATTTTATTTCTATGTTCAACATCTCCACACAGGGTATATATATATTTCTTTATTATGTGATTTACAGTTTAGCAACATTCTTGGAATTAACATTAATTGTTCATTTTTGTAAATTTTTATAGTTTAAATTCTTAATAACAGATGAAAATTTATTATTAGTTAACAGTTTAACTTGTGCTTCTTATCATTGAAACTGTCACTGATACACATCAATTTTTTTAGTTCTTTTACTATACATGATAAATACTTCTGGTCATTTAGAAAAGATATTCTGCTATTACTATAAGTATCTTCTCTAAAAATGAGCTTGCCAAATCATTGAATATATTTCTAAAACTGGTCATGTTGTTAGAAGGTAAGTCAGAGGGGTAGAACTTAATAAGAGCTCCTTTACTCACAAAAAAAAAAAGATAATTGGGGTATTTAATATGCTTTTAAATCATTAAAAAATGGTACTTCAACAATTTTATTAGAGAAAGTATTCCGTTAATGTACATTTTACAATTTTACAATGAGTGAAAGAGGTTCCCATTTGCTATAAGTTATAGGTGTAATAACAGTTTTAGGGATTTTCGCTACCAGTCATTTTGCTACTAGACATTTTGCTCCCACTTCACTCCTAGACATTTCAGCACTAGGTAATTTCTCTACTAGGTCATAACACTACCAGTTTTTACTTCAGGATCTATTTTTTTGTATTTTTTGTTTGTTTTATGCAAGAACTTTAATGGTTGGTCATTGAGATTACCATTGCTTGTCCAAATGGCATAACCTCCCTTACTAGGTCAAAATTACCTTTTCATAAAGCTTTCTTTTAAAACTTTAAGTATCAATGTAGGTGCGATGTTTTAAACAAATCTTCGAGTATTTTAAAAATTTATTATTCAAAGCTTTAAAATCACAATACAAAGGCAGACATATAAAAAATTCTTTCAAGTTATGGGCAATTCCACAAAGAAAACTAATTTTATCTGTAGGGTCATATCTGTATAACAAATTCATGACACATGGTCAAAGTCTCTACTTTTTTTTTTGCATCAGTATTTCCCCGGTTATAATGTACCATTCTGATCCTTTTTTTTTTTTTTTTTTTAGATAAATGTTTTTAATTTGGTCTCAGTTTAGTGTACAAAGCTTTCACCAGAATACAAATATACTTAGATTAACTAAATTAGAAAGCAGTCTTATCTTTTTTTTTTTTTTTTTGGTGTCGTACAAAATGTTGGGGTGTGTTTGTGAAGTTGCATATGTTAGATTGCGATCTGGGTCGGTTCCACGACTGGCTGCCACAGCTGTTTACAAGTGAGGCCTTATTTCGACCTGTGTTTTGTTTAGTTTGTACCTCAATCTAGTGAGAGCAGCGGGCTACCCAACTCCTTCATATTGCACGCAGGAGGGGTAGGTTTCTCCAGGCTGGACTCTCTAGAACAGAGTTTTCTCTCTGTATGTCCTTGTACTGAGGAGGGAAGTTTGGGCCACTGTTTATTTTTGGTAAATCCAAATTGGATTTGGGAAATGGGGTCTCTCTTTTAAAAGCAGTAATCAAGGTCCAAATGTTTAGATGGACATTTATGACTGAACTTTGAAGGGCATTGTGAAACCCCTCAATGTTACTATTTTGCATGGCATGCCATTTTCAGTGCATGCATGAATGTTCCAGGAAGCAATGGAGAAAATGGGTTCAAAACGTCTTTATCTCTGACCATGACATTTCTGTTCTCCAATGTAATAAGTCTCAGAGTATGAAACAATTGCTTGGAAAAGATGTTCAGCATCCACAAGCTCCTCAAAACCATCCACAACATTGTTAACAGGAAGGAAAGCAAGTGCAAAGAAACATCTAATTTTTTGACTAAACTCATCATCTTGATGGTATCTTGGTTTAAAGGTCTATGTTGACTACCTTTTTTGTAAATATTCCATGAAAGACAGACCAAGCAACATGTTACTGATGCACCAGGAAAACTGGTAGAGAAACTTGACAGCAGGTTTTTCAAAATCCATCATCAAGGTATCTGGTCTTATGTTAGATTGTAGTTCATTTAGTTTGGCAAATAAATGATCATAAGTAGCTTGTGTTTTGTTAGATATCAAAGCAAAAAGTTGGGGAACACTGAGGATGTCATTTTGAATGTGCAGGGGGGGAGAGTGATTGTAAATGTATGGGCTGCATTTAAAAGTGCGTTATCCTGCCCAACTCTTGATCTATTCAAGATCGTCCAAACCAGCATCTGTTGCAAACATCAAAATTTGTTTGGGTGTCATCTTCACTGCTATCAAACTGCAGAAACTGATCACTACAGCAAGTTTGCAGTATTTGTCGGGAATAGTACAACCATGTCATTCCTTAGGAAAGGCAGAAGCATTTTTCTTCCTGCCACCAACACCAAATATTGCGACTATTGAAGAGGTAGATAGAAATTCTGCCAAAGCACATTCATTAAAATTAGCAGTTGTCTTGGAAATGACAGATTGGAGAGCATTTTGTGAGAATTTTATTTTCATGCCAGAAACTGTTTCCTTAGCCTTTACTTTTGTAGCTGTAGTAGCATGATTGTGCTCCCCTGCACTCTTAATGATCTTGTTCTTCATCATCTGTATTGGTATGCACTCTTGCTTTACAAGGATGCTTCTCACACATCCAGTATTGCTTTGAACCACTAGCATTTGTCTTGTTTCTCAGAGATGTAGTTGAAGTCATCAACTACTTTTTTCCCATTACATGAAGAAGTGATTAGCCAAGGCATAACTGAAGAGGGGGGTCCAGAATTCAGAGGACAGAGGAGCAACATGCATGCTCTTTGATGTACAAATAATAACTACCCAAGACCTGGAATAAGTTGGTCATTTATTTTTGAAGTCAAAAAAGCAGTCTGAGTGGAAGTCGGTATTTTATCTTCGAACACTATTCCCATTATGTGATATGTATAACTTTTTAATATTTATATATTTATACTGCTACATATTTATATGTTTATATATTTACATATTTATATATTTAATATTATTGATGAATAGTGAAAAGTGGTAATACTAAAAAAAGAAAAGGAAACATTAGAAGTAATTTTTATACCCAAAATTTCTGGTATCTTCTGGTGTTTTATACCCTGAATTCCAGTGTTAAAAATAAAAAAAAATCAATAGTTCCTGAAATAAAAACTGGTAGTATTATGACCTAGTAGCAAAATGACTGGTAGCGAACTTTCTGGTCACTGTAATTACACCTTGTTCTAACTGATTTATAGCAGCCTCAACTTTCTACTGAAGAATATATTGAATAAATCTACATTTTAAATAATTTTGTAGTCATATCTGTTTTTTAGTTCATTACATTGTTGAAATAAAATATTTTCTAGAGAAAATTTTTTTTCCTGTTTACTCAAGAGTAATTTTCTGATGCATTACCATGTGAGCAATATTTCTTTTAACAAATATTGACCAAACAATGGTGTTTTATCATACTCTGCCTCATAAAATGTTGCCCATTTTGTTGTGATACTGTGTTTACATTGCACTAGTAGGTAAATGTGTTTTAGTGGATGCATTTAAATCAGATCATTCTTTTGTAGTCTATCATAAACAAAGTGTTATATCTTTCAGAGAAAAACTATATATTGCCCTTTTGCACAAAGCCATGTGACAGTTGTTTTTTTTTTACCATGTTTGCAGGTTATGAATCATATGGTATCACTTGTTTAGACGTAAGTAGTCTAGACATGGTGCTAATTCCAGATAAAAGACTTTTGTCATTTTCCCTTTTCAGTGTAATTTTGAAATCTTTTTGTCTACTAAGCCATGCCATTTGTTTCTTTGCCTTTCTGTAGGTAATTTTCTCTATCCACATTTTTCAATGACTTCATGCTTAAAATGAAAAGTATATTCTCCTATCTGCAAATTTTATAGTGAAAGATGCTTTTTTCAATCAGTTCAGTTAAAATATTTAGCTGCAGTTTTTATTGAAGTTGTTTTCTTATTGTTATTTGTGTAATGTGCTTTTGAGGTCACAAGTAGCATGTATAGATAATTTTCAAATTTATATATAGTATTCAACAATTTTTTAACAACATGCTTTATCACTGCCTCTCCTTTTTGCTGAATGCATATAGAATGTAAAATGCTTATAAGAGGTTTTGGTAAAAGTTATTTAATCAACTGTTTTATGTCATAATAGTGATTTGATATGGATCTGTTAATACTGTGCTTTACCAACTAATTTGTTAATTAATGTTGATAGCTTTTTTTTCTCTATTTTTTGCAATATTATCTATTTTTTACAGCTATTTACATCAAAATCTATTTTAATATTTTAGCACCTATTCAATTTTTAAAATTTTACCAAGGTGGCCTAGTTCAGGAAAAAAAATAACTGCAGATAGATCATTTCAACAAATAAGAACTTAATTATAACTGGCTTTATTTATATTTGTTTACTTTTCTACTTTAGTTGGTTTCTTACAAAATTAAACAATGAGTGTATGTAGTACTGTATGAGAAATGCTGATTTGCATTGTCCATTTCTTCATTGCTTAGCTTTAGTTTAAAAGAAAAAAAGCCATTTTATAGACAGTGGTTTAGACATCCAAGAAGTTAATTTTTTTTTCACCAATTGTATTTCAGTAGCAATATATATACAACACATCCTGAAATCTCAAAACATAAAACCTGAAATAGTTACACATTATTTTAATAAATCCAAGGGTTACACAACAGCAAAAAAAAAAAAAAATTCCCAGTTTCCTTAAGAGTTTCATGATGAAAGATCATTTATTTCAAGAGTTGTCGTCAGTTGTCAGAGTTTCAGCTTTCGAAAATATAAATTATTAATTATTGAAAGATTGTCTATTTTTATCTAAGTCTATCTTGAGTAAATATCACTACATTTTTTTTATAGAAAAAAATTTTTATACTCAAAGAGCAGCTGTTTGAAGTGGTAACTGAATAAGAGTTCTTTTAAGACAGGATTTGTTTTGTGAGGCTGCAGAGGGACTAAACACCTGTTTGAAAAATTTTCTCCAGTTGGTCACAATCAGAGATTTTTAAATGGTACATTTCTTGTAATACATGCAACTTTCAGAGAGTTAATTTGGCTGGTAGATAATTTTTATCCATTTAGAAAAAGTTATTAAAAGCAGCTTCTAATTTATTTAAATGAATCATTAAAAATCCATCTGAATAAATAGTTAATTATTGTGTATTTTAAATTTAAACCTTTATTTGGCATTTATAAATAGTATGATTTTAATAATGTGCATATACATATTTCATCAAGGAAACTGATAAATCCAATTTCATTTACAAAAATTGCATTTGACTGATTTGCTAAATTTTTTTGGATTGTGTTAATTTTTATTTAGTAGGTTACCATGATAACTAAATATAATGCAGTATGCAAATTCTGACAGCCAGTGATAACTATAAAATGCTGGTGATACTTGCTGAATTGTTTGCCACTTTCAATGAAATTTTGGAGATGGCAATCTTTGTCCGTACCATTTCCCAAATGGCCACTGAAATTATTTGATCGGTTCTAACGATGTGGAAAGATATTGATTAGTACTATCTCTATGCTGCTGATGAAATTGCCTGCTAAGAAAAGCAGCAGAAACCATTTGTTATTAAAACGATAATACATTTTTGCTAGGAATCAAAATATTCCATTTTATTTTCTGTAGTTACCACAGCCATTACTATAGCAACTAATGTAAAAGTTGGTATAGGATGTCTTGTCATTTTATCTCAAGTCGAATGGTTTAAATGTAGATAGATTTATGTATTTTAATGACAGAACTTGTATTGTCTTTGTTTATTTTGCTAACTTTGATTTTGTTTTTGTTATAGATCAACATTTTTTCTTTGAGCAGTATGTATTGTTAATAAAACTGTATCAAGAAAATAACTGAAATTATTTAGCTTAATCATTAAAAAAGAGTTAGAATATAAATATTACCAAGAAAATTTAACTTTATAATTGTATATGATTTCACCATTCTCTTTTCAAACTCAAAGAAATTAAGATAGCTTACAAAAAAAATTTTCTGACATTTCATTTTATTAAAGAACTATGATCAGTGCTGGATTAAGGCATAAGCTAGATAAGCTATAACTTATGGCCTCAATTCACAAAGGTTCTCATGCTAAAAACACATTTAAAAAGTTTATGATGAATTTATTGATGAAAACTCATAAAAATTATTGAAATAATAAAAATCAAAATGATATAAATTGTTATTCATAATAAATTAGTATTTGTAGAATTTTGAGTTTGAGCTTTTGGGTCTTCAAAAAAGTATAGCTTAGTCTGTCCCTGACTGTGATGAATATCTAAATTCCCATAATACAAAATGTACTAAATCATAACTGCTAATTTTAATTGCTCAATAATTATAAAAAAGACAACTAAATAATTTTAGACTCTTTTTCTTCTATATTGATAACAGACTTAGCAAGTTTGATACCTCTGATTCCTTGTTTGTTTTAATTTGTTTAACCACTTAGTATGAAGCAATTAGCTATTCTTGCTGGCTGGATAGAAAAAATCATAGACATAGCACACAATATCATGAATTTCTGAACTGGGTGGTTAATTGGATATATTGAATTTTTATTTAGCACCAAAAGAAAAACATTGAGCTAGATTCACTGACTTTCTATGAGTTACTGCAGTGTATACAGCACAGAGGACTTGTAGTCAGATGCCTACAAAAAGCAAATCCAATTCTATGCTAGTATTGACCATCACTTCACATTGAGATTTCTCTGTGAAATGCTATGCAAAACATCTGATAATGGTAAAGCTGGAGCAAAAATTGGTGGAAGCTGATTGAACCAGTTGTGAAATGAGAGACGAAACATAAATCAAACATTGCTCTTGAGTGGAACATCAAACCATTGACTCTATCAACCATCCTGAAAATCAAGGTGACATCAAAGAGCAGTAACAAAATCAGACTTTCTCTCCTGCAAAGAAGAGAATGAGAAATGCTGCACATCCTGATGTGGAAGAAGCTTTCTTTACCTGGTTCAAGGCAGCACTACACAATTATCTTTGAAACTCTCTTCTTTTCTTGCATAATTTCTTACACCCTCTCTTGCTGAATAATTCAAATTTTGATTAATAAGTTCAGAACACTTGGTTCCAGCAGTCTTGTGCAGTTTCACTTTGCATGCACTTTGGCAAACTGAACTCTTCATAATGGCAACCTGCATTAATGGCTTTCTTTGGAGAAAATTCCTTTTTGATCACATCTCTTTAGTTGTTTTGAAACATGATTTTAAGATAGATGTTATAGTAAGTAAAAAAAAATATAAACAAGGTAGTGGTTAACATAAAGAACAGAAAAAAAAAACCCCAAAAAAACAAACTTACAATATTTTGGATGTTCTTCGTTTAAAAATCTCCAATATAACAAAAGGAAAAAGTCTGCAATTTGCTGTAGAAGTACATTAATATAATACATGGAGGAAATTTATGCAAATTTGTTTAAAAGGCAGGAGAAAATAATATATAATAAAATGAAGGAAGAGAGAAAATTTGGTCAATTAGGACAGGTTTGAAATGCTTAATATATGGAAATTTTATAAGGATCTGTCCAGAATCCTAATGTCATTCAATGAAAATTTGTTACCAAGGTTGAGTTGCAAATAATTAAAAGGGTAGAATTCTCTCCCCAGAATGTGTGTACTATTTTGTTCCATTGGGGTTTGGGTTACAAATCTATGTGGACCCAAAGGACTGACAGTGAACAAAATAGATAACAATTAAGGATTAAAATTCTGTTTTTAAAAGGAATAAAGATCTATAGTAAAACAAAATTTTAATTCCAAAGTAGGAAAATGTTTTGATATGGTAAACAAGCTATAGACAAAATAAATTGACAAAGCAAAAAATAAGACACTAAAATAATTTAAAGAATATGTTTAAACCTGGGGATCACTATTCAGAGATAGAAAACTGTGTAGGTCCAACTGCCATTACAGACCAAAACATTCTAAAGTTGTGCATATCCAGGTATGTGAACATAGAGCAACTGCAAGGAAACTTGGATGTATCACTTTGCATCAATGCCCAACATTTGGCAGCATTTGTGGCTCAAAGTCTGGCTTGTGAAACCACCTAAGAACTCTCAGATAATGTGTTATGGATAAATATTTGCCTTCATTGTGCACAATGGACCAACATTACATTTATAGCGTAAAAGCCAAGATAAGAGATTACTAAATAAACCACTTTTTCAGGTGGAATATGTACAGTTTTGGGCTCAAGCAATTTACACAGAACTCCTCCTCAGATATAGGATTGACTGGATATATAATTTGCTATTAAACAAAGTTAATGCTAGTCAAGCAGCTTTTGTAACTTACACGTTTAGTAATTTTAATTTGTCTTGATCTGTCTGATAAAAGCACTGAACCTAGCCAAGCAATGTGTGTGTGAAAATAATAATGTCTTACTACATTTCAGCCTGTTTATGAATTTTGCCAATTTCTTTGATTGTTTGCTGCTGTTGCTATTGATTTTTTTCTCTAGAATGCCACCACAGAGTTGAAAGTAATCAGTTTTTACATCATTGGATTAATGAGCAGTCTTTTTCTTTACAAATTCAAAGCTAAATATAGAAAGATTAACATCTCAATGAATTTAGATATATGCTTTGCTTTGGGCTTCTGATGTTTGCATGATGTTTTATTCAAAGAATGTTTTGTATTATAACATTGGATTTTTTAAGTAAAACAACAAAGTTCAACACTTATGCTGAAATATTTACATCACTGCATTATATCATGATATAGTGTACATGATTTATTTTTTGTAGGGGAGAGAGACACTTTGTGCATTTTGCTTAGGTGAACTTTAATTATGCATATCTACTCAGTATCTTTAAATAATTTGTTTATATATATGTGAAAGAAAATTAAATGATGATAACCTGCTGGGCATTGCCATCCAAAATAGTTCATGTATCATACTTTTAGGTCATTAATTCGTGTTTTTACTTAAATATGAATAATAAGTAATGAAGTGTAATGTCTGCTTTTGGCCTACTTTTTGACTTCAAAATCCAGATAGATTCCTCTTACATTAACTTAAAAAATCCAAACAATTATATTTACTAAAAATTTTTATACAAACAATGTTATTAATGTATGTATGTAAATGTATTTATAGAGTGATTCCAAGTAACACATTTTCAAAAAGATATGCAACACTGATTTCACATTAAGAGGATGTGTTCTTTCTTGTTTGTTGATTTTTATTTATTTTGGAAAAATGTTTGGCTTTTAAATTAAATGATTACTTTGGTGTTAAAAACACAAAGAAAGTTTGTAAAATAGTTGAATTTTATAATTATACATAACATTTATTTATTTCAAAAGCAGTTTTGTAAGCTGCAGATAGAATTTATGAATTCTTTAAAATTTGTTTATTGCGACTATTTATCATTACATATGTGATATAAAATTGTTCATTTATGTGTGACATCAATGAGGAACAGAACATTCTCTCTTTCTCTTTTCTTCTCTCAGAAGATTTTAATAACATTAATGTGTTTTTGATTTTAAAAACCAAAAAAACAAACTGCAAGTAGTTTCAAAGTTTTATAGTTGTACCCAGTTATTTTATATTTTATTATCTATGGCAGTCTTGAATAAATGGATTTTGATCAGATTTCAAAACAAAACTTTAATATATGCAAAGATATAAAAAATGATATTGCTTAAAATGGCCTAAGATAATACAAGTAATGATTAAAAAATACAAAAGGAAATATTTGTAGACTTAAATTACATTTTAAAAAAATAACTGTCTTAAAGTAATTGAGTTTTCATACCACTATCATTCTACACTACCTTGTTTTTAGATGTTCTGTGATGTATATGTAGCTTTCAGTTCCATTTGAAAATTTTAAAACATTCTTGTGCTTTTTGGATGTTTCATTTTCACAATTTAAGGCTAATAAACCCTCTTTTTAATTCCTTTTTAATAAAATGTTTGGTATAGAAAGATTTTTAAATTTGGCAATCAGAGATCATATTTTTTTGCTATGTATTCTTTTGTAACTGGAAATCCTTCAGTATTTCTCACAGCAAATGAATGAATGGTTAGTCAGTCACCTACACTGATGTCAGATGTTAGAAAGGTTAAATGTGAAATTTCTTTTACCCTCCTCAATTTAATCTCATGTTAAACAAAATAAAAATATTTTTTTTCAGAAATTTTAAAGTGGGGTTTAAATAAAATATGTGTCTACTTTTTTCTAATATTTTCTCATTTCTCTTTAAATTTGCACCATAATTACTAATACTAAAGATATTGTTAGTGAGAGATGCTTTACTTCAATATCTTTAAATATTGCTTTATCATAAGAAGTTAGATGTCCCTTTTAAGTGAGACCACATATAATGTATATATTATCACTGTGCCATGTAATCCTAATTGAGAAAGGCAAAGCAACAACAAAAAAAACTAAACCAGATATAATCAGGAAAAATAATCATTCATTCCTTAAAAAAGTATGAAAATAAGCAGAAAAACTTACTAAGAAGCATTTTAGATTGGTACTTTTGTATTTTCAATTTTCAAATGGTACAAGTTTTTATTCCCAATTTTAAAATTGATTCAAGATATTAGCATTAATATATAAAAATAGGTATCAAACTTAAAAAAAAAATGCAGTCTTAGTTATTGATGTTCATCATTTACATTACAATATGCAATGGGTAATTTAAATTTCTTCCTTTGCAGAAATGCTTTTGTTTTGTTTATTTTGACTAAAAATTTTTTAAGAAATAAACTATTTTCATTCACTTTTTAAAAGTAGAAAAAAATCACATTCATGAGCATTTAATTTTGGAAGCAAACTAATTTGAATATAACTATCACTGCAAACAATTATATAGCATCTAATTATAACTTGGAATTTAAAAAAAATATCCAATTAAAAGTAAGTTTTAATGAGTAAGTGGGTAGAAAATAAACTTTTTTTGTTGATTAAAAATACAACAAGAACACTGCCTTGAACCTCCATATTTACATATATATAAAAAAATCAGAAAAAGTTCTAAGTTTTAGAAATATAATTACACTTAGAGGAGAATATTTTGATTTTGAAAGAATACAGTTGCAACTTGTTACACATAATGAATGTGATGCTTTTCTTTGTTTGAATGTACTTGTAAGAATTAAAAATTTATCCAGTTTTTATGTAATTTTTGAAAAAAATTGATTTCATAACTTTCAAGCATAATTATGTATGTGTTTGTTTTGAAAAAAGGTAATGTGAGTTTTTAAAATAATTGTAGTGTTTTTTATATGTTACATATATTCAGTGGAACAAAATTAAGATTATTTAGATAATGTTAGTTAACTAAGCAATGTTATAATTAATGTTTTAATATAATATTTAAAGCAAAATGTTAGTTGTTTTGTCTAACTTAAATTATTTTTTTTGTTTTTGAGCAACTTTAATATTGCATAGCTGACTTGACAATCTCTGCAAGACACCTTACAAAAAAGACTGATATGCAGGCCATTTCTCTGCAGCAGTGAGATTTAATGATTTTTGAGCCATAATGTGTTTTTTTTTTTAAATCCCTTTTTTAAGTTCAGCCCTGCAGTCACAGATTGTTCAATAACCCACATGTCTAATGATGATAAAAATGCAGTGGAAATATAATCAATACTTTTTTTTTCTTTGCTCTTAAAATGATTAATTCTTTCTACCTTTTCTGTACTCTCTGTGTGACTGATTAATATAGCCAAGTACATTTCATTGATCTTTTGATGTCAGATTTGTTTGAAATTTTATTCAATATTACTCTGAAAAATAAAGATCAGAAAAAGGAAAAAAGTATTGTTTGATTATCTCCCTTCGATTACAGTATGAATTTTTTTTAACAAGTAACTTCATTACTGGTCTTATTTATTTTTTTTGGTTATGATAATAGAGGCTTGCCAGAATGATCACCAGGAATGATAAAATGGCCAAGGGCAGATAAGCCTTACTGGATAATGTTTTATTGTTTATTCTAGGCCTGAATAAAGATGTGGATCCTAGTTAAACATGAAATTAAGAAATTTTAGTTAAACTAGAACCATCATATTTTGAAGGTGGTTATATATTTCAGGATATAAATATTAGCAGTTTGTGTTAGTGGGTACTTTTCTACTTTTACTTTTGAAAAATAAATCAGTGTAGAAACTAACAAGAGATTAGCTAATTGAAAGGATGAAGTATTTTAACTGAAAACTTACAGATATAAAAACAAATTAAGATGTTTGGAAAGAATAAAGAACTGGTTGAAAAGTATGTACTGATGTATGGATGTAAATAGGTATGTTTTTGATTATACATGTATTGTCTAATCAGAGTTTTGTGAAAATTAGAAACCAACAAAGAAAATATGTTGTAAAATCTTTATGTATTTGTTTTCATTTTGTAGCTTTAGCATAATTATGATCTTTGCATTAGGATGCTAATCAAACAGTCTTTTAGACATTTATCTTCATTTTTTTTAGCTTTTATAGTAAACTGATTACTTTTATTTGGACTACTAGCTATTTTCCCCAATATAACTTAACTGTTTAACCAACACATATTTGACCTTTTGTATTTTGTAATTAATTTAGTTTTTAAATTGATTGAGGATAACTTTTCTCTCTCACTCACTCAAACACACAAACACACACACGCGCGCATGCACTAATTACTTTTAACTGAAAAATACTGAAGTTTTACCTTTATGTCTATCATAGACACAAATATTATACTATCTGCTTTTATGAAATAGCATCCCATTCTGCTATGTATAGAGACATTCAGTGTGTAATTGACAAGATAAAAATAAATAAACTAAAACCATGCTGATACTGGGGGGGGGCAATTTATTTTTAAATTCAGTTACTATTATTTTGAATTCTTTAATTCAAATAGAGGATGCTTTGATTATTAAAAAAATTTTACATCACACAATACATAAAAAATATTATTTGAAAAATGACTTAATCTTTAAAAAGTTTGATCATTTTAATGTAAGATTGTTGTTATCAACATTTATCTATACTAGCATTCTCACTAATGCAGTAATGATCATGAAAACATGGTGCATCTGCATTATGAACTTAAAAGGAAAGCATGGAATCATGAAGAAAACAATTTATGTTTATCACAAGATGTTTTAACATATTTCATTGCCAGTAGATGTAATTTTGTTTTGTAAAATCAAAAGTTAGATTTGACTTAATCATCACTATCAAACAAAGACTAACAAATTATTGCATCTTAGAGTTTTCTACTTAACTCTCATGCAAGGGCATATATTTTGTAGTATATTTTCTAACAGAATTCTCATATCATTTAAACAACCAGGCTTAACAGGGTTCCACAGGTAAATGGACCAATACTCTAGCCTTTAAGAATCTTTTTGCTATAGGCTTATTTGATAATTGAATTTTTTTCAGTGCCCTCTGGTGGGATAATTGGCATACAAAAAAACAACTTGTTAAATTGTTTGGCATCATTTTAATATCATTAGCTAAGTGCATATGATATTTTACAATATACATTATAATGCAAGTTTATCTGTTTCTGTAGACCAGTTTTTGACTTCTTTTTAGTGCATATTTCTGCTTATTCTCTCTCAAAATTTTTTTTATCATTGCCTGATTTAAAATTTTTCTTGCTTTAAATTCATTATTTATTCTGTTTATATGAGGAACTTTTTAATTTTTTAAAAAAAAATACTTTTTTAAATGTTCTTTTAGTAATGCCTAACTCATCACTTATATAGTTTTTTTTAGAGTAATTCTGTTTTTGATGGCTCCGAAATCTGGTGTATTTTTAATTACATAACTGTCTATGTACATTCTGTGAGATACTATATCCTAGAAAAGCCAGTGATGATTTTCTGCTTGTTTTTCCACAGTTTAGTAATTTCAACTTTGCCTACCTTAAAAAAAAATATTTCTGATTATGCATTGGCATTTTTTCATTTTCTTACTACATTTGTCAATCTAATGATTCTTTAAATTTTATTTCTTACCAGAGAAGCCACAGAAGTCATTTCAGTTTCTATGTTGATCAATGTGTAGATTTTTCTTTCTAAAATCTACTTATGTATACCTAATTTGCATCTAAAATACATCTTTAATGTTTTACAAAATTTGTATATATGCTATTGCTGACTAGCTAACTACATTTTTGTAAGATACTAAGAGCATTGTTAGGCCATCATAACTTTCTGTATACTTTTGAGAAGAATAAAATGTAAGTATCTCGTGGTATTTTTTTGTTTTGAAAATATGACACTAGAATTGTAGCAAATGTTTTCTGAGCAGTCTTATTCTAACATAAGATGATCTTATGACAAGTTATAATAGTTTTGTGTAATCTATTTCTAGACTTCATGTTTAAATGTTTAAAATGGGCTTTAATTAATACTTCAAGGTGAAATTACTTCTAATTATTTGTTCTTGATTTTTACTGATCACTGTAAAATAAAATTTTGTTTCATTAAATATCTATTTTTTTATTAAATGTATCATATGAGAAAACTAAAGCATACATTTAATGACATAATAAAATTATCTATAACATTAAAAATGTGAAAGTTTGTATAATAAGTGACTTGTAAATTTTAACTATAACAAGGAAATCATTGCTTCAGAATTTAAGAAAAAAGAAAGGGAATGCATGCATTGTCTTTGTTTACAAATTTGCAAATAAATGGAAATATTGAAACTATTTTCTTCTTAAATTTCAAAATAAACAAATTTTTAGACTAGGCAGAAAAAGTTGAAATTTAAGTTGTATTCTACAAAACTTTCTGATATAAATGTATTTTTAAAATATTTATATAGCAGATAATTTAGAAAAAATATTCTGGAAAGATAATATTTTTTAAATATACAATTACTTGTCAATTATTATTCAGATTTTGGATGGAGAGAAGAAATATCATACTACCTTGAAAGAACAATTAGCACTGCAAACATTTCATTTGCTCTGTATGGTAAATCATATTGCCCTATTTGCACCTCCCATAATGTTATTACTCTGTTAATACTATTTTTGATTGCTATGCCACCTTTTAAAAATTAAATTTAGTAAGTAGATTATTCAAATGGAAATTGTGGCCATATATGTATACATTAGACTGATACATTTGTTTTTCACTGAGCTAACTAACTATATGTAGATATTCCTGGTATTTTCATATAGCATAACATTCTATATAACTTTAAGTAAACTTTTTAAAATTTTGTTTTCTATTTTAGTGTTTGATGACTGACATAACTTGGCTCCAAAGCAAAGCCCTGGTGAATTACTCTACTTGTGTGACAATACAATACCATATTCCATTAAGTAGCATTGGAACTACAGTATGCTAATGGAGTTTCACTTCTCTTCCTCTAAATTTTTAATTTATCCAATTTTGAGGAATTGTCAAAGACTTTAATAAAACTTAGATGACATTACCTGCATTATTTAAATAATAATGACTGGTATATTGAAATTATTATGGTTTGTAAAATATGATACCATTTTTAGAAACTCATATTTTATATTCCTCAGTATCTTTGATAACTACTAAAGTTTAGTTAATTTTTTTTCAGGGAGGACTGTTTTTTGCAGTTGTAATCTCATTGAGATTAACTTTAGCTGGACATTATTAATATAACAATTAAAATATCTACTCTTATTTTATTTTCCTATTTATATTTTGATTTATAATTGATAAATTAAAAAATTTAGTGTCCATATGTTCCTTTTAAAGAAAATTTATAAAAAATACTAACAAGAATTCTATATTTCAACATATTCTAAAAGTAATAAATTTCACTTTGTTGTTTTTAATCAAACCAAAAAAAGGATGAAAGTACAATCATATTAATGCAGTGCTAAAATTATTTAGTATTTATTTTTTGCAGTTGTAAATAACTAGATTTAATTTTTTATAACATTATAGTATATCACATATATTACTGGAGTATGAATAATAATTTATATTTTTGTTACTGAGAAATTAATCAGTGGATGTGTACCACTCAGCTTATTCATGACAATGATTTCAAAGTAGTAGTGTGAACATTTTGTGCTTAATTAAATCAAACTGCATAAAATAAGTAAATTTTTTTCATTTTGCTATTTTAGTTAGTAATTTTTTAATTGGAAATTTTATTGTTATTAAAAATAATTAAATACAATCACTAAAATTTAAAAATCGAATAATTATTTTAGATTTTAAGGAAATGGCAATTTGTGAGAAATTATTGTTATTTTTGGCATCGCATCAGATTGCATATGACCAGTTTGGTTGTCTGTCTTTCTACTGTCTGTCTTGTGATTATAGCCTCTTGCTGGAATCAGTCAGTGGCTTGGCCAAGTGAGTGAGTGAATGAACTGTAGGCCAGAGCTTCATTATCGATTTGTTTCCCTTGTGATGGGAATTGATTCCAGGAGACAGCTGGGAGATGGAGGATAATGAAAGTAACAACTATAAGAATGACAACATCACCTTAATTCAATATTCAGTTTGATTGATTGCTGTAATTTCCATGGTAATAGAGCTGGTCTCTCTGACTATGATTATATCTATCATTCAGAAGAATTTATAATCAAAACAATGTTGCCATTTGATAATAAAGGATGCATATAACTTTTCAGTGATGAAATTTTCTCATTTGATTTTCTTTTTTTTTTACATTTTTTACTAACGCTTTACAGTATGCAGTAGAATTGCTCTTTCTTGATTCTTCATTCAAAATATTACAATGGGGTTTTTCATTAAGTAATTGGTTTATTATTGGCCATTTTACAAAGTCATCCGGAGTTCTTCCAATGCAATCTGTTTGTTTTTGGTGCATCTTGGTAACCAGGAGTTTTCCAGATGAACCTTTGAGCTATTGAAGAAAGGAATATTAGTTGTAGAAGCAAGATAGTCTTGCTGAGATCTAGGAGCAGCAGTTGAAAGAAATCAGCTGAAGGCTGAAATGTAATTAATGTATTCACCAAGTGGGGTTGCATCAGCAAGTTTAAATCTATTGCCAAGGTTATGCTAGATAACTTCAGCTTGCTGTGGTAATTTAGATATTTAGATATTTTTTTCTTGTATTTATAATGAAAACAAACACCCTCAGACTAGAACAAAACATAGAACTATTGAATACACATGAGTATGGCTTAAGTTGCATATTTTATGTTTCCTCCATTCACTCAATCCAACTCAATCTCTCAACCACTCACCTTTCCATCCTTGTTGGGTCTGCTGTTTACTAGAAACACCATATCTGCTTTCTAGGTAATATCCTACTTAACTTATTGTTTATAGTTCTTGTTAGTTAACCAGCTGGTATTTGTAATGTATCTACGAGTGATAATCTTGTTATTCTGTAGCCTACTGCTAAACAATGAACTTTTCCATGGAATTAGTCACTGTTAATTAAAATTATATAACTGGTTTTTATCAATGATTTTCTTCTTTAAATATTTGCTGTATTTTTTAAAAATTTGGCCTGCTGCTGACAAAGAAAAGCATTAATCTCTTACCAATTGTGACTAAAAAGTAGTTTTTGTTTTTGGTTTAAAGTTTGTCACAAAGGAACCTGAAATACTTAAATGACCTCAGAGCTGCATGTATGAAGTCTTTATTTAATTACCATAAGTTAATTTCATAGTTTATATACATCAATAAATTTACTTTGTTTTAGACAATCCTTAAATATATGTTTGTTTATATATAGTGAAACTACTACATAATAACAGAAATTTAAAAAAATTTTGCAATTAAAATTTGTAGCATCTATTTTTAGGGGCTTTTTTCTTTTTTATTTAACAGTTCAAAAACCAATGCAAGTGCACTGCCTACAAAAATGAGTAAAGTACTCAACTAGTATCTTACAGGAGAAATAAAAATAAAATACTATAATTTTTCATTTTTATTTTTAAAGAAATTGCTTGCTCTAAACATGTAATGTAAATGTGAGTAGTCTTGGATAATCAGACAGATGCATTGGTATAAAGGAGGCAAGAAGTTGGGGAAAATAGGCATGTATGTAATTTTATTTGTAACACTAGTACTTTTTCTTTTCATAGTTGGACAATAAAATAGGTTGATTATTTTTGAAAATATTTATCAAGAAGTTGGTTTTTATGCTCAACATTTCATTAAGAAAAGCAACTCATCAATGAATGCCTGTTGCTTTTGCTTCTGCTGTTGTTTTCGGTTACCCTATTGAAATGAGCTTGTGATTAGATCAGGAACAGTAACACTTTAAGGATTACACTTTTTTTTCTGAAACACCTATCCCAGCTGTAATTTTTGTCATGACATCACATGCCCTTGAATCAAATGTGAGTAACTATAAACTAAAAACAGAGAACATTGGCATGCATCTTGACTGCATAATTATGGAAATACAAAATGACAAAAATGTTAAGTCAGTGGGGGAAGGCACTGACTGCATGGTATATGAACAAGGCCCTTTGTTTTTGTGTTTTTTTTCTTTTATTTTTTGTGGAATTTTTTTGTGTTTATTACAACAAAAATGGGCAAAAATTCGTGAAATAAAATGAGTAATAATTTTTCTGGGTAAATATCAGGATTTATTTTGGTGGGCAGAAAAATTGACTAATACTTTGATAATAAACATCTCATGATTTTGTTGTAAAATTAAAAATGATCTTAAAATTCTGTATGCCACTTCTGAGTTTAAGAAAAACAATGTCTAATACTGTATTTAAACAGTAAATGGCTTAGTGTAATTTCCAGAACTCCATTGTAGCATAGGCCTGCAGCAGTATTTTAAAGTGTCTTTTCCAAGACTCTTTCTCTACAGTTTTGTATGCAGCCAAATTTTGAAAAGACTCTCACTGCATCAACTTTTTTTAGGTTCAAAGAAATTTTATTTAAATTTTGATTAGTAACAAAAATTAATAATTTTTTTAAAATGAAAATTTATGGTCTTAAAGGATTTTAGCCAAAATTAGTTTACATTGAGACTGCGAGCCGGTTACCCAACCCTACTCCCTCTCTCTCTGGAGGGAGGGGGAGGTAGGGTTTTCCCAATGCTCTGACCAGTAGAAAGGTGTTGTCTCACCCAGAAATTTGGAGTCGAAAGAATTTAGTTAAACAAAAGCATATATTTATCTTATTTACTTGTAGCTCCTTTCTTCACAGCATGCGTACCTGAAAATATAAGCTTTGTCCACGTAGCGCTCACGAGAATTTACTTATTTTAAAATCGTCCATTAGTAAGGGTGGCTGGCGGCCAATCTTCCGCACGTGTGGTCGGTCATCAGCATCAACTTAGCCAGATGGGACAGTGGATGCAAGAAGCAGCACAGCTCAAAGTTGGAAAGACAGTGCAGTGGATTTTCCAGAATTCAAGAGGAGTGCTGATGCAATTATTTGGGGTCAGCATCTGGAATTCACTTTCCAGTTTAGCAGTTTCTTCACCAGGAGCCACAAAGTGGGAAATTATTTGAGCATATTTGGTGAATTTATCAGTTGAAGCCACACTTTTGCAATGAGGATCAAACAACACAATGACTTTCCAGAATGCCGACCCATTGTGAAAAAGATAAGGGGACATTGCAAATAACAGTAACTCCAAACTTTTTTGACAACTTTTCAAAAGCACTTCCAAGTATTTCCTGTTTGCTGACAGGTAACATGGACATGAAAAAATAGTTTTTTCTGGAATCTTCCTTGATGTGCTTTTGTGAAAAAGTTTTGCAGAGATGACATTGTTAACCAGAATTCTAATTTCATTTTGTGTGTTTTGTGCAGTGGTTGAAGTGTTTTGATGAGAAATTTGAGCTTTGTAAAAAGGCTTTGTCTAGTTTCTTGCATAGCTTCTTGAATTTTAAGCTTTTCAGCTTTCCCACTGTTGAATTCTTTGTGATTTAAAAGCCACATTAAGATGCCCCAATGCCTTCTGAACATATTCTGAAATCAAATACAGACTGAACCATCTTGTCGGTACAAAAACAATTGGAATGCTGCATTCAAACGCAGTCTCCTTGCAAGAGGTTTTTTTACCTTGCTTGAGTACTTGAAAACTGCAACAGCATCAATTACAAACTTCTTTAAATCAACCTTTTTTTGGAACATCTGTTGCATGAGAGATAGAAACATGCAGCTGACGAATTGGAAAAGACAGACAAATTAATTAAGGTTTTTCATTGGGCTTTACATCCTGTGAACTCAGCACAGTAAGAAGCTGAGTCAGAATTCACTGCTGCCACATCCTTCCAGGTAAGTGAATATTCATTAAACGTTTTGCTGACACACACCAACTATTTGACTGTTTACTGACAATTCCATATCTGCTACAATAAGCATAGGCTTCACAACAAAATCAAAAAAAACGAAAACAAAATTACCAAGGTTTGGTGGTCAAGAACATCTAGCAAATTGTAAAAAATCAAAGAACTACATTTCTAGTCAATCTCTCTTTAATTTTGTTGGTCAGGGCAACATCTTTCTACTCCAAATATTTCTTGGTCAGATTGATTGAATTTGGCAGGGATTTTGCAGTTGGACAGAAACTTTGTACAAACTCTGAAGGACTATCAGCAAGGCCAAGCAGCTGTCCACGTAGGGCATGGACAAATTCATTTACTACATCATGTTGGCCTCAATCTTTCTGTTGTGCCTACATGGATGCTGATTCCAGTGCTTTTTGATTTTTAGTTTTGCCTTGTTTTAGTTTTAAGTGTTGTTTGCTCTCCAGATTTTCTTTAATTCAGTCAGCACAAGTATCGGTTTTGATGCCACCCATTTGCATCACAAAATCTCAACTTCACCCTATCCTGTTTTTGTTTTCTTATGATGTTCAAAAATCATTCTTATGCTTGGTAACATGCTCCATTATAGCTTTTTGCTTTCATCTCATTTTAGTAGGGCAAATTATTACTTTAAAACTATCAATTTCTAGTATGAAGAATGCATGTCATTGGTGAGATGATGCAACATAATGTACAGATACACGTATGCATAGTGCATTACTGTGTGTTGCATGCATGTATTATGTTTATTCCACATTACTTCAGTAGGCACAACAGAGACTAATGTTTTACTAACAAAAGACACATCGGATGCAATGTATTTTATTTTCATAATAAAAAAAAAACAACTTTTATTTGTACTTGAGTGATACAAAATTTGGGTGAAAACCAGTAAAATCTGAATCAGAAGATTTGGAAATTTTTCAGTAAAAATCAGTTAAATATTTTGATGTTTTAATGCTGCATTTAAAAGATGACATTTTAACTTTAGTTCTTCCTCGTGATACATAGGAATTTTGCATTGAGCATTGACAAGTTTTATCATGAAAGTCACGAGATTGTTTAGACTTCAGTAATTTCTTGGCTTTAAAAAACTATTGTAATTGGTTGTTACAGATTTTAATAGGTTCTATTAAGTTTACCTTAATCAGTAAAAAGGTTATTGTGAATTGCAAATATAAATTGTGCTTGGAGCTATGAAAATGAGAAGCAACATGGAAGATTTATTGTAAATATTAATTATTCAAAGTAAAAAGTCTGTTTGGTTCAGTGCAGTTATTATGCACTGTTTCTTGAATCAACATGTAATTCTTCACAGTGACAAATCACTAAAGAGCCATAATCTGATTATATTTTACTAAAATCAAGTGAAGGAAAAACTATTTTCTGTACATTCCATAACAACCACAACAAAAATTAGAAGAGAAAAAAAAAGCAAGCCTGAGCATTATTCAGATAAATTATTTGATGTTTTCTTTTGCTATTTTGGATCTCCAGCTTGTTTTATATTATCATATGTATTGAAAGAGTAAAATTTAAAATAATTCAGAGAATATGAGACATTTAAAAAAGATAGTTTGGACAAACGTTTGCAACATTGTAAGTAGTTAAATAGCATAATAAATATTGTGCAAGATATGCCAATGCTTATGATAATTCAATCTTTTATTTTTACATTTTTAATAATTGCAATCCTAATCTACTGAACAGTTAGTTCAGCAGTCAAGGATGACCAAAAATGATCACATGTAGAAACACATTCTAATTATACTTATATTCTTTCTAGGTGTTACCTTGGAAAGATTTTTAGACTGTGTGTTGAATGTATCATAAAATGAAATCATGTTTTCCAATAATGAATTATAAATCATGAATTCTGCTTTCAACTTTCATCCTTTTTAACTTAAATACAGTATAAGCAAAATCAACTAAGTGGCACAGAGAAAAAACAAAACAGTAAACAATTGTCATGAGTTAAGCAGTATTAGAATTGCATATTACCTCAAAGTAGTATATATCTTGAAAAAAGGAAATACTACCAAATATCTGATTTTTTCTGCATGCTTTCAACAAGTTTGCATCTCAAGACTGATACAACTTGGCAGTTTACATTTTACATCTTAGTCATCTGTAATCAGAGGTAATGTGAAAACAAGCTTTCAACAATGTAAACAAAGTTGTCTATTTATATAGACTATCAACATTAAAATAAAAAGCTTTTATTAATAAATATAATTTTGTTAGTGTTCTTATCTCTACTACAGTTTCAAACGTGTCCTTGTTCTTAATGAAAAATAGCTGTTAAATAAAATTGAACAGTAAAGTTCAAAAATTGGCAGAAGCTATAAATCTTTATAAATTTTGTCAGGAATTAGTTTTATATGTCCAGGTTTCTTTATAGCCTGAGATAAAATCTACAGATTTAATAACATTTATATTGAAAAAAAGAATAAAAATTAACTTAATTTGGCTAGAAAAATGTATAAATTTTACCATTTTTAACAAAACAAGCAAACAGAAACAACAAAAAACATTTTATAGCATTTTATTGATTGTGCTAAGTGCATAACCCATTATGAAAAGTCATAGAGAAGACAAAACAACAAAAAAAAAACAAACTAGCACTTGTAAATTGCATAATTGTTTTTTTTTAAATTTTTTTTTTAGAAAAATTGCTAAAATGTACAACAGTAAGTAAATCTGCAAAATAAATTTATGCTTTTTCATTAAGATTGCTTATCACTCAAAGTGCAGCTATTGTATAAAACATGGAAATACCAAACTATCTAGCAAACAGTATGAAATAAAACCTACAGGCTGTGCTATGAAGTGATTTTTCTCTGCTGCTTTGGAAACCTAACATGAAAAATAGGTAGACTAAATCCTATCTGACTTCATGTAAATTTTATGAAGAAATGCATTAATTTTTTTAATGTTTGAATTTTTATGTAAAATAATGTTGTGCTTGTCAGGAAACTTTTTTCTCTTTTTATTACCAGTAATACAAATATCTGCATAGGAAATAAGTGTTTTGTATTAATTAGATTAAACACATCATTAGTTATCAGTATTAACTTGTTTAGCAGTTGTAAAATCTATACTTTACTGTTATTTTATTAATTTCAATGTCTCATTTTCATCAGATTGGAATTTCCTGTAAGACATCACCTATAATATATGGGAGTTATTTCATTGCTATATGCATATATTTTCTGGGCAGTTGTAGAAATTATTAAAATTGTTTTCTTCAAATTTTAAGTACTTTATTTCATATTTTTGTCTTTAAATTAAATTTGAATAAAGTTTTGGAAAGTTTTATATTTTTTAAAACTTATTTCACATTTTACAAAACTTTAAAGAAGAAATTAATGATTATTTTAAAAAGTTTTTAGCCAGGTTTTGTTGTTGCTGGTGTCATTTTTCATTTGTAGAAAATGAAAATGAGAAAGATTGAATTTATAAACATTTAATAAAGTTGACAAATCTAAACATTAATAATAATAATAATAATAATAATAATAAATAAAAACTTTTGAACTAATCCAGCAGTGAAGCAGTTTCATTTGGATATTTCATCTATTAGGAAGTTGTAGTGATGCTTCATATCTGTAGAGTTATACATCAAATGTCATTTTCTGTATTTAATTCTTACCTTAATTTTATTTCTCTTTGCAAATAATTTAATATTTCTATTTTTGTAAGGTGGTTTGACTTTTGCAGTCAGTGATCAACACTAGCTTACTGAATAGTGTACTGTTTCTACCTTGGTTTCTACTTGTCTAAATGTGATATAATTTTCTCAAAACTATCTTGGATTTGGCTTTGAAACATGTTTTGTAAAACTAATTTTATTAATTACTTTATTCTTTGGAAATTCTTTGTATATGTTAATGTAAGAACTATTTAGGTAATCAACAGTAATACATGTTTTTCAGTACCACCAAGCAGGTAGTTAAATATAAATATTGTAAATATTTAAATTTGCATATTTAAATTTTAGTTGAATTCATGAAAGACTTACTTATTAATTATGGGTATTTTAACAAGTGAAAATATGGAACATTTTTAAAAGATGTAAAGAACAAAAATAAACACCTATTACATAAAGATATGACAATTTATTTTTTTTTATCAATTATGATGGCTGAGTCAGTTAGTCTTTTGCATGCATGCTCCTTTCTTGCAATATTGGGCCTAAGACCATCTTGAAGTCACCTAAGGTGCTTTGTTCTGATGTTTGTTGGGTTTTAAAAGGTGCTTAGTCTTCTCAAATGTTGGGGTTTATTTTTGAAATCTTTGTGCATTTCAGTGACTTTATTTCTTGGGCTGGCCATAAAAGGTTCTAACCAGTATCTATTCTGTTGGCATACAAGTAACTTGATTGACCCATTGAAGCTGTAAATAATGTATTGAGCAAGGTGGGTGGTTATTCATGCTCCTGTAGGTTACCATCTGGTTTCACTGCTGTGAGGAAATTATATGACTGTTTGATAGCCACAGTGCCAGTTCCTCTGTATCTCATAAATTATCTCATTGCCCAGATGGATTTGGAAAGCCAGGGCTTGAAACATTGCACTTCTTTGGATAAGGAGAGAGATGAGTTGCATAGCTGTTTGTTGCAGTTTCTATTTGGTCTTATGAATTCTCTATTATGGCTGTATTCCAGATTGTAGATTTAACAGGATTCTCTATTACACCTAATAATATCTATCATATATGATGAAAGAAAGAAAAAAGCAAATATATTTAAAATATCTACAGCCATAGCCAAAAATTGTGCATCACCCTAGAATTTTCTCATGTTGGTAAAGTTGCTGAATTTTTTGCATAATAATGTTATGTTAATGTATTGCAGTGCATACCACTTTCTTGTTTACAAAAAATTGAAGTATGTGACAGTTTAAAATCTAACTCGGAAATACATGATTTCTGAAAAGACCTTATAAAATTATAGCAAGTGTGACTCAGAAATATACAAAAGCAGACATTTAGAAGTGGTCTTGAATATGGTGTCAAGTTATGATATATGATAAAACAGAAAAGCCAAATAGGTTGCTTAAAAAAATTATTATATTTAATTAAATACAACTTTCATGGGTTTATTAGTGATAAACTGGTAGCCACCTCTTGTTCACTATACTTCAAACCATATAGGGGTTGAACACTCACTACTTTAATAATATTGTGCCTCTGTTGGTGTATATACAGTCCAGATACTATTTTATAATGCTGTTGTTGAACTATCTCATTGTATTTTTGGGGATTCTATGCCATTCCTTCATCAATGTAGCTTATAGTATAGATAGTTCAGCATCTTTGGTGCATTTTGATAATTATGGATGGATATCTCTCCAAAGAACATGCACATGTTTAATTGGGAATAAGTCCAGTGACTTGGCAGTTCTGAACAAAGTGACAATTTTATTGTCTTGGGTAATAAAAATTCTTCATATTTTTGGCCCAATGGAGACATGTATTGTTATCTTAGAAAAATAAATCCTGAGCCATAACACTATAGAAATTTTATTACAGCTGGAGAATGTTATTCCTGTAAATAACTCATTATACTTGATGATAAATAAATTTTTTCATGCTTTACGATGTTTACTTACACTATCATTGACTTTCCACCTTAACAATCATGAGCTACTTTTGCTGCAGAGATGTACCTCCATCCAGTTTACTTCCACACACATTTTTCCATCACTGAAGTTGAGATTAAATCTTGACTTATCCTTGACCATCATATAGGCTCATCTGGCATGCATTAACCATCTGCAAGCAAAATGTCACAACTCTGATGACTTTTATTCTTGAGCAAAATGATGTAAGTCTGTAGCCCTTTAAATGTTTATTGCAAAGCATTTCTACATAGATTGAAGGGAAATGATGGTGTCCTGTACCTGCTTGAGTTGATGATGTAGAGCTATAATGATCATAAATTGATTCTTCAGGCTTTTTACAATGAACCTATAATCATTATGATCTTTGGACGGGGATGATCATTACTGAACTTTTCATGGGTTTTGCTAGTTGTCTGGTACTGCTGTCATAACCAGATCAGGCACCAATGTTTCTAGGAACTACTGGCTATTTATTCCCCTCCCAAGCATGTCAACTTCTCATGTACATTCACTTTTTGTTAATTATCATCATTCTGGCATGGTGAAAGTGAATGCAGGATGATTCTAAAGTCTGTCTGACCTTCTTTTACACTATAACCTGTCTGCACAAAATGCTTTATTAAAACCTTCCTGTCTAATCTGGAAACTGCATCTTAGACAGCTTTCAGCAATAGTAGTATGAGCTGAATATGCAAGAATAAGCTAACTGCAATTTGATTTAAATAGACTATACAATATTCACTCAAAGGAATATTTGCATAATTGTGAAATTTAAAAAAAATTTCTGAGACTGTCCAGTATCTATAACTTTATGCATAGTATGTTATAATTGTTTAAATAGTTTTTTTGTTTAATTTTCAAACATTTGAGGCCAGATGGAATGATCATTCTATATTTTGATTAATTTTTAAAAGAAATGTTGCTCTAGATTTTAAAAATACTACTTTAAAAAAAAATTGATTATTTTGTAGGGATCTCATTACTGTATAATTTTATCCATCTATAACTTGCTATGTACAAAGCTAAAAAATGTAATTTATGGCATCATCCCACCTAAAGTAAGGAGGGCTGGAAGCTTTTAATGAACTATGACAGAGAGATCTGTGGATATGAGAAGATACAAAGGTTGTTCACTTGGTGAATGCTGTAAATGTGGCTATAATTTTAAAAATATTTTCATTAAATTTTTGGAAAGAAATTGTTAAAATAATCGAATGCATACTGACATCTTAAAATATACATAATTTAATGTTTGTTTTTTTTTTTTAAATTAATTAATTTTTTTCTACTTTCTTTAAAGATGAACCATGGCATTTAATTGGTGAATGAGAATTTTATAGTAAGGAAACAGTATATATGAGATCAGTAAATAAAACTTCAACCTTACTAACCTTATGTTAATTTTGGCAGTGTAAATCCTGCATAAACATAAATTTTAAATATTATTGAAAATCTGGAGCATTCAGAAAATGTATTCAAATTAATTTTTTCTGTATAAAAATTTTCAAGATTAGATTTTTTTGGAAATGTAAGTATTAACAAACTTTCTGTAAAGTAAATGATATAAATAGCAGGTAGATTTAAATGTAAATGTGTCAAGTTAGCTTATTGGGAATAATTAATATGTTGAAATCATAGAGAAAAATTAAAAATTTTTGATGAAAACTTATTTTATTGTAAAAAAAATTATAAAAATTAGAAACATTAAATAAATTAATCAGAAGCTAAATTGTAATGATTAAGGGAAATCGATGAAATTTATTGTAAAATATTCTGCAGTTTATTATAGTTATAGCTTATCATTGACGTAGTTTTTCATTGAATTGCAATATTAAATTTTTTATTGTTTTATGATCACTGCTATCTTTTTTGATGCACTTACAGAATAATGTGATATTGTTGAATACATGCCCTAGTTTTATGATAATTTAAATGGTAAGGAAAATGAGGTCATATAGATCATTAAACTGTCTTAGTTCATTGTTTACTATTTGTAAAATAAACTTAAACCTTCCAAAATAGTATAAAAGATCTTGTGATAATGCATAGTAAAAGGATGTGTTATAAAAATTTTTCAAAGACTAATTGCAATCTTTAGAAAGACATTTATTGCAACTTCCTATATGAACAATATCACAATTTACTTTGTCAACAGAACAGCACTTAAATGCAAAGATGGCATCTGAAATAGAATTACAGCTCTAATATTCACTTAATGACACATTAGAAATAAGTATTTACATATAGAAAAAACAACAATAGAAATTAACTCATTTTTATTGATCAAAGTTTTAAAAAAATGAAAACAACAACCAAGACAAAATGAGATTGAAGGCATGTGGAAACTTCTGTACGAAATCTTACCCTACTTCAAATTATTTTTTAAAATGCTTAAACTTGATGATAGTTAAGCAGATGTAATTGACTCTGAAAACAGAATTTTAACTCTATAAATTATCTAACATGTGCATGGTGAATTTGGTTTAGAGTTAACATCAGGGTTGAGTTATGGTTAAGGTCAGGATTTGGTTTAGGGTTAAGTTTAAATTTAAGGTAATGCTAAAGTTTGGGTTAAGGTTTAAGGTAATGTTAGGTTTAGGGTTACTAAATTGGAAGTGTAATTATTTTTGTGTGAATCTTTTGTAATTTGTTGTTACCTATTAATATCATTCTAGCCAAAAGCAATGCTATGTAACATAAATATATAGCTATATTAATAATATTTAAAGGAATCATTTGATGCCAGTAGGCTGTTGTTATTTTGAAAACTTTCAGACAGAGAAGCTAAAGCATTTAAAATTATTTTCTGCATCAGCTGAGATCACAATAAAAACATAACATCCCAATACATTTATAGAAAAGTGGCAAATGACAGATTTGAAAGCAATCTTCTTCTAACTTGTTCAGATTACATTTACATGTTTTAATTAACTAGACTTGTTAGGGTTGGGGTAAGTTTACTAAATCGGATATATAATTAATTTAATTATGAAACTGGATTCTTTTAAGCAATACATGTATAAGAAAAAAGTAAAAAAAATTGTATTTGTTTTGTTGTTGAGATCTATTAATAACGTTATACCAAAATCATTGCTTGTAACATAAATATTAGGTCATTACAAAAGTTTTGTCAATTTTTATATTATGTTAATTTGGGGTTCATTTTTTGCATGCTTGTGAAGGTGTATGTAGATAAATTATATATCGTTTTGTAGCATGTGCTTTGGCATACATTATGAAAAACCTACCTTTTTAAAAATCATAAAATGGATATTTGTTTCAGGGTTCTGAGTGAAGCATGGATAGAAACATTTTTGATCCATTTTGCTTCATGAGTTAAAACTAGGCCACAAAGCGAGTGAGGCAACTCATAACATTAAGCAAGCATGGGGCAAAGACACAGCAAATGAGTACACAGTACAATGATGGTTTGCAAAGTTTTGATCAGGAAATGTGAGCCTTGAAGATAAGGAACATAGCAGGCATCCTTCCAGCTGTGATGACAACCATCTAAAAGCCTCAGTTAAGGCCGATCCAAGAAAAACAGTGCAAGAAATTGCTGGAGAGCTTTCCGTAAGCACTGCAACTATTTCCCGCCATCTTGACATAATCAGCAAGGTGAAAAAGCTGGACAAGTGGGTGCCTCACAAGTTGAATGAACAACAAAATCATCAATTGGAGATTTGCTCTTCCTTTATCATAAAAAACAAAAACGATCCATTTCTTGACCTAATGATTGTGTGTGATGTAAAATGGATCCTTTATGACAATCACAAATAATCAGCAGAGTGGTTTGACAGAGACAAGGCACCTAACCACATTCCAAAACCCAGTCTCCACCCAAAGAAGGTCATGGTCACTGTCTGGTGGACTGCAACTGGTATCATCTACTATAACTTCTTGCAACCTGGGAAACCATCACAGCTGAGAAAGGTAGGGTCGTGAATTAAACATTGTTCATCAGAAACTCAACTCTGCTCCATGACAATGCTTGTCATCTTGTTGCAAAAGTGACTCTTCAGAAACTGAACATGTTGGGGTACAAAGTTCTCCCTCACTCAGCTTATTCACCAGACCTCTCTTCCACAGACTACCACCTTTTAAAACACCTCAACAGATTCTTCCAAATGAAATCATCCAATCAAGCAGCAATTGAAACTGCCTTTAACAATTTATCAACTCCAGAAATCCAGATTTTTTTTTAAAACTGGTATAAATGCACTTATAACTTGTTGGCAGAACTGTATTGATTGTAATGGAACTTACTTTGATTAATAAACTTCATGTTCAGCAATGATATGAAGTCTCAATGTTTCTGTAATAAAACCGACAAAAATTTTGTAACAACCTAATACATAGATATATTAATACAATCCAGATGCACACTTAGAGATAATTACATTTTAAATTTAGTAACCTTAATACTAACCATAACCTTAACACTAAGCCTAATATTAACTTCATCTCTAATGTTAATCCTAATAATAACCTTTAATCACACCCTAATGTTAACCTTAACCTGAACCATAATTCTTATTCTAATCTTGACAATGCCTTACATGATTAGTTACACCCTTTACATCTTTACATTGGCTTTGTTTTTAATGCATATTGCATCTTTGCATATTAATTTTTCCTTTCTTGTTAATTTTGTTAAACGTTATGAGAGAAATATTGGATTGCTCCTACATCATGCATACTCAATTATAAATGTTGGCAAACCTGATTTATTTGAAGTTTTACTTAGATTTAGCAAAAGATTTTGTTTTATTGTTTTCATTTTCTAAAATTATAGTGTTGAAGCCTATGACCTAAAGGCTGTTTTCAGAATATTTCAGGATTAATAAATGAAATTTGAAAGTGATATTAAGGAATTTGAAGATTTTCACACTAAAGCACAAATATTAAAAACTAATTTTCTCTTCTACCTTAGAATCTATACAAATTGCATTCGTTTTTAAAATCATAACATGACATTCAAAAAAGATTCAAGTTTGCTGCATATGCTCTTGAAATTGTTTTGTTAATACAGCTGATTTTGTGTAAATGGATTAATTTTTTTTGTTAAAATGTATAAAATTTAAGTTAATTTAATAAATTATTAATATGAATAGTTAAATTCAATATACTATTACAACTTTTTATTAGAAGTGACCATGAATTCATAGGAATTACAATTTTACCATTTGCATAATATATTTTTCAGATAGCCATTTTTTTTTAGGACACACAGATGACTTAGTAGTGTATTTAGCTTCATTGCCTTATTTAAAAAAAAAATGAAAAATCTGAATGTTTTAACTCTGTTACTTTCAGTGCTAAAATATTATTTCAGATTCTATTTTTTTATTAGTCTAAAATTCTATAGCTTGGTACATAAATTGAGGTAATGACACATTGTTCACTAGAAGATGGCAGCATCTGGGTAGTGTATTAATTTTGGAATGTTTAAGCGATTATTAAATAAAGTAATGAAATAAATTTTAATGTTATTTTTGTTAATGGTTTTGGATGATGGTATTATTTTTCATTAGATGAATTTTTTACATAATTTAGCACAATGACTAGTTGATAACATGCAGAATGTTCTAGTTATACTATGTAAACATTTGCACATGACTTACCATTGGTATTTGGCAAATAATAAATTTTACATTTTATTTTGGTTAATAATGCAGAAAATATTTGTATCTTGAACACTTAATTGCAGTAAGAAAAAGCTACAGTAAATCAAGGAGATGTAATTGTTGTAAAAAGCCATTTTTAGCAATAAGTGAAGTAGAGTAAATAAAATGCATTTGAGAGCAGTTTTTTGCAGCTTTACTTGAAAATTATTTAATTTTCTCTTTTTTTTTACAATCTGTTTTTTATCATGAAGATTTAAACAAAATATAGAGGAGATTCCATTTCTGATATGGATCTGACTCTAGCTAAAACTCCAAACATAACTGAATGTTAGAACTAAATGGAGATTTTATAAGCTAAACACAGCTTACATCTAAAACTTTATGCTTAAATTGCATTAAGAAATCCAAAATGTAATCTATTATTAATTCAGCCTGTCATCTCAGAGGAAAATATTATGGAATAAAAAAACAAACAAAAAAAGTAAGAAATTGGAAAAAGTAAAAAAAAGATGTGTGTATATAATAATAATTATTTTTGCTATAATTTTTATAAATGGCAGTTTTCTTATTACAGTTGCTGGGCAAGTAGACTAGAACAAACCATCTGTTGAGAGAACAGTATTTTATGAGAGAGATTTAAGTGAAAATTAATTATGTGTGCTGGTGTTTGAAGGACTAATGTGTTTTGATGATTCATTTGATTGGGCTTCCAATAAGGCCAAGGTGGTAATCTTGTATAGGTTTCAATTTTTATTGCCAGCATTCCCTGGAACCATGCAAAAATGGACTATTATAATGCAGCTTCAGAAAGACAAAAAATGTTTGCAAAATTTGAAGTTTCAGCATTTTTACATTTTTAAAAATTTAATAATTACCCTCTCTACTAAATTTGATATATATTTTTTTACTGACAGATTATTTTATGTTACTTATTAAATGGAAGCTGATTGTACTGAGTAAATAGGAGTAAAACAGTTGACAAAAGTCATATTTGATGCATGATTTGCAAAATTGTTAATTGTTTTATGTAAAAAAATATTAAAATGCACTTAAATTTGGCTTGCTGCATGTGTACATATTACTTTTGATATCTTAGCAAGTGGATAATTTTTTTTTAAAAAATGACCAACACAAAATAAACAGACAAGTTTTACTTATGTTTAAAAATCAAGTTATTTAAAACCACCACTGCATGTTTTTTATGTGTTTAAGAATATGATATTTTTGTGTTTTATAAGCTAGACAAGAAAAAAGAAAAGATTTACTATGTACGTCTTTTGAAGATTATTTCTAACTACATAAGCATGCAAATAACTGCTGTTAAACCATATTAAATATGATAAATATTGGTGGAAGTGACCATTATTAACTTTTTAAAAATTATTAGTTAACTTCTTGTTTTATCAACATTCACAGATATGGTAGTTACTAAACTAAGTGCACAATGGAAAATATGAGATACTTTAGTTTAAATAGTAGTTAGCTGTGTTGGGTTTAAGTTACTGTAATTTATACCATTTTGAAATTTGTTTATTGAAATGTTCAGTTGTTTTGGGAAATTTTGAAAACCTAGAAACTTAGAGCATTACACATACACAGCAGCTGCTACTGCAAAATAAATTACTAAAACAAATTTTATAAATAAATGAGTCTTAAAATGTTTTATTTGTTTGTTTGCTGCTTTATTTCATTTAATCTTGTGGCTACGATGCTATTCTACTCAGCTCACAAAGAGATAGTGATTTAGATACTAATATTAGAAAATAATTGTTTTCATTAACAAAAAATGTATTAAGGCTTTTTTTCACTGGAAAAAGATGAAAAAGAATGGTATAATCTCTAAATCATTTACAAGAATAGTCAATGAAATATATTTATCTAAATTGTAACTATTGTGAAAAAATACAAAAAATATATACCTTTTAGTTTTTCTAAGAAAGAAGTTCTTTTTATTTATTTGTTGGTAAGAATTATCCCATATATTAGTATGGTGGTTAATAGATAATATCTATCAATTTTTCATTAGAAGACAAGTTTAAGGAAAAACCAAATTAGTAGCATGGCAGCTAATTTTCTGCTTTTATTTTAGAGATACAATATTTGTACAAACAGAGTTTGTTAACAACATTAAAAATATGTAAAGAGAGAGCAATGATTTTACAACTCAAGCATATTTTGTTTCTATTTAAAATAAATGACAGCAGTAATTTCTTCAATGCTCAATGTTTTGAGATATCTAAAAGATTACCTGACTTGAAGCTAGTACATAGTTGTTTATCAGAGCAGCTAAAGATTTTTAACTTTATGAAACTACACAAAATGTAATGATTTGAAAAAAATCTTGAGCTTTAGATGGCATTTGCTTATGTCTAGCAAATGAATGTTGCAATTTCCTGAACTATCTCAGAAATATCTCATTTTGATTGATTAAAATTTCTATTGGTACTTTTGATTTGTTGCAATTACCTGTGAATTTTGTTAGAAAAATTAATTGCACAAGCTAGAGGAATAATACTAAAAGCTGTAAATAAATGTTTAAAAAATATGTTAATTACTATTTATCCAAGTAATAATAAACTATTTATAAAGCCCCAGATGCTTAAGTTTCAAGAAAGAAATATTAATCCTTTTTGGATTATCTGAAATTGTTTTATTCTTAAAACAAATTACACTATTCTGTCTGAGTAATGGCTATTGCAGTTGATACTTTCTGGTTTTAATTAATTAACAAATAGGGTGGATTGTGGCTAATTGTGATAAAATTAGCCTTTTCCAAAATTTATGATATATTAAGCTAATAATTTTATGCAGAATGCCTTTTCAATATTGTATAAATTAAAAGCAAAATTCAGAATTGTGATGTCTGTCATTTTTTTATAACTTACCCCAATGTGGGGGTGGGAAAAGTTTATCAAGCTTCAAGGAAAGTTGTAACAACACTATTTTTACTGTGGTACTAAGTAGCATTATATGCATTTTGCATTTTATCATAAATTTCTCATATTTAGTAACAAAGTCAACAAACAAATGGTAATTTTACAATAAACTTCTATTACATTTTAGTTAACCCATTTAAGTTATGCAAAGATACTACTTTCTTATTTTTTACAGTAACTGTTACCTTTCATTTATAATATCTTGTCAACAAGGTATTAGTAGATGAAGATCTAAAATAAAAATTCAGAATTTTAGGGTTTTAATTTAAGTCACATGACATGCTATTAGGATTTCAATATTCTATTCATATGTGTATGTGTGAATAAATATTTTGATTTATATTTATACTGCTTGAGGAAAGTTGTACAACATCCCCATTACTGTTATAACTAGTCCAGTGCACCTTCATTTGGATCATAGTACAACAATTTAAGAGTTACTTTGATGTTTAACTTTTAAAACTGATGCAGCAAGTTTACATAGTTTTAAATAAAGCAATCTTGCATGAGCCAACTTACATTTTGATGGTTCCAATTAACCAAATGGCTTCTGATTTTCTCAGAATTACAAGGCTGTAAAATCATGACTCTATATGCATATTTTTATATCTGCAGAATGTCAGTATAATAATTCTTTTTAATAGAGGCAATATTACAATATGCACCTGTTACTTTTAACTCTTGGTTTCTTCTACATTATTATAGCAAATTATGAGTTTTATATTTAATACATTGGTACTTTTTGATGCAATCTGCTGATTTTTCTCTGGTGAGAAACTAAAATATTATTTTTGCATGAAAATGAAATCAATTGACTTGGAAAATCATTAACCATTTAAATGATCTGAATTTTATTTCTTGGTACTAGATGGACTTTTTGCAATTTTGAGGTTTCTTTTGCCATTAAGGAGTGTAGGCTTGGTGTACTGAAGAGTGATTTATAGTTCAACAATTCCCCGTTTTTCCAATGAGATATATCTTGTAGCAAACTAAAACTGGTGGTGCATCTGCCTGGTGATCAAAACACAAATTGGAGTCTATAAATGGCTGATCAGTTCTAAAGTTGCATGTCTCAACCAAAGCAGAAAAGATTGACAAAATAAGTATTTTATAATAAATCTCTTCTCTTTTAAGTACCAACTTGGCATTTTCAGTCAAGAATTTTGTTTAAAAAATATGCATGGATAAAGGTCTGTCATTACATACATTTATCTAAAATTTGTCACTGGAT
The DNA here is from genome assembly GCA_018389105.1 of Nautilus pompilius. Lineage (NCBI taxonomy): Eukaryota > Metazoa > Mollusca > Cephalopoda > Nautilida > Nautilidae > Nautilus > Nautilus pompilius. The sequence continues at coordinate 967,265 of JACATO010000120.1, forward strand.
TATCATATCACCATTGAGGAGCTTATTAACAATTTTGTATCACTGCTTAATGTATATTTATTTGGGACAGGCAATTCTGATAATAATAATAATAATAATAGTATAGTACTTCAAGCAAAGATATCAAATTTGAAATCCACTATATTGCCTTAAAAGTTGGGGTAATTCTTAATCTTTTAAAACAATAAATAACTTTTAGATTGTGCATATACTATTGTAAATATATATTCTTTAAAAAGTAACTCTAAATAATAAAATGTCTGCATTATAAAATTTTTGTTATGATATGCAATCTGTTGATTGGCCAAACTCTTCTATGGACAGAAACACGTTGCATCAGTTTGACTTAATTCTTGTACTTTGTATGTCACATGACAAATAAATACAGCAGGAATTATTTTCTGATCTCTTTTTTCTTCTGTTACCAGATATTTTCAGCTAGTCATCAAATGGCAATAAAGAAAATTTTATACAGTTTCTCATTAGCAACTCTCATTGTTCTATTATAGTTGACACCAGTATGATAATATTTTACTTTACCTTTATTTTTACTGTCAACAAATGCCTAGAAATTGACAACTTAATGAAATTTCTTTCGATGTAAGTAAACATATTGGTTATGTCCAGTATGATTTTGAGATCTGATGTAAGGTACTTTGTCCAACCAATACTCAGTTCATTGCAAATAGATTATAGTTTTATTTTTTGTACTTCATGAACTGTTTATATATAGACTAATTGTTTCTGAATGGTTTCCAACCTTAACTGTTTTTTCTTTTATGATGGAATTTTTACTTGGTGAGACTTTAACTGCATGCTTAGTTCTTTGTGTTGTAACCATTCTTGGATAGGCTGTGGACTGTTCTATAACAACAACTGTTTATGTTTGTGATCTATTACCAAATATGACTTAAGTAATAACTCACTGTACTCAGCAAAGCAATAACTAAGCTGTGAAAAATAGTGTATAATAATAGTAATAATTGTGAGTGAATCATGGGTAAAAGAACAAACTATTCATTCTTTTATTTAAAGTACTCATTGCATCATAAATAATTATTTGGAAAGTTACATCTGTTGGATATTAGTTAAGAGCCATTCATTAACATGAACCAATAAAGTTATTTATTGCCGACACATTGTTTTGAATAACACCTGCTGACAAATCATACAGAATTAATTAAAATTAACAACATGCAAATCCCTTTGTGAGTATGCATTTTCTCCTCTTTATTTTATTTATTTTGTGAAACTCCGTAATAGGTTGCAATTCAGAATCAAAATGGAGGGATTTCTAAACATTTTTTTATTTTCTTAATTACTTTTTTTTCAAACACACACACAAATATACATGGAGGAACAGGAAGGTTTTATAACATACAAAGGCAACTTTTTTCTAAAAAAAGCATATTTACTATACTTTTGCTTCTACTACCTGATTTAATAATGTATTCTAGGCAGATATTACACGATTAGTGAAGAAGTACTACCAAATGTCCAATTGAGAGCATTTTTTATTTACCTTATTTTTTCCCTAGAAATATACGGTAAGTATTTAAAAAATATACCTAAATCTGTTTGTTTTTTTGTTTTTTTAAATATTTTAAATTAAATCATATCATCAGGATAATAGCTATAGACTAAATTAAGAAACTGGAGAAATCTTTAGTATTTTTTTTAACTTAGATTACAGACATTACTAATATTTTTAATAAACTATTGAACTTTTACCAAGATCTTTTGCACAATGGGAGCTTCACATGCTTTAACTGAATACTTTAAAAGGGGTCTTAATGATAATCTCTACAGAACTAAAGCAAACCTTTATTGTTTGTGGTATATGTAAATTTAAGTGGCTCCAAAATGCCATTTTAGATTTCCTTTAAATTTGAAGCATATGTACATTTCTGTAAGTTATAATCTTATGAAAAATTATAGCTTTTTATACTGAATAGTTATTGGTCTACTGAATTTGGGGAAGGGTGGAACTTTTAAAAAATGTTTGATATTCTTGATCATTTTTGTCTGGCTACTGTCTCAAAACTATTAAAGTATCTCTCTGAATCTTTTCAGCAATTTCTAAAATCCAAGCAAAAAGTGAAATTGTGGCTTTGAAGTTACCTTGGATAGGCTTTACATTTTATTCAGGCAAAAATTGAAATTTTGCATTTACAAAAGGTTACTGGGAGGCATGTTCAGATAATACGGGCATTATTAGTTCACCATGAAATTTGTTTATTTATAATTGTGCATATCAACTAAAGAATACTTTTTCTATATTACAAAAACTCTCATCCTTTCATTTTACTTATTCACTGATTTACTGACCCTTGAATATGCATTCAGCTCTGAAAAGTCCATAATTTGACCACCATTATCAGGATATGGGAGGAAAATAGGAGAATATCTATTTCTTTTTTACCCTGAAAATACCAGCATTTTAACTACACTTACTCAAAATTTAGACAGACTTCCATCATTCCTTCAGAGATTTTGTGGTAATAACATTACTAGTATTTTCTCATTAAAATAAACAACTCTTTGTACATCTGTATTATACGTTCAGTTAGTAAGCATTTTAGAAAACAAGTTTTGTTCATCACAAAAGTACAAACAGAAATGATTGTCTGTACTTTAGTTAAAATATAGAACATCTGTCTTTTTTTTTTCTTGCTGTAAAAATTTGTAATATATTGAAAAATATTTGAACTTTGACTAGAAAATATCGCTGACACTATCTTTATCAACTGCTTTTTAAAAAAAGAAAAAGTTTTGAATGGTACTTTTTTCCACAATCTTCAATTTGGTCAGGAAATTTGTCAATAATTATTTCACATATACTTCTAAATGCTTTTGCAACAGAACCAGCTCCATATGGTTTTTTCAAAATTGTTTTGTACATTTTTTGTTATTTATATTTCTGAAAAAATAACAAAAATAACTTTAACTGTTATGTTTGTGCATAACATTTTAGAATAAGTTTTTACTCTGATAATTACTAATTTCTTAACTATTTACTACTTTTATGAATTGAATTAATATATTTATTAAGCAAGTCATTATTTATAAAGAAAAAGGTGATTGTCTTCATCTCAGTGGTTTTCTCCAAGTATGCTGAACTCTTTCAAGCTTGCCAACAATGAAATGCTTCACATCAGAATACCAGAACCTAGAGCTCTTAACAAAATCATTTAATTGCTTTGGTATTGCATTGTTGGCCAGATTCTCACCACATTGTATTGGAGTGAAATTGATGAAGTACGTCTTTCCAGGCTATTGTGCTGTAGGACTTGCAAAAAGAGCATGCTCCAAGAATCTAGTCTGATATTGGAAAGTGTATGTGAATTTGCCTTTAGCTGGAGCTTTTAACTATCTAATAGAGGTGAGTAACTAATGGTCTGAGGTTTCAAGAGAGATGGAGAGATTTGATTATCACTAAATATAGCAGTATTGTCTTTTACTATTCAAATACTAAGTAATTATGCACCATAAAACTTCAAATCTATGATGTCATATTTCTACTTTAAAATATTGCACATCACAGAAAATTTTGATTTGTTTACTAATCTGTTTTTTAAATAACATATCAACTGTATTCTTGTTAATCTCAGAAAGACTACTACTTTCTAGTTAAATACAATTATTTTTTAATTTATTTTTCTTGAAGGACATAGTACATAATTTTATACATGTTGTAATTCAGTATATTTAGTTTATTTCATAATTTAGTTGGAAATATAATTGCTTTCGTGGGCATGCTTCTTCAAACGTGCTTGCCAACATTAGCACAAGGCATCTACCAGAGGGAAAACCCCTGGTTTCAGTGTCCCAAACAAAGCAGTGCCTGCCACAGAAAATTCCTATTAGAACTCTTCATTTTTTAGATATGGGAGAAAACTGGAGAGCCTGAAACTCAATGCTGGCTGGTGTAGAAAAGTTTTTGGACATTATCATTTAAAAAATGAAACATGGAACAGCAGCAGTACTTAATTTTTTAAAATAAAAAAAACTATCAAGCATTCAGAAAATATATAATACAGGGTGTTCCAAAAGTCTTGGGAACATTTGAAGTCCCCATATCTATTTAACTATGAATGGTAGTAAGATAAAAGTTGTCATTTTAAAGCTAATTACATTAATTTTTTTTGTAAGGCTATTGATTTTTTTAATTTCTTTTCAGATATTAAGATTTTTTTAGATATCTTTTCAGATTTTTTAGTTAATGGATAAATTGAGTGAGAAAGAGTCTGGTGACTTCATTTTCCAACAGGATGGAGCGCCACCACACTGGAGCCTCAGGGTTAGACAGTTTCTGAACATAAAACTGCCAGACAGATGGATTGGAAGGTCTGGGCAGAATGATCATGATCTCATGTCCTGGCCACCCAGATCTCCAGATCTCACACCATGCGATTTCTTTTTGTGGGGATTTGTGAAAGGATTGGTATATGTGCCCCCTATTCCCAGAGACGTGGATGAGCTGAAGGCACGAATAACAGAAGCTGTTTCAACCATTGACAATGCAATGCTGGACTATAGGCTTGATGTGTGTCGTGTGACCAATGGTGCTCACATTGAACATCTTTGAACATTCCATGTAAAAATTGAGATTACAAGCTTTCTGAATTTACCAGATGCGTTTTTATATCCTTAATAGTTTCCGAGATATTCATTGTCAAAATGTGCCCAAGACTTTTGGAATACCCTGTATATTACTAAAAAATTGTGTAATAGACATTAAATTTGAACAAAAATATTCATACTTTTAACTTCCAAATTTTTTTTGAATATGTCAAACATAATTATTAAAATTCCTTGAAAAAAAAAGAAAAGGAGAAAGAAAATAGTGTTTCTCTAGGGATTGTGGTACTTATTTGTTTGAGGTGAATAATTAACAATGGAAATACTCATCTTTAGCCACTAAAATTTAACATGTGCCTGTAGGTTGTCTAAAATTTCAAAAAAGTGTTGCATTGTGAGTAGTCTGGATGTAACTATGAACAGATTGTATTACTGAGACTTATTTATTCTATCTAAGATGGATTTTGTGGGAAAAACTGAAAAAATATTTGCCTTGAGCAATTAAGGCTTTGTTATAGAATGAATGTTGATTGTATAAAAGCACACCTTTTGTTGTGTATGTCTTATTTAACTGGTTAAGTTGCTATACAGTGCTAAATATATTTTTTTCTTTCTCTCTTTACTATGAATAATTAAGGAACAATTTATTGACAAAGTTTTGTTTCTAAATAACCAATCTTTATTACTTCATCACTACTGTTTGAACAGCTATTATTTATTTATATAAAAACAATATTTATTTACATATCAGGTAGATACTGCACATTTTGCCATTCTGTACTTCATAACCATTAACTGTTTCAAATTTCCTTTTTAAATATTTTCTTACGTGATCAATGAGATTTGTACAGGCATGATGAAAGTTCTGCAAAATATTCATAAATATATTTTTATTTTTTGTATTGAAATATTTTAAGAATTAATTTATATTTCATCATATTAAAAAAGTTTTCAAAATCTTGATAATAAACAATAAATAGATAATAAGCACTTTATGTTATAGTATATTCTCATTTTTTGTTATGAATATTTCTTTATTGTTAGAAGATTACTGCCTTAAATAGTGTGATGATGATACAAATGTGCACGCCTGTGTCTATAACTGGTTAACCTTGGAGTTTTTGTTGATAAAGGGATCAGATTTTTGAAACTTCTTTTCTATCCTTTTTTTTTAAAGTCTTGTCGTAAATGTAATTGGTATCCTAATGTTATTTTAACAGTAATTTGAAGTGTTTACTTTAAAAGATAATTTTTATGCAACCAATTAAGTAATGTCTGTTTCCCTGATAATAATTATTATTTTAACCTTTTCAGAAAACATCAAATGACTTAACTCATTTGGTTTCAATCCCGCATATGAATCCATGATATCTTTATTTTCTTAATGGCCAACCCCCACAAACATTTGTGGTAAACAAAGTGTTTGTTATGGCCAACCATGCAATATGTGTAACCAACACATTTCTGAAAATCAAATTGATTGGTTGAATATGTAAACTCTTGAGGAAATCCTTTTGCAGTCATCCACTGTAAAACATTCTTTTAAGTTCCTTTGTGAAAATATTTCACTGATAAAAAAACATAAATATTTAAAAAAACAAAGGGTATTTTCCAACCACATGTTTCAATCAAAAAAACTTGTAAACCCTATATCAGGGGTGGCCAAACTGTGGCTTGTGAGCCACATGCGGCTCTTTGACATATAATGTGCAGTTCACGGAAATATGTTGGCTGAGACAGGAATCGTTTGAGCCAGTGCTCACAATGGTAGTTTTAGTGGGCATGGCTTGCGATCACGTGATTGTGGCGTGTGTGGCTGTGTTGCAGGCAGTCAAATTAGCGGAGTGTTAGTGTGATTCTGGGCACTGTAGAATTTGGTTGCATTCCGCGTGTTGGAGCTTATTGTTTCTTTTCACATTAATTTTGTTATAAGTGTCTGTGAAAATTTTGTGAAGGAAGATGGCATCATCAAATTGTAAGAAGTGAAAGTATGAAGATGAAAACAGAAATTTTAAGCCAGAGTGAGAGAAAGATTTTGCATTCACTGTTAAGGATGGTAAACCTGTGTATCTTATCTCCAATGTGTCACTGAGTCATTACAAAGCCAGTAACTTGAAACGCCACTATGAAACAAATCACAAGGACTTTTCATCTGATTATCCACCTAAATCAGAATTACGGAAAATCAAGTTAACTGTGTTAAAATCATCACTAGGTAGTCAGCAGACACTGTCGACAATGTTCAGTAAGGAAGACGATACAACAACTGAAGCTAGTTTTGTTATATTGTGGAATATTGCTTGTACTAAATGCCCATATTCTGATGGCGAATTTGTTAAGAAGAATATAGCTGAAGTTGTTGCAGTGTTAGATCCAAATAACACGAAACTGCAGCGACTAATAGCACAAACACCAATTTCACGCCACACTGCAGAGAGGCATATCTCCCAGATCAGTGTTGATGTTGCAGGCAAAATGAAAAATGATTTAAAGCATTCACTTGCATTCAGCCTAGCTCTTGACAAATCTACAGACATACAAGACAACCCACAACTAGTAGTATTTGTTTGTTATGTTTCCTCTGATGTAACTGTGAAAGAAGAGATGTTGGACTTAGTTGCCCTAAAAGAAATAATTTGTGGTGTTGACATTAAAAATGCACTTGAAAGAGCCTTAACAAATGCTGATGTTCTACTGGATAAACTCGTCAATGTTGCAACAGATGGAGCACCTGAAATAGTGGGAAAAAATGCAGGATTAATTGCATTAATGAAAAGTGATCCCCGCTTTCCAGAGTTTCTCCCTGTTCATTGCATTATTCATTGTGAGCACCTGGCAACCAGATATGAAATCTGTCCTTGAAATTGGCAATTACATACACTTAAATGGGAAGACCCTCTGACAGTTCAAAAATTTTATTGAAGAACTGGAGCTTGAAGATAAACCCAGTGATGTCTCTTTCTACTGCAGTGTGAGGTGGCTGTCAACCAGCAATGTCTTGAGTAGGTTTGTGGATCTGTTGGAGCCTATTATTACTTGAATAAAAAAGATTTTATCCTCAATTGGAAAATGAGGAATGGATGCAAGATCTAATGTTCCATACTGATATAATGAATCATCTACAAGCTCTCAACTTGGCACTCCAAGGGAAGGATAGGATTGTTTTTGATCTTACTCAGACAATTTTCAGCTTTCAGAATAAAATAAGAGTTTTTCAAAGAGACATATTGTCAAGAAACTTCAATCACTTTCCCAATCTCCAAAGGAGAGTAAATACATTCCCTGATATTGAAATAAAAGACCACAAACTTGAAGAATACAAAGATAAATTACAAGGACTGCTTGATAATTTCCTAGCCAGGTTTGAGGACTTGCAGAACCTGAAGCCCTGCTTTTGCTTTTCTTGTAAATCCATTCATGGTTGAAATGATCAATGATGGTTGTCCAATTCTCGGCCCTCTGGTTACAGATTCATCTGCTGTGGAAATGGAACTAATGTAAATTACAGGAGGACCTGGGTCTAAAGATGATCCATAAATCCCAGTCTACAATTGAGTTCTGGAAGCAAGTTCCAGAAATAAAATATCCTGAACTGAAGAAGACCAGTGTGCGACTCATCTCAATTTTCAGCACAACATACTGCTGTGAATCACTGCACTTTGTCATGAAGTTTGAAGGAAAATCGAAGCATCGTGCTATCCTTACAAATCAACACCTGACGGAACTAATTCGTATAGCCCTGACAACATATCAGCCATTTCAACGACTCACAGCCAAGATAGAGACTCACAATAATCAGTCAGGATTTTGAAAATATTTGGTATGTATATGTGTAACTTTTGATTATTGAAAGTGATACAAATTAGCAGTTTAAAAACTGCATACATGAATAAATATTATTATGCACATGTATTTCTTAATATTTATATAAAATTTTTGTAACAAAATTTGCACATAAGAGTAAAAATGTGCATGTAATATTTTTTCATGTCTTGCAGCTCTCAAACATCTGAAGTTTATCGTATGTGGCTCTTACGTCAAGCAGGTTTGACCACCCCTGCCCTATATGATGGATGTGTTTTTTAGTTGTGATGAAGATGAGTTTGAGGGCTCTGAATTGTGGGATATTGAAGATGCCGAAAGAAAATCTTTAGCGAGATTACAAGTTATAAATGATGGGAATTCAGATTTAGATTTCTCCAACATTTCTGATGAGGAGGAAAGCGACTATCAACTGGGACAATCTGACAGTAATGACAGCATTGTTTTGGAAAACATGAATTGTTGGACAGACAATTTGCAGAGTATTTTTATCAAAATGTTTACATAACTGACTGCAAGGCCTTCATCAAATATGGAAAAAGAAAAAAATGAGATTGATGTTTTCCATCTAATATTTCCTTTAACATTGTACAAGGACATAGTGGATCAGACAAATGTATATGCACAGAAATGCATTGCTTCAACAACAAATCTTAGTACCTAACAAATGAGAAGATCAAGAGTTTTTTTGGAGCTATGATTGTTATAGGAATTCTTCTGGGGCTTAGTCTTATCAGTATAGCTGGGATTGAATGAGCTGATGCTCAGTTTTCACTAAATATTGTCTTAGGTTTTTTTTGTATATTATTGATGTTAAAAATTCCTCTTTTTGTTTTCTTGATAGTTTTGTCAGTATTTTGCATTTCTGTGTATTTTAACATACTTAATAGTAACAAAATACATACTATACTACCAGTATTTTAACATTAATAAAATCAAATTGTTTTGGGGGTAATAGATAATTAACATTGTAAAAATGTAACCAATAATGTATGCTTGCATAAAATTGTTTGCATTTTTAATATAATTTTAAAAAATATGTGGGAATATGAAATATTCAGAAAACCTATTTTTTTCAAATGTTAGTATTGCATAAAATAGAATAGTTTTGACATAGATAAAATTCAAATTTACTAGCTTAAAGAATTTTCATGAAATTCTGACTGAAGAAATTAAACATTTTGTGATGCAAAATTTTGGTCTTACAGGGTGAAATTTCTAATTATATCTTAAACATTTTTAACAAAGATTAATGAAAATTTTTATCGATATAAATGAGTTAGAGCTGAAAATGATACTCTGACTTTAAAAAATAATTGTACTAAATTGTATTTTTCATAATGTACTATTAGAAACTAGATAAATCTTAAGTAATAGATTATTATATTTGTATAATGCTTGATACTTTGTGTATACCCATTAAAAAAGAGAAATATTCATTACAGTAATATCTTGATAGATTTCAATGGTAATTTCTGAAAATATTCTTCTGCCTTTCATTTAGAATCTAAAAGGTAAATATTTACCACATTTTAGCTGTAGTAATATACATCTGATGCCAAAGTACATAAATCAAACTGAATCTAATAGATATGGTTTCAGAGCTTTGGAGACTTATCAAAACAGTTGTTTTGATTGGCTTTTAGTATCTGGCCACTATCCAGTTAGGAAGTAAATGACCAAGTTGTCTGCCAATGTCAGTATGCATTTCAATTAGATTTGTAGCTTACCACAGAATCCTTTTGTTTGATAGCTTGATTACATTGTTAGTCTTTGTTGGAGATTAAGACCAATACAAGTATGGTAACTCCATCTGTTAAATGAGTCAACAATGGAAAAACTTTTCAATTATCTACCAGACATCAGTGAGAATGCCTAGATGCTTGAAAAACACAGTTTCTATATACATCAGATATCACTGATTGTTTTACTAAGTAGATAATTAATTATCTGTCTAAATGTACCAACATTTTTAATTTATGAACTAACATTAGCTATGATTGTATTTTTTATTTTCTTTTCTTTTTAGGAATCTTCAGCTTTTGAACAAATTTGGATTGCTTTATTGTTTATCTGTTAAAATCTTTCAGAATAAGTTTCTTTTGTTTATTGTTTGGTCTTTGTTGTGGTCAAGAACATTTTTTTAATACATAAAGTAAATGTTAATTTTTTAAAAAAAATATTGTTCATTATTGGTAAAATTATAGAAAGATAAATGTTGGAATATGCAAATTTTTTCATATATCTATTTATTTAAACAAAGAAATTAAGAAAGTATGTAATATTGAAATCCATAACTTTCCTTAGGATGGAAATATTCTGTAGTTGTGTTCCTAGGACATGCACATGCATAATTACATAAGGGGGGGGGACTGAAAAATACAGTATCTTTAGAAGTGTAAGTCAAAGTCAATACAACTAACTTGGGTAAAAAAATATGGAGTAGGCATATACTTTAGAAAATCTCTCATAAAAAATCTGAACTTGTTTTTATGTCAAATATTAATGAAAAAGAATATTTCAAGTATTTCTGTTCCAATAAGAATGAATTAATGAGTGGATAATTCTTGGGTGCTTCCAATTCATTTCTGTGTTTAAGACATGATCTGAGAGAAGGGTTTTAAGTGTACCATAATTAAATGAAAAAAATTCATTTTTTGATGCCTGTTACCTTACAAAATAAAATAGAAAATAAAATAATATTTAAAAAGAACTATTTAAAAAGATTTTATCTTATCTTTAAAAAATCAAAAGGAAAGTGTAGATGAGTTTCATTGTATTTATAGTGTTTTAATTGTCACCCTTGAAAATCTAGTTTTTAATTTTAATCCAATATTACAATCACCTACTTACTGTTGACAAACAGTTTACTTTACCTTGAATATGAAACAAGAAGAAAAAAATTACTGATTTCTTTTAGAGAGATGTTATTTTGAAAAAATTAAAATTAAAATTGCTTGAAATAGGTTACCTACAGTGACAAATAATACTTTTGAGAAAATATAACATATTTTTAACAGAGTAATTACTATCATGTTTGTTCACTTTTGTACCATGTTTTATTGGAATGAATCTAGGTAATTGGGATTGTTGGTATTATTATTTAATTTTTTTTTAAATGTTTTGTTAAATATTATTGTAGACATTTCAGACTTTCTTTAGCAGATCTGATCTGGCCATATTGTGTAAGTTACCACATCTGACAAGATGTAATAAATGTTGCAAAAGTACACTATATTTTTATACACAGGTTTGTAAACTTGGTGAAAATGATTTTCATTTCAGTTTCATTTTGTACTATTAAAAAAAGAAAAAAAATTAGAAAATGTGCTATGGTACTATTTATATTTAGGATATTGGGATTAGCACTTAAGTTCAACTTTTTATGCATACTTTATTAGTGAATTAATGAAACTGGATCAAAATTACCTGGCCTTCTTAGATGCCATTTTCAGTTTCTTTGCTCCTGTGTTTAGCAAACAATTTATCATCTCATCTGTTCCTTTGAATTTAATTAAGACATGATCATTGTTTAGTGGTGTTACCAATTGCTAGTATCCTGCTAGAAAGTGGTTTAAAAAGCAAATGAGTTATCAGACAAATAGTAAATATTTTTTTTTAGTTTGATTATACTAACAGTACATTTTCTTTAGTTTTTACCTATATAATTTAATGTCTTGTTCTTTAAATGCATGTGGACATCTGTTTCCCTTTCTTTAAACCTAAAAAGGAGCTTTCACATATGATAACCATTACAGTGCCCAGAATATATTTATTGACTTTAAAATTTAGTAATGACTTTGAATATGTCAGGACCTTTCTATAAATGTCTTTGTGTGGAAAGATCTGTTTCTAAAATAGGGCATGCAAATGTTATATGTTTTGAAAGAGAATAAATAATCTATTGTGATAATTAGAATTTTTGTTTGTTCAAAAAAGGGAGAAAAGAAATGATCGTTTGGAATATTTTCTTTTGGAATTTATTAAGAATTTATAAAGAAGCTCCATAATTAAAAATTCAATACAAATTAAATGAAATTGTCATCTGCTTCAATAAAATTTTGTGTATGATGATGATACTATTGTGTAAGCTCTATCTCAATTATTCAGAAATTCATTCACAGAAATGAATGTTCCATTAAGAAGATGTTAATTATTGCATTGGTTTATACTTTTCAGTATTGTCCACAGCCAAATGAAACTAAATCTGAGACTAAAAGTGAAAACAAGTAAACAAAAAATGAAAGAAAGCATTAGCACTACTTTTATCATGCATGAAACTGTAGCTGTAGTCTGTGCATCATTGAACAAAATTACTTAGCTCCCAACGAAGCAAAATTTGTGACCATGCCTTGCAGAATGGTCATAAGGTTGACTGAGCTTAAAAAGGAAAGGTTCTAAAGGCAGTTTTGATTAGCAGTCAATGATTCTTTTGGAGTTCTTTCTTCTGTCTCTAAATATTGAGCTGTTCACTGTAGTTTTCTATTACTGAGAAGAAAAGCCAACTGTAAGAAGTCTGTGCATGTTGTCAGAGATTCTGAGTAATATTTTCTTTTGAAATATGTGGCAAAAAAAAGCTAAAAGTACTTGTCTCTATATTTCTGTATATTTTTTTCCTATCCTGAAAGTCTTATTACCATTTTAGCTTTTCAGCTATTTTTGTGGTAGTATGCGTCTAATTGGAAATGCCTTAATAGAAATTTTTTTGTGATCAAAATTCACCTGCAAGTAAATTAGGAGTAGGAAACATTTAAAAAAGGAAAATGTAGGGCTTCTTAGTGACTTTGTATCAAGGTACAACTCATATTTTGAACTTGAATTCATAGCCTAAACTATCTAATTCTAAATGTTTTTTACATATGTAAAATCAAAAAAAATTATTTATCTTTTTATTTTATCAGCAGAAGAAATGCTTCATTATAGAAAAATCATAAATAGTTATTTCCAAAAATAAATAAATAAATAAAATGTTGAAACTCTGTTGTCACTCTTACATTTTTTCCTCAAAGTGGGATAAATGTGAAGCGAATACCTTATTTATTATATTTGAATTAAATATTTTAAAACATTTTGTCAAATACATTAACTAAAAATCATATTAGTTGCATACCCTCAAAATTCATTTGTTTGCTGTGAATCATTAAGAGTATTATATATATATAACTTTTCAGATAATAAGAAAAAATAGGTAAACTGTAATGTATGAAAACATTTTTGTTTTTACACAATTCATTGTAAACAAATTAACTTATGCATATGTGATGCTTCATCTTAAAAGATTAAATGTTATTTAGGAAAGATATTCACATATATTTTAAATTATTTATTACAAAATAAAAGTCACTAGTTATTTTTTAAAAGTGGATGCTCTGAGAATTGATATTGTTAGGTTCAATAGCTAAAAGAGATATCTGACTGTAGTTACTTAATGTTTCTAGTTATTTACCTATGATGTGGTATTAGCATTTTATGTTAAAGTTACAATGATGATAAATCAATTGGATCCATAAAATGACAGACAGAACTGTATTGTGATAGGTTAGCAAATTATAGTTGTCTCTTGAAGCTGGAATTTTCTGCTAAAGATACAGAAACTAGAGGCGTGTGCAGCAATGAAAAGTTCAATATGGTCTGCACTCTGGCAGGAGGAAATCAATATTTAGTGTAATAACACTCGCTAAACAATCCGTTTATTAGACTGGCTAAAGAGTGGGGAGATTTTGCGTAGCCAGAGATTGTCTTCAATGATTTATAGGTTCTAGTGAAAAGATGAAATGTAAACCAGACTGAATAAAGAATAATAATAACATCCATATGATTGCTTTATCCAGACATCTAATTTATTAGACATTGGAGTTTTTAATTCATCAATTTTTTTTGCACTTCCTGACAAACTTTTAAGCATCTAACATGCTTTATATGGATTTTGACTTTGTAAGATGAAAAGATTTAATATTTTGTTTAAAATGTATGAGTTTGTGTTATTTAACTCATTACAACTGAATGCCAAAAAAAACAGAAACAAGAAATCATTTGATATTTGAATAATATGGTATGTGTGTGCAGGCAGTGGTCCATATAAACTTTTTTGTTTGCATTAAAATCATTTATTTAATAGGTAAATTTTTTTGAAAAAGTTTTCCTTTTTAATTATCAGTGATAGTGAAATTCATATTTGACACAAAAACATTGGAATTTCACTGAGCATTTGGTTGCTAAACCTATTTGAAGAGGTACATATTTTGAATATTATAATTTATTAACAATATTGAAATGATATTTTACGAATAGTATCTTGCTACTTTATTGAAACGAATAAAGTCTGCTAAAAAGAAGAAAAAATGGGCATCTTTTCACTGAATTGTGAATGAAAGCTAAGGCAGCTTTTTAGAAAGTGGTTCTTGTATTTTGCAAATATGCTTTCTGTTGTTGATTACACAATGTTTGTTTTGTATGTTTTTTTTCATCATTTAAGAAAACACAAATCAACAAATAACTTTTTGGAAGTGGTTGACAATAACCAATTACGATAAAATATTCATTAAGTTGTACAGGATTTTTTCTGGCAGTTTGTTTGTATGGTTGTTTTAAGAAAAAAATTGATTTAATTCTCACTGGCAATGGGAACAAAAATGAAGTTTAGAGAAAAAAATTGCAAATGTATATGGTGCCTTCACAGATTGATGATACTTATTTTGAATTAAAATTCAAATAAGTTTCATTGATTTCTCATTGATTTTTATATGTGGACCATCTTTAAAAAAAATTTTAAAATGAGATGATAGCCCTTCAAACATCACAGGTATTCATTTAGTTTCTTTGCAAAATCTCAGAATCAAAGTTATTGGATTTGAATTATTTAGAAACATATATTATATATTTAAGACATTATTTTTACATAATATATTTAGTAATTTAAAAAAAAATTTGTTACGTTTGAATTACTAATTGCTTAATAGCTAGCAATTTCTGTCAATGAAAAATATTTTCTTAAAAAATAGGGAAGAGAAGAAATAGGTTAAAAGCAAATGAACTTGAATGTGCATGTTTTTGATAAAGACAATATCAGATAAGTTTTACATTCTGTTTTCCTGGAAGACCATGCATGCTTGCTAGAAATAATTACCTGTACTTTTATTTGGATCATTGCTGGAAGCCATGTTTATGACATGTCTGATTTTGCTGACATTGACAGGTTTTGTTCATAGCATAGTTGACTATTCTTGTTGCCATTGTTATCATGTTTCTTCAGATAGAACAGGTTATTAGTAGCCAAGCACATACCTGAAGTTTGTAGAATGAATGACTGCTTTAGTCAATAAACAGTGCTATGAGAATTTGACCTGGTCTTTGCTTGTCCGTCTGTAATTGTGCTGACAGGCAAGATGGTTTGAAAAGAACTGACCCTTACTTCCATTTTAGGGCCAAGTAAAAAGGACAATGGCTTAAATTTATTGTCTCAAAATCCATTAGTATGGATCAGTTATGTAGTAGACATATTGCCATAACAGGATTATTTGTAGTCATCGCAACTAAAAATTAATATTTTTTCTGTTGTAATTGATTGACTAAAATGTTTTCTTTCTATTAAAAGAACTGTCATTGATCTTTCATCTATTTTTTAAAAAAATCATGAATTTTGGTTTGCTTCAGATGACTGAATGATTTTTGTAAATAACTGGATGGATATCTGTAATTGTTGTTGATGTAAAAGGAAGCAATGAACCAGTTAATGTTTTCTTTCATTAAAATGTTTATCATAATCTGCATGATATCTTTGCTAACACTTGTCATCTTACATTGTTAATAGTGTGCAGAGTTTTCTTAAAGTAAGATGTTTGATTATTAAAAGCCAATTAAAATCACAAAACAGTAGGTTTTCAATGTTGCATACATGTGACAAATTGTTTTATGTATATCTTAATGTTAAGATTATTGAAAGCAGTTTTTAAATTCGGTTTTAAACACACACACACACACACACCACACACACACACACACACATGTATGTATCTATATATGTGCACAATGTCAGTGAAGTTTGCAAAAAGAGAGAGAGAGTAAGAGAAGACAAAGATGAATCATGTGCTTCCATCAAACATTCAAGCACTTTTAAAAACATAGCACCCTTTTAAAGAAATGTCTTATAATATGATGCTGTTGAAATTCTGTTTGTTGTTGTACATGCTAACAGTATTTTACATGAGTTTGAAGAGACTTGAAAATGTTGGATATGTAGCAAACACAATGTACATTTTTTTTCATGTTTGTGCATCATCAGCATTTGTTCCCAATAGCTATAGATTTTTCCACATATAAAGCATAAATGATTGCCCAGGGAATGAATATTGTTTTAAAAACTTTACCACATGATGATACAATAAGAAACAGAGCTTAGGAATGCTGAAAGAAGGCCTTTTCAAAAGACAGATTGCAACTTAGCTGGGTACGCAGGTTTATATCTACCATAAGTTCATATTCTATCATGAAGCTTTAGAGACAGCACACAAGATTGATCTAGGACTGGCCAATGCTATATTATGATAGAACATCAATGCTGACAGGTAAGGAATTACCACTTAACAGTGACTCAAAATGCATGAATAGGAAAGTATGGATGAGGTGTACCAGTGTATCCAATGAAAATCATCAGGAGGCTGAGATCAGATGGCATAAGGTGTAGGAGGCCATAAAACAGAGTAATCCTGATTTAACAGCATTGCCATGCATGAAAAATTTGCAGAGGCATATGGTTATCATTTCGGATTTAGAACTAATGATATTTTCTCTGAGTCACAGTATAATTTGCCTTTTGTTAGCATAGTTTAAGTTTATTGCAATCTACACATAGTTTATAGTCTGTGGTTGCAGCATTAACTTAAGAGCTGTTGTGAACACTAATTTTCGGTGTTCTGAATTAAAATCTGACATCTCAGCATTATGTGGACAATATGTATGTAAAACTTACAAGATTTTGTAACTCATGGATGTTTTTTAAAATTTTTTTTATTAATTAGTCACAAATATAATTAAGGAAACAAGTTTATTTCAAAATCTTCTAAAATAATTCTTGCATTTTATATTTTATTTTCATTGAAAGTTTTTTAAAAATCTTCTTAATGAGTAAAAAAAATTCTTTTTGCATTTGCAAAGAGCAAAAAGCTAAAACATTACTCTATAAAAATCAGAGAATTGGATAAGAGCTCAAACTCTTTTACTGTCACTGAATAGGGACACTCATGAAGTAATACACTAAACACCTGAAGTACATCTATTTGTATGCTAATTTAGTTCTATCTACTTAGATGGAGGGACTTAAACCTGATATACTTAATCATTGTATTTCACACACTATCTTTAATAAAGTTCTAATATTTCATAAATATAGTGTTGTGAAATGGCAATAAATCAAAATACTCAAGCTTCTCCATAGCCATAAATACCACCTGAAAAATTGAAGCTATTGCTTTACATTTTGAGTCTCACTTTCATTTTAAGATGGAGGATGTGTGACTAGAATTTTTGGAACACATTTGTATAAATTTCTTGTTTTAAAAAACGTTTTAAAAAAACTAAGATAATTATTGCAATTGCCAGTATTAGGTAAAGAGTTTTTACTATATTTCACAATATAATGACAATATTTTGTTTTTTTTTAGATTTGAAATATTAATTTGAAACTGTTTATATCAAATTTTAAAATTATTTTTAAATTTTTTTACTAAGTATTCACCTTTTTAACACTTTCATGCTTCATTGGGTTGAACAAGATATTCTATAGTGTCTTGTAGGCAAAGTGCTTTGTCCACATAAAAATAGTGGCAATTAGCAAAATGTGTTTGTATAATGAAATTTCAAAATTGTAAAGAAAAGATCTCAGGAATGTTTACAGTAACCCTGAAAGGAATTTCTTGCCATTATTTTGATTGCAGAATTCTTTATCTGCCTTCAAGGTTTTCATAAAAACAAATCATTTTAGAAAATAAGTCACACTGAAATAATTCTTCTCATTTCTCAGAGATTCTGTGAACAGTTTTTCTGTAGTTATCACAGCATTCTTACTGTTAACAATATGTTAATTTTTAATTTAGATTTTATGGTTATTCAGTCAAAAGCAGGAAATGTGAATTTCTATTTTATAAAGATATTAGGTAGGTTATACTTAATAAACACTAAATAAATGTTGGTATAAATAGAGAAAATTAGAATATTTACTAAAGTGTCAAGTACTAATATATATTGTGAAAAGAAAAAAATTGCATTAAAGAAAATTTTCAACAAAGTTTGTTGCCTGGTGGTATGGATAGATATATTGTTCTGCACCCTGGAAAAGCAGTTCATTACTATAAATGTTTCATAAATTTCAGTTTTGGGAAAATAAAAATCACTCTTATGGGATGTTGGTTTAAATGACTAAAGAATATTCATTAATATATATATATATAAATTATTTTATTAGGAAATTTATCTAAATTAAGCTACTTATTCTAATTCATAGGTGGGCTGGTGTTGGCACCAAAAACTTAAAATTCTGTGTATCTAGAGTTTTTTATAAGCATAAAAAGCAACAAACACCAAAATTAAGAGTCAGAAATAATTTTTAAAAAAAATTATTACATTTATTTTTGTCATTGCACAATCTAAGGCTTAGCAGTAATGTCAAGAAATGACAGAATATATAAAAACAAACTGCTTGATTCTGTTTCACTTTAATTTCAAACATTTCCCCAAAAATCAAGCTTCTGGCTAAGCACAGTGTGAGTGAGTGAGTGACCTGAAAGCTCTACATCTCACTTGTTTACCTGAGGCTGATATTTCAACACTGTCAGCTAATTAATACTGCAATCCTGTCCTACAGCCAACCATTTCATTCTCTGCTTCATTTGCTGTGTAACAGCTTTACCATGACAATATCTTTTCCTGCCAGCAGCATACGAGACTAACTTTAAATATCATAGGTTGACTATTTCCCTGGGACTGAGGAAGCAAAATTGGATGAGTGTAAAATCAAATTTCAATTTTAGTGCTATGTTAGCAGTCTAACAATCATTTTTAATAACATTGAACATTTAATCGGATAGCTTTAGGTAATTTTAAGTATAAGAAAACATTTCTCAATATTTTTTATACACTAGAAATCCTTATTACTGAATGTTACAAAATGAATGATTATCACAATTAACTGAATTTTCTTGATTTTTTAAAAAAATATTTTTAGATTGTTTTATTTTACTTTAATTTATTTGATTAAAACAGTAATTTAGTTTAAAAAATGTAAATTCGCATAAAATATTACTGTTTTTATTGCACATATGCAATTTGATGTCTTCAGTCTCAAATATTTGTTAAATATGTATATTTAACTATTTAAATGAAGGAAAGCAAAGGCAGAATATAATTATCTATAAGGATATTATAGATTTTAAGATAGTTTAAAATAAGTTCTATGAAAAATTTATATCAAAATGAGTTTAAACAATATAATTATATTGCAGAAAGAATATCAGTGCAGCTTAACCCTTTTAGACAAAATAACATGTATATATCACACTCAGTCTGTGAAATTGCCCATTTTGTGAATTGGGCAATGCTATACATGAAAGTTGAAATTTTATTCATGCTAACATTTTATGTGGTCTATCTTGAGATGAATTAATAATTAGGTAACATCTGACAGTTTATGACACCTTAGCAGATTATATATATATATATATATATAAAAGACATTTTACTGTCAGATTCATACTAGTCACTGTATCACTAGCAGTATGGAAACATTATATCCTCCTGTTATTTCCTGTGGAGTTCTGTTTATGAATGGTATGTTATTGGTGTTTTCAGGTGGGGCAAAATTAGCAAAAGCCTTTCAAGGAAAGATTACCATATTCTGAAAATTATTCATTGAAATCTCTTAATGGTGATCATTAAGTAGCCAAGAACAATGACAAGTATATGGTAACCAAAAAATGATGTGCTGAATTTCATCTGGATGCTGCATGTGGAGACTGGTTATGGTTGAGAGAAGATGACCCACAAGAAGATTCAGGATCAGTATGCCAACATCTATGGTTTTTTGTCCCATCTCAGTATGAAAGGTGTACTGTGAAGAATACAGACAATAAATAGTATCTGGACTTGTTATCAGACCTGTTTCTGTGAAAGACCTCAAGCATGGCCAGGTGGATCTGGTGGACATGCAGACTATGAAAGATGGTAGTTATCAGTTTATCCTACACTACATAGTATTTGGCACAGTTTCACATGATTCATCCATTTCAATTCAAGATGGCAAAAAATGTGGCTTATGAAATGTTACTGATAATGCTAGGTTGAACTTTGGTATTTGCTTTGTTTAGAGGTCCATGGAGATGGATCCATGCATTGCTTGGATTGGTAGAAACCTTGCTGTTGGCTGACTTCCACATTACCAGCTGAATTCCTTATTTGTCTTGGTATAGGTGTTATGGAGGAGAAGCTAGAGGACATTCTGAGGAAGTTCCTCCCATCAAATCCAGCGCTTCTGCTTCTAATGGAGACCCTACCAATATTCCAAATAATTCTGCATTGCAAACAGTTGCCACTATGTCTACTGTTGACTTCATTGAGGCCATAATATCCACCTCAGACTTTCTATCACCAATCAAGGTCACATCTTCAGTACACCATGTAAAGTGGACAAGGAAGAAAGCCAACAGAATGATAGTTTGCAGTACCCAATCTCTTAGAGCTTTAGAAATAGGTGACAATGTTGCTATGTCAATTTTTCAATTTGACTGCAGAAAAGGTGATACACCAAATGCTATTGAGGGGTGCTAGCAGTTGAACAGTCTGATAACATGATTGGCAAAAAGGATGGAGTCTTTAAAGAAAAAGTAGTTTGGAATCAGTTGGAATTTATTGAGTTTAGTGGTCTGAAAGCTGTTCCACCAGAGCAACTTGACATCCAGGAGACAGTACTTTCTGTGTGTGTGTGTGGTGAACAATGGGTTCCTGTAAGAGTACCCACCTTACCAAGCAGTGCTCCTATCTGAATGCTGATTTAACATCTAACAGTACATGTCATAGTCACAAGAGGTGCAAATGTAGACAGTGGTTAATTGGAAAACAATATTGTTGATGTATATAGCATACAGTTTCAAAGAATAACTCTGTGTTTATGGTTCATTTCTCCTATTTCATTTTATATAACTTAAAATTTTTTTAAAGCTAGAATTAGGCCAGAATTTATCTATTCTATTTGATTTAAAATTAAAGATAAAAATGATAACTATGTTATTTATATTTCATGAAATGTGAAGCTGGCTTGTCCAATTCATGAAATAAATATTAGTAAAATGTGTGCTTAGCACCTAAAGTAGTATGTGATGTCAGTAAAAATTTTCTGCATGTCACCTACCTATTTCATGAAATGTGCTATTTTACAGATTTGGTGTAACATATATACATAGTCGTCATCAACTCTTTTTTTTTGTTGAAAAAGTATTAAGCGAAGTGTATGTAGGTTTGGTTTTAACACAAAATTATTAATAAATATCCAAATAAAAATTTACCACAGGACATTTCTTTTATTTTGACTACTTCTAATTACTTAGACACAAAGGTTTAATAATGAAATTTCTGACTTAATATTCAAATGCAGTAGTATACTTATATATTAATCTTAGTTTTTAAAATTTTTTTTTTACACTTATTAGAATACAGATATTCCTTTTTTTGGTGCCTGATGTCATGTAATATCAGAAATCATATGACTACTGGAAAAATGATAGACAGAGTATGTGTGGACAGATATGACACAACATCAGATTGGCATTTACATGGCTAGAAATGCTTAATGACCACCCAAAATAGAAGAGTGCATAAAAATTTAATAGAATAAGAAATAATATATTTTTTAAATGCAAAAGAAAAATGTATAAAATTTAATGTGAATAAAAGTGACTTTATAATTATAAAATGAATAACTTTTACATAATATTTAATATACAAAAAGAAAAGCAGTGCAAATATTTGTCTTGTAAAAGCAACCATATCTAAAACATTAGGAGAAAAATAGTTTTTGAAGTAAACCTAAATACATTTATTTTAAAAAAGTCTTTATTTTCAGTCTTGATTGATATTTACCCTATGACAATAGCCATTTTATGCATATTTTCAAAATGAAACAATAAATCATGCTCCTCTCATTGTCTCTCAACTTTTTATGCCTTGGTTAGAGCTGAAATAAGCTACTTTATTGTTTTCCAAAAAAAATCTCATTTATTGTATAGCATTTGAAAATTTTAGAAGCAATAAAACAAAACCTTTTTTTGTTAAATCTGGAAGAGTTTACCAGAATATTATTTTAATAAGATGATTCATTAATCTATCACTAATGAAGGTCTATGAAACTTCCATTCCATGAAAATCAAATTAATAACCTTTTATTTCCCATGTTAATTTTTTATCAAATTTGAATATTGATCTAACATTAATCTAGAACTACTTGCACTCATTCACATAGATAAATTATTTTTAAAATAGACATTGTCTATTTCACTTTTATTTTTATTATTATAATAATAATAATAATAATTTTAAGCTCTCATTTTGTTGCTTTTAAAGTTTTAAGAATTTGTTTATTTTTAATTATATTTTTCTAAGGATTATAATGTTTTTCTCTTAAAACATATATAGGTATATATATATTTTTTAAGTGATGTATTTAAGTTATTTGTAACTAATGTTTGTTTATCATGACTGTCTCAACAGATATTTTTGAAAGAGTAACTTTTATAGAAGATTGGATCACTTCTAACAAGCAAGTTCTACTTGCAACCAGATTTGATAGATCAGCAACATACAGATACCTACAAATTAATGTGACAGTCAGAGAGACAAAAAAAAAAGTTTTCACTCAAATAATGTGCCAGGGAATTTAATTTTTGGGGTTTTAACAAACCTTACCTTTTTTTTTTTTAAGAAAATGTTTCAAATTTTGTGACCAGTCAGTATATATGTACAATGCTACATTATTTACTTTGGTTAAGATACGTTTTTGAAAAAATGTATAATTAATGTTACCAAGCTCATATTATAATTTCATAATTATATTTGCTTATTCATATAAATAATATGTTAAAAATTAAATAAGCTTGTTATTTTTTTAAAATATGGGATGCAGATATGAAAGAAACCATAGTGTTAAGTAGGAAATAGTACCTGCTATTAGTATAATACATGTATGTGCATGTGAGAGAGAGAATACATAAAAGCAGGTTTTATATATTATACTATCTCTGAAATTAACAGTTTAGAGTAGGCAAAGGTAGGACAGAGTTTAATCTCTTACTGGTTGAAAAAGTTTTAATTGTGTTTCTCCAGTCAGTCAACTTCAATTTTGATGAGATGTTTATTGAGTTTCAATGTCAAAGCTCCTAGGTCAAATATGTTTGACCCCAGTCCTTTCTGCTCCTTGTTATAGCCAAGGCCCTTCTCTCAAAACTCAAGGGCCAATAAAAGGTCAGAGCTTGAAAGAAACTGTGGGAGTTTGTGAGCACTTCCAGCTTAGGAGACAAAAAAAAGAAAAATGGCTGGTAAATTGAAGAAGTGGTACTTCTGTTAAAAGAATCTCATTTTTATGGTTTAGAGTATTATTTAGATATTCTTTTTATTCCGGAATTTAATATTAGTTGAAAATTTAAGTACACATACACTTTTTTTTCAAGGGACTATGACTGTTTAACTCTTGCTTTGTTATTTTAACAAAATAACACAAAAGTGCATACCTTAATCATAGCCAGCCAGCACTGAAGATGTTGCTGTTTAAGTGATTAAGAAAAATAAACTGAATCTAGTCTTTAGAATTTTTTTTACAGATTTTGCAAATTTTGCTGCTATAAATTTGTTTTTTGCAACAATAAAGAATTATTTTTAAGAATTCTACTCCTGAATATAGTGAAGATTAATCACCATTAAGTCATAGCTGGCACCAGTCCAAAATTGTTACTCTTACACATCTAGTTAAGGATGTTGCTATGTTGCTATGTGAGAGAGAGAGAGAGAGAGAGAGAGAGATGCACTAAATTTAATTATTTACATTGTTTAGCAAAATGTCAAATTTTTTTTTGTCCAGAATAGTGAGAATTTTGTGCACATCTAATGATGAGTAAAAATTCTTAGATTTACAGAGAAAATAATGTTTTAAGTTATTTGTCATTTTTTTTTTTATCTTAAAAGGGCTGTAGTTTTAAAATATATGCTGGATGTTTATAACTTGTTGAATTTGTCAGTTAAAACTAGTAAATGTGATAAATTAGTTAATAAAGCTCAGAATATGAATGTTAATTTCAAATTAAATAAATCTCTTTAGTTCAGTTGGGCACTGAGTGTGCTTAGTCACTGACTATTAATTATACTTTTTTTAGTGTTAAAAACATTTTTCTTTAAGGAAATTTAAAAAGAATTCTTATCTGTATTTTTTAGATATCAGTTCATATCTGTAACCCAGATAGTTTATTTTCTACTGGATTTATGCTTTACTCAGGAAAAAAAAACTTTCACGAAAAAAATAGATTTTAGATTATTATAAAACTGTCACATGTATGTGGCAGATATGTATATATAAAACTATAGAAAGGTTGGTACATAGTATTTTAAAAAATGGTATTTATTGCCTTAAAAAACAAAAATGAAATCATATTTTTAGAATCAGAGTAAAGAAGTACATTCTTATCGTTTTCTTAATATTTACTGAAGGCAAAAGAGAAAAGAAAGCAATGCTCAATCTGCTAAAACTAAACAAAATTTGAAAAAAAATTTCCATGCATACAGGACCAAATTTTAAATAAAAATTAACAAAATAATGTTACTATTATAATTTAAGATACTCTTATCAAAACAATATAGGAATATTGTTATATAATTTGCATGGATTTACTGGGAATAAAATGTCTGCACACAATTCACAATTGACCATAAAATTTGACATAAAAAGTTAATTTTCTGCAATATCTGAACATTGTTTAATGCACTTAGTGATGTCATAATAATCACTACCTATACATCCTAAATTCAAATAGTCTTTAGTGACATATATGGCCACCTCTGGCTTGCACTATAACGTGGCTTCTACATTCCATGCTGTTCACCAGGTATCTGCTGCAGTCTTATGGCAATATGTCCTACTATTCTGTCAGTGCTAGATGCAGTTCCAGAAAGATACTAGGAGTAAGTGATCATTGTTGGAAGCTTCTATACAGCTCATCCCAGACAGGTTCTATGGGATTTAGGTCAGGGGAACTAGTATGCCATGGAAGATGTTGGATATTTTCCTCTTTAAGGTGGTTTACATCTATTCTTGCATACAAGCAGTATAACACACAGTTTATTGGTCACATCTAGGTAGCACTGACCTGTACTAGTTTGATCAGAGAGAATCAGTTCTCTTTTGTGGTAGACTAAAACACTACAATCTCCAAAATGGTCTCTTTTTAACATTCTACTCAGTATTACATTGGTATGATTTCTACCAAAACAAATAATGACTATCAGCAAAGTGAAGATTAAAATTACTTACACCTTGGCTTCCATCTACCAAAGTCTAGCATAAATGATTCCTAGTTCAAATCTCTGAGACAGGCAGCATCTTAAACCTCTACCACCAAATATGGTTAACAGGGGTTGGATTGATTAGTAGACTGGTGACTAGAAAGTTTTTGCTTAAATGTGATAATAAGAAAAAGAGACTTTACAGATCTAAACAATATTAGAACTGTACACTTTAGTGCAATATTATAGTTGGATGAAAGCAGGTATGAAACATTTTGTTCTGTTAGAAGAAAAGCTGGAGAAAAGTATAAGGAAAGTAGGATTTTTTTCTACAATTAAGCATATTGAAATGTGAAAGTTTGGGTTGTTTTGCTGATTATTTAGCTGGCTTCAATAAAAATCAATGGGTTTCTTATTAAAGAAATATGTAACAATGCTCTAGCCATGCAGTTACACCAGAGTATTATTTTAAAAGTGATGGGTTTATTATACTACAAGAAGATAATGATCAAAAGTACATTGTGTGAAATGAACTCAAAGAGTCAAGGAAAAGGATCCAACTGATGTTAGTCAACTATGGAACTACATGCAAGATGAATGAAGATTACCTACAAGGTGATAGTTTGAAAAGTTACTGAGCAGGATGCTCAAAATATGTGCAGCAGTTATTCACATGAAATGTGGCTATTATTGTGAAAAAAGCTTGAAGTGATAACATCATAATTAATGCTTTATACAAGATATTCTGATAATATTGTTCATCTGATTTTCATGTTTTTTTTTTAATAATGCAGTTTCATGAAAAATAACATCTTTAAAAAGGCAGATGGAAGTTTGCTCTCTTTTTTGTAATGGTGGGTTCAAAATTTTGAACATCATTGCATATATTTTATATTTGTTTGGAAAGTTAGATGAATGTTGATGATTGATTCATTTTATTTCAAATGGTGGTTTCTACAGACATTCACAAACAGTTTTGAAGATTAAGTAGTTTTAACATACAAGCTTACTTTTTTATATTTGTTTTTCAAATTAAATAAAAAAATATTTAAACATGTCAAGTACTCTCAAAGGCAGAGTTAATTTTTAAAAATTGCTACTGTATACATTTGGAAAAAACATATTGAAACAACTTTAAATAAATGCAGAAATTTTACATTTATTGTTTTGTGGTGGCTTGTCATTCATAATTCTGTTTATTTTCTCTTAGATGGTAAAATTTTACAATTTTGCTTTCAACCAAGTTGACAACATTTTAATTTTTTGCATGTTGAAAATTTATTAATTATAATAAAATATCTGTTTTACATTATAACCTCTAGCAAGATATTCAAGTGCTATTGCTGTTCACAAAAATATTTTTTTTTAAGTACTGAAATCTCATCTTGTCATTTTCCATTGCCAGTTTATATAAAGTTTTGCATTTTTTCAATATTGTGATTTTATTTTCAAATTTATCTGATTTTTTAAAAGTCATTAACTTAAAATTATTGTAATTTTAAGTTTAAACATTTTAAAAATAAAGTTTAATAGTTATATTTGCTAAATATAATAAGCTGCAGTCCATGTGAGCATGAAAATAATGGCCAAACAGAATTTTGAACTTGAAACTATGTTGACCAGTAACTTTACATGCACAAGTTTAGCTTATCTGTTAGTATAGATGCTAAAAGGATGGAAACTAAATTGAAATGTTATATTTTTTAAAAGACCATTCTCTGCATTAGTAAATTATTAAGCTTTTAAAAAGCAATGATAAGATGAAAATCAACATCTGAAATCTTATGGAAGAGAAAAGACTGTAACAATATACCCTATACCAGACAATGGAAATTAAGAAGTTTAAACTTTAATTTATTATCATTACTGAAGTCCATTTCTGAAGTAAACTATGGTGGCCATTAATTATCAGTAAAGAATAGGAATTTTATGTAAATTGTATGGCATGTATATCATCTGACTGTGGCCCAGAGTATTACTTCCATTTCACTTATGAATATATCATAAATATTTTTAAAACTTTGTTGACTTGATTTTTCAAAATTTTCACAGACCGACACATCATTTAGAAGCAGAGCTAAGAGCTGCTACTACTAATGCAAGATTTTGATGCCTACTCAAAATGTTAATGTCAAGCAATAACTCTCATTAAGTAGATATTTTAAGGAATGTGGTTTGACTGACTCTGTTTATTAATTACTCATG
This sequence comes from Nautilus pompilius, assembly GCA_018389105.1. NCBI lineage: Eukaryota > Metazoa > Mollusca > Cephalopoda > Nautilida > Nautilidae > Nautilus > Nautilus pompilius. The sequence goes on from JACATO010000120.1 coordinate 995,402, forward strand.
CAATATTTTTTCTCTTAAAAACAATTATTAATAAAGTATTAATATTTAATATTTAATTTACTTTGTACTATTATGCATTGAGGGTGTATATGGTAACTGTATGGCATTAATGTTTTGTGTTTAATTGTATTTTTTATATTTATATTTTTGATCTGCATTGTGCAGTAAGGAACGGAATTAACAGTAATTATAGGGAAAATTATCTACTGTCTGCATATATTTTGCAACTGAGGGTTAAAGTCAGACTATTCATTAGAAATGTGTGGCTTGCTATAAATATTAGGTTAAATTAGTTTGCTGAATATGGAGCCTGTGATAAAAGTTTGGTTTCATTTTTTTGTTCTAGGACAAGAAAAAAAACAATAATCTGGAATCAAGATTGTTATATGTACTAAAAAAGAAAATTTAACATTATCAAAAATTTTCTGATGGGGGCCAGCCAGAGAATGATTATGTTGAGAAATAGAATTTGCTAAGGAAATCATGGGGGAAGAAACGAGCATGTATAGGTAATCTGATTCTATTTGCAAAATTTATGGAAAAAAATCTACTTTGGATATCTCTAACAGACAGGAAGAAGGTGCAAGGTTCAAATCTTTTCCTTTAGCAGATAAGTTGAAATTCTTTGTTGAAACCTAAGAAATTTAATCTAATTGACAGAATCTATTAGGATAGGTATTCTGTAATGAAATAGCATCTTAATATTCTTTGGTAAAGAAATATAGTGGAACTGATAAAATAAGAAGGATCTTTGAAAGAAACAACAGTGAAGTTAATAAAACTATGGAAACAAGTTAGTATGTACAAATGAATAAGTTTATAGTATCCCCCAAAATAAATAAATAGAGGAAGAATGGGTTGGTGATACACATGAAAAAGAAATCAACTGCAAAAGTCTATCTCTATGATGAGTGCTTAACAGATAAATTATTTGTAGTTAAGACAAATAAGGGAGCAATAGCAGTAGATGCACTTTATCTACAATGAAAAGATCATGCCTATGAATTTTCATTATTCTTGATAAGTATTTAGTGAACATTTTCAAAGGTGGTTAACAATAGTTTTAGTGACAATAGTAGAAGGGACTTAGCTATAACACCCTATATTTATGCTGCTACAGATGTTGATAACAAAATCAATTAGATTATTGAGCCTGAAAAACCTGCATTTGTTCTGTCAGGTTAAAACCTACCATTGATAATCCAAGATTCACTATTGTTTAAAAATTCCCTGGTGAAATCCACAGCAGGAAGCATTTTGCAGAGTTTACTCAACCTAATTGTACCTGAAAGAAAGTGAACTGGTTGGTGAAAGGCACAAATAAATACTCTTAATCAGGATCCCACACTATTCATTAAAAATTCTCACTAGTGTTTTATGAGGGTCTCAATATCAAATATTATCATACATGTAGCACTTATTTTTAAATGTCACAAATTGGTTGAAAATATTCTGATTCAAAACCATGAAAAGTTATGGTCATATTGGAAGTTACATTTTGGGAAGAAGTTCCATAACCAAGATACTACATATATGGATACTTGGAATACAGAAAATAATGCTTTTTAGATAAACTATTTAATGTTCTTAGCTACTTTCTGAAGGTATATTGCTAAGATCTTTCAGGGCTAGATGTAAATAAAATATTGTATATTTATAGGGTTGGTAATTTTATATTTTAAGCAACCAACATTTTTAAAAATTGGGCCTCAAATTTTTTTTTTTAAATTCATTTGTGTTTTGGTTTTATCTATCTATAGCTGTAATCTAACATAATGGGATTATGATGGTGGGTCAATCAATTGCATAATACTGAGTTCACCCAAACCTTTCACTGTTCTTTGGTACTATTGCAAGATGGATTTAAATGATTGTGACAAAGGCAGGCATGAAAAATGACCAGTTTATGGGAGACTGAAGCCACCACCCTAAAAGTTAGAGAATTAACAGTCAAAACAGACAAAGCTTTAAATGAAAACTTGAATATTTTGCTAGAGATAATTACATAAAATGGAAGATTTGATCAGCACACTGTGTGTGTGTGAAATAAAACTATGGTTTTGTGAGTAATAGGAGATGAAAATATGAATATGTTCTTTTCGTTCACTATGATTTTCATATCTTTTTGTGTTTCATGGTATAACTGAATTGGTTTTCAATATTTCAGGGACTTATTAAAGTCTATTTTTAGATAAACGATAAAACTAATAAAGTAAATATATTTTAACCCATGTGTTGTAGGTAGGGTTGCCATTCATCCAGGTTTTATTTCAAATGTTTGAAGTTTGGTTGAAACAGTGAAATGTCTGGTTTTCTGAATTATTTTTTAAAAAATAGCTTATCTATATTTTCCACTGTCTTAGCTTGTTATTTATACAATGTTCTCTAAGTATGTTTTTAAGTAAATGAAACAATGCCTTGACACTGACTAAAATTACAAGAATGAGACTTTGATGAAATTGAGTGCACAATGCAACCATTAATGATTGATAGTATTCATGTTAGTGTACTAATAACTGAAAAATATCTGCGTTTTCTACATTTTTAAAAAAAGTTTAATCTTCTAATGTCAAGGTAAATTGATATTTATTTAGATTTTTTAATACAAGTGATCATCAGTTATGAAATAAGTTAAATGTAGCAAAGAGACTTGTATGAACTGACAGTAAGCATGATAAGAGCCGCCTAATTAATAATTTACTATTTTTATATATCATGCTCTGTAAGTGCACAAAGGCATGAAATGTGTGCACACATTCTTGTTTCTAAAAATTCCATATATTACATTCTGCTCCCTTTTATTTGATTTTCATCATTAGTTTAACAGCACTGCCAGTAACTTTTATGTCTAAATAAAAATGTTGGTAGCCCACAGCACACACTAACCAGTTTGCATCATCCAAGGTCAAGATGACATCAAAGTTAATACAGGCATTGGGGCTCTTACCTCCCTGTTGCAATGTAACTGATAGCATGAAAATATGCAGGTTTATCTCATACAATTACTATATACTAGTTTACTACTAGATAAGATTAATAAATTTACTGAATGAAAAGCAATTAATTATAAATGTGATCTGTTAAAATTATGAAAAAGGTACCAGATCAGCATTTAATATTTATATTATTCTCTTTAATAATTACATTTAAATATATTTTCATTTTATTTCTCATGATATCAGAATTTGAAGCACCAGCAGCATAAAAATCTCAAAGATTGTATTTTTTAATGAAGAGTGGCTAAAAGACAGCACCTTTGTCAGTGGTTAATGAAAATCAATAAAGAAACTGCATTTTACCAAATTTGCAACTCTTCACTTACCATTAAGCATGATGGTATAAAAACAATTGTTGCACATGGTAAATCTGAAAAGCTTACAAATGCATTTCAAATAAAACATGATTGCAGAATTTTAACAAATGTTTTGTTCATTAAAAACCATAAAAGAAAATAATATCACAGTAGCAGAAGTTTCCATGGTTTATCATAGAATGATACATCACCACATTTATCTATGAATTGTGGCAACAAGTTACATGCATCTATTTTTGAAGATTCCACGATAACCAAAATAATTCACTGTAGAATAACAAAAACTGAATCAGTTGTTGTAAATGTTTTGTATCCTCAATCTATCAAACTTAATAAAAAGGGTTCCCTTTTCTGTTTCTACTGATGCATCAAACAAATGCAATAAGCAGAAGAATACAGTTCTAGATTTTATGAGAGTCCTGATGAGACATCCAACAGTATTTCAAACTAATCATATCAGATATTAGAGAAAATGGGTGAATTTAATAGAAGTAGTTATGTGTGGGGCCAATAATGCTTCTGTAAATAATAGAAAACAATTGTGTTTGCAAAGTTAAATCAAGAATGTTTGAAACAAATAATTCCTGCTGATTGTAACTGTCATGTTGTTATTCATAGCACTGCTAAGTTTGGTTACAAATATTTATCAATAGATGTTGAATTATTAATTATAAAAGTTTTAAGCCAAAAAGGTTAAAAAAATTGAAAAGTTTATTTGATTTTGTTGAAATGGTGGCTATCTCTTTTTCTTGTACTTTGTTTTTGTTGGTCAGCTGTTAAAATATTTTTATATCAAGGTAAGAAGAATTGTCTAAAACTCATTTGAGATTTCATAAAAGATCAAGAAAATGAATTACTTTTAGATAATCTTTTTTTTAAGCAAATGTTTTATCAATTTTGTGCATGGGTAGTTAATTCAATCCATAGATTTTTGGTATTATGTCAAATTTAAGGGAAAAAATTACAAAATCTTATTTCAGATTCTTTTTATGACTTTATAGTAAATCATTGCTTAGGAAAACTTTCATATGATGAACAGGTAAGTTTTAAAAGAGAGTCAACCATGGTTTTTCAAAACAAGCATCGCTTACCTTGAAAAGTGGTTTTACTTCATTAAAGTGTTAAGTTTATAAACAGAAAGCATACATTTTGAAGATATCTTAAAAACAGTGTATGCTCTTGTGGTGAAAGTTGATGGTGACGACCTTTATGATGAGTTTTCATTCTTCATAAGAATTGACTGAACTTTGATCCAAATAATATACCTACCTTCTGTTAACAAACAATGGGTAAATTTTTTTCTGCTTTTCAGTGTCATAGTCTCTTAAAATTAGTGAAAATTTCTTTAGCATTGTCCCTGAATAATGCCTTAGCTGAAAGAATTTTTAGTTTAATGAATAATCTCTGAAAAAATGAAATGAGATAGATTGAACACTGATATGGTTAATGAAACAAAAATTATGTCATGTAAAGATTTTTATACATATGCTGTAGAGAAAAAAATGACTACTGAAAGCAGCAAAATCAAAAGAAGAATACTCTTTTAAAAGTATCCAGTAGTAACTTTTAGTTTGTTTGAATTTCATAAACTTCTATTTTTCCACCTGTAAAAATAAACTTTAAATAAAATAAAATTTTAAACTAACTTGGCATTTACATCAGTGTTTTGGTTTGGCAACAGAAAAGGGTGCAACCCTAATTGTAGGGTTACCATAAAAACATTGGATGAACTACATAAATTCCATGTTAAGATTATTAATTTCAAACTAGAAAGTGTTAATTTAAAATTTTTATTAGTTTATAAAAAGTTGAATGACTTTAATCCTGTTTTAATTTCAATATTATTCTGTGTACAATATTTGTAATAAATATTGACAAGATTTTTAGAGGTTTTAATACATACTGTACTTAATGCACAGTACTTTTGCTTTGTGAGCAAAGATTATGCATATTTTTCCTTCAGTTTCAGAATAAAGTTATCATAGCAAACAAGCAAACAAGAAAAAACCAATTATAGAAATATTTACCAAAATTAAATTTGTTAAAATACTGGAATTAATTTCTGGAATTTAAAGATTTTATATTTTGTTTGTTTCATCTGCATTTTTCACAGTAAGAACATTTAATGAATTTTCATGACAATGTTTAAAATTTGACGTGTCATTTTTCAACATTTGTACAAGTGGATATTTTTTAAATGAAAAAACACATTTTTAGTGAAACTTTTCAAGGTAGATCTGTTTTGAAGTAGAATAATGTACAGTCATTTGGAACTAATTAAGTGGTAATGAAGTGGATTTTCTTAGTTTCAGAGCAGTTTTTAAATAGCAGGACCATTTTTAAAATTATTTTAGTGGAAAAGGAGGGGTGTTATTTAAATAAATGTTAGCTCATTGAAAGAATACATTTGTATTTTCTGCAATCTAAAAACCACTTGTACAGTCAATAGTCTGGGTCTTAAATTATGCATTAATAATTTATTGCTTTATTCAGACTTTTTTCTGTCTATTTTTGAAACATTTAAGCCCTCATGGGGCTTATTAAAAGGCTGCTAATAGCATAATGACATAGTTGTTAGCCTTCTAAAGGGTGGACTACAACCTGTTGGTAAAAGGTTCAGCTAGCTCTGTTGAATGACCAACAAGTCATAAACTAAACAAATTATTCACTGTGAGTGAAAGCTATTGGCCATAGAAATAACCTGGTGGCTGGTTGAGTTTGTTCAGTCCCTGCCAATATATCACGTTTTCAACTCTTGCTAATCTCCTTGTTTATGCAGCCAGGGCCATCTCCAATGAATTGTATCTGAAATGTAATTGTATTGGAACATTATAATCTCAGCCTAGCTGCTTAGAAGACAGAGAATAATACCATTGGGAGTTGGTGGCTGGAACTTGTTTAAATTTCATCATGTTGTTCCTTTGAGACTGCTGGTAGCTTAGTGACATCCCAATAAATGATGTATGAAGGACCATTAGCTATTCATAGTTGCCAGTGGCTAAAAATCAGGTTGGCCTTAAAAAGCCCTTTTGGCTGGATCAATAGCCTAGAATTGTGGGACTGGCATGGCCTGTATTGCAATGCTTTGCTTGTTTTACAGAGTTCAGGTCAGATAGAGAACCCACAGCTTCCTAATCAGATAATTCACTGGCAAACTTTAACATATGCATTAAAATGTTTATGGTACTGAATGGGCTTTAGATGATTAGTTTAGATAATGATCAGCTGGATGCTAGTTTTGCTTTAGCTGATTAAAAAAAAATCTGATATAACTTCAATTTTCCACTGAAGAAATAAATATTAATAACAATAATAAAAATGACTTCAAGAGAATCAGGAGGTTTTGAATTAGAAATTTCCCAAATATGTTATATATACATATGAAGCTGATGCAATATTGTTTTTAAAATTTGTTTTCAGATGTCACAATTTTGATATACAATATTTGAATACTGATTTAGTATTTCTTTATCTGTAGTTACTTGTTTAAATATAAATTACTTTTGTTAATTTGGATGATTTTTCAAGACTGTTGAGTTTTAGATATACCTAAAATATTATTCAACTAAATCTTTTTGGTGTTAGTTGACATCATTTGCTTTGCATTTTTTTTTGTATCTGTTTAAAAATTCTTGTTTAATTTGTGGTCAAATATAATTGTGTTGATGCAAACTGACTCATCTGTTGTACATATACAATATTTTTCATCCACTTTTGAAAATAGTTGATTTTTTATCAAGCATTTCATTATTCTTGAAAAAATTCTTTCTTGTTGTTTCATCAGATTTGAGTATTTTAAATTTTTTCTTCATATTTTCATAATGGTATTACAAAATTTTTTCTTATAATTTTCACACAGCTATGAAGTATGTAACCATTCAAATTTCTGATCTTACCAAGACTAGGAAATATTTAATTTTATTTACATTCATTCATTCTGTGGCCATTTGGTGAAATAGATTATATTATATTAATTTATAAATTGAGTTTCTTGCAAAAGCATTTTTATTGCAATCAAAGAAAAAAGTTTTTTTAAAAAAAGGTCTGAAACAAATATACAGATTTTGTACATTCATGTACTTACATGAAGTAAGCAAAGATAAGTAGACAAAATTATTTGTTTTAGATACAGTACTTATTTTTCTTATTAAATTAATATGATTAAGTTTCTTTCCTAAAATTCTATATTAAGCATACTAATGTTAATATGTATCTAATAATTTTACATGTACAGTTTGCATGTGTATATAAGAACACACAAAATATCTATTTTGAAAAAGTTATTTTTTATTGCTGGAAACTGCAAGAAACCCATAATAAATTGTTTGATTTAAAAGCATTTACCAGAAGTTTCTTTATAGCATTTTCAAACATGTGGAATTTAAAAGCAGTCAGAGACAGTGATTCAGTCTTAGGAACTATTGTTGGTTTGATGTTTTTAAAAAAGAGGACACTCAGACAGTAGTCATGGGCTACAATAAGGATCTCCAGGAGTGAGGCTCACCAGAGTAACTGGTTTGAGCAACCAAGACAAATCCCAGCTATGATCCCCATGGTGATACATTGCCAATTTTAACCATTGTTTTTATTGAAACTTTGAGTCGGAATTTGAAATTTTTATTAAGAAGAAAAATATATATAGAATTTATTTTTTATTAATATTACATAAAATTATACATTTTAACCATTTCCTTTCACTTCATACATAAGTTATGATTATCAGTTCTTAAGTGAAAATTTAAGCATTCTCTACTCTCACTGAATAGCTTCCCTTGCATAGTAAATTATACTCAGAATTTAAATTATAAACTAATAAAATTTTGCAAGTTAGATGTGCCCAACTACTAAAGATAAAGAAATTGGTATTAAGAAAATACAATTGAATGATTTCACAAACAAAAATTTCCAGTTATCTAAATGAATGGAAGAACGATCAAGGTCCATTGAATCAAATTCATAAAGATGAAAATGTAAATTTATATTTTTGTTTTATAGTTATCTTACAAAAAATAAATTCAGTTATGTCTTAAACTTAAACTGAAAACTTCCATGGTACATCCCATAGTTATAAACATTAAATGCTAACTGCTAAGACTTTTGTTGTTTTTTTTTTTACACTTGAAAACCAGAGTGAACTTTAGGAATAATTTAGGGGAGATTTTTTAAAAATAATTAAAACAAAAAAGATGAATATGATTACAAACAATTGCATTTTACTTAATCCTTTGATATTGTTGGATTTTTTCACTTTTATTAAAGAAATGCTGGTAAAGAATTTTCAATTATTTTTTAAAATCTCTGATAGTAGAATCTAGTTCATTTGTAATTATCATTTCATAGTTTTACATTAATTCTATAGATTTTTGTCAACTTGCTGATAATTCTAAATTTGTAGTTATTTAAATCTGAGATTACAATCATACCATTCATTTTTAAAAGTTTTTATCAATAATATGCATACTAGTACTAGTTTGTCAAAAATAAAAATTCAAATTTTGCAATAAATAACACACTAAAAGATTAATTTTGACTAAAAATAAGTACATCATATACACAAATTTTATTATTTTATTGTTTATTTTATTTAATTAAGAAAAAATTCTAAGTAATTTGAAAAATTCAGTGCACAGATGTAGATTAATTCTATTTTAAATAATTGTTTTAAAGGCATACTATATATTGTAGCTTTATGTTATTACAAATACTAAAAATATACATATTCAAGGTTATTATTAGGCACTATTAGTTTGTGTCCTGACAAAGAATACAATTGTGATAGCTACTTTTATAATTCTGATTCCATGTTTTATATACTGTTAGGTTTGTAAACATATGCTTTAGTTTGCTAGTTGAATGAGTGATTGGCCATCATCATAATTTATAGTTTACATAGAATTTCAAAATAAAAATGAAAACAGCTCCAGTATAAATAGGTAGGTTTGGGTTAGTCATTTTTATGAAAAATGATTTTAAAATTACATAACTCTGGTAAACATATAGTGAATATGAAATCATACATTTATTATGTACACATACTAATGATACTATGTTTTGCATTTTTATTTTTTTATTTTATATTACTTTGACATGTTTTTTCATCAGTTAAAGCAGTATAACTTTATTTTAAAGTTTTGGTACTTCATTTTCTGTTTTCATTTGAGTTGAAATGAATCAATTGTCTTAATTTTGAGTTGAATGAAGACTTAAAAAGATAATGTGGAAATTTTTCATTTTTTATATCTGCAAAATTATGTCTTAGTTTTTTAAATGCACTTTGTGATTTGTATATATGAGTAAGAATTTGTCATGTTTGGCAAAAATGCATTAATGCTCAAATCCTTGATTTTTTTTACTATAAGATAAGCATTTTTTATGAATTATAGATGCTCAATCGGCATTATATATATGTATGAAAGTACATATGCATTAGCCTACATCTGTGTATTTTTTGTTTGAACTTGACATTCATTATGAAAAATTATGTGATATACTTGCTATCTAAGAATAGATACAAAGTTTTTGTGTGTGTGTGTGAAATGGAAAGTCTTATTTTTAGATTATTTTGGGTATAATGCTTACTTAGTCTTAATATTGCAAATAAAGCTAGAGAAAAAACAAGAGTTGCAGATTCTTCTAGATCTTCTCTTTAAAGTTATCATCGTAATTAAAATTTTTCATACAAGTTATAGCTTTTTTGGATTTACCTGAGCTTATTGTTTATGCTAATTTGAATGCATCTTTTTAAAGCAAAAATAATTATTACCTAATTCATGATCTTACTAATTTTGTTGGTACAGAAAGAGAAAATCTTTGACTCTTCTACTGATGTCCAATTATTTTGAAGTATTTTCAAAACCATTCACTAACCTTTCTGGTGACTTTGGTAAATTATCAGACTACAGGTGGTAGTCATTTGTCTGTGCTAGCAAAGTTACATAACTTTTTAGTCTATGTTAAATTTGTTTTCCCACTAAGGTCCATAATATTTGTTTCATAATTGAGAAGCAAGCAGCTGGCAGGCAGATGGCTTAACAATGGACTCTGAGATTTTTTCTTTTTTTTTAATTGGCAGTTTAAGAAGATTGTACTGCAGTCAGATATCAGACTCTTAATCTTTGGCACTAGATTCTTATCTGTTTTTAAATCAACACCTGTTAGTGATCACTAAAAGTGATGGATATGGATATGTACTTACTGCATGGAGAGTCCCATAGTTTTAATTTGCTTTAAATCTTTCTTTTCTTAAAATCTGTAATAGCAAAAAAATGTTGCACATTTTTCTTAAAAATTTTTTTTAAATCTAAATTTATAATATTAGCTATATATTAATGCACATTTTTTATCAAATTTAAAACAATTAAAAAGTCAGCTGGCAAGGAAAATAAAAATTTTTATGAGGTAGGTGCTTCATATGTGTGCACAACCATGCAGCCATGGCCAAAAGTTTTGCATCACCCTAGGAATAACAATAACAAAATCTATGTTCAAATCATACTCATGGCTTGACACTGTACTAATTTCTAAAATGCCTGCTTTTTTTAAATATTTCTAATCAAATTACACCTGACATAATTTATGATGTCTTTTCAGAAATCATATATTTGGATGTCTGATTTCAAATTGTCTCATTAAAAAATCATCTGCTATTATCCATTAAGTATGTAGAAAACTACAAATTATGCATTTCAGTATTCAGCAGGTTTAATTCAAAATTGTCAAGCATAATTAGAAAATTTTAGAGTGACGCAAAACTTTTGGCCATGGCTGTATATACACAGTATCAGTTGTCTTATTGTTTGATCACGATTAGACTTTACTATCCTGTCTAACCATTTTTTTCCTCTTTTTGTCACTAAGTGTTCTCACAGTGTACATTTACCTTCTGCCATTGCTGATGAACTGAAATGACAGGTTTTGGAGAAGCCTACCAATGAAACACTCTTGACTACTACGGCACTTGCTAGATGTGCACTCACTATCATGCCTTTTTCAAATGCTTAATGCTTTGACCTATCTCTATATCTGTTAGACTAACTGTAAATGTGCTTGTCATATATATATATATATATAGTGTTGCAGGGATCCCCTATAACATTATGTAGTCAACCTAATTTGCATCTATAGCTTAGATCAGGCCAAGTTTGAAATGGTATGCAGGTCCCAAAAAGTGGCCAGCCTCTGTGTGACACACACACACACACATATATATATATAGGATTTGAACAACAACAACAAAATGAAAATAAATATCTACTGATATTGTGTACACTATAAATTAGGTTTTTTAAAACTATGAATTAAAAAATATTATAAAACTAAAGAAAAACAAACTCCACTGCAATAAATAGATATTCTAATTAATGAAGTAAATTTTCTAATAAACTTTATGGTTAGATAGATAGTTTTAAATATATTAAATATATTATCAATATATGCTCCAAAAATTTTAAAAGAAAGAATCTTTATGATAATATTTTAAAAAACAAAACTATAAAATTGTATCATTTTTTTCTGCTTTAACACTTTAGGTGTAACTGGTCGCTTTTGATTAAAGAAGAAAATATGGATGCACTAGTGTGTCTCACTAAAGATTTCTTTCATGATAAAATAACAATGATAAGAGAGCATTATTCTTTAATGATCAACAGAATAAATACCAAAAATTGGCTAGTAAGTAAATTTTAAAAAAGAGAAACGAAAAACAGTTATGGTCTTGTAATGCAAAACAACATTTACTCCTCTTTATATTTTAAATTTTTTAGACTAATAAGGTGGCCATATAGATTATATCAGTGCTAAAGTTTAACACATTTTTGTAGTTACATGAATGTATAATTGCAGATAACACAGTAGCATATACATACATTATTATTATTATTATTATTATTATTATTATTATTATTATTATTATTATAAAAGCCTATAAGTAAAAAATATCACTTTTGATTGTATGGCTACATGTTGAATTAATCCCAAGAAAGAAAAGTGTAATCTTTGTATAATAAAGGGCTGTCTACATATAAAATAGCAACTAAAAATCTAATGAAAATCAGACTTTCTATCAAAACAGAAATTAATCTCATTTATGTTAGTCCAAGGATAGGCTGTGGTCAAAGTTACTACCACTAAATATGAATAAACTATATTCATCATACATTGTGTTAAAAACAATAATAACATTGCTGAAATTCAGAATGAACAATACAAGTTTATTTTGTGGCAGATTAATTGTATAAATGTGAAATTTTATGATTGTTTTCAATATTTTCTGAAAGATTTTAGAGCATACAATTATTTGTTGGTGTTCTTTGCTGGGTCTCAGATATGTAAGTGGTCTCAAATAAGCATATTTTAAAGAAATTTCTTTAGATCAGCATATTTTACAGATCCTTATCATAATGATTTGAACATAGTAGATTCTGCACATTACATTGTATGTGCAATAATTGTTCAAAAAGTGATTTTTAGTATTTGATAGTTCTTTTGCATTTTGTAGAGCTTTGAGGCATGGAATCGATCAGATCATCAAGGTGACCTAGTCCTTGGTTTTCCTCAAAGTTTGCAGGTTTTCCTTTAATTCTTGCTGTGAGGTTAGTCTTGATGGTTTATTTGTTTATAAAGATGGTGCTTACTTAGGGGGATTCATATCTGGGGAAATATGGAAGCAGCTCAATTTTTCTTCAGGATATGGTGATTATAGTTGAGGATCCTTTAATAAAATAAAGGTGGAAAGACATTTTAAAGGATGGACATATTACTGGCAAAATTTAGTTTATTTAAACCCACTCTTACCAAATTCACCTTCCTATATTATCTGCTTTGCTTAACAGTTGGGTGTAAATGTACTGAGTCAGAGTGTCACTAATCTTTTTTTTAGACTCACATGCATTTAGAGGTTATGAATTGGTGAAAGTTTATTTGTCTATGAAGATTATGGACTACCGATAAAGAATGACATCTATTCACATGTCATCAATAGTTTCCATCAAACAACCTGTTTAGTATATGGACCTCCATGCAGGAGTTATTGCACAGTACACTGACTTAATTTTGTTTATGTTATAACATCTGAAAAGGATTGTTGGCAGTCACTGAATATGGCAGAACTGCCTATCTGTATGTGCAGTGATAGTGGAAAATGACCAAGTCTACAGTGGTTACACTATCTTTTATAAATAAAGTAATTATTTAATGCCCAACTGGCAAAAGATTGGTGGTAATTTGTGTAAATGAAGAAATGTCTTGGCTAGCATGTTTTTTCTTGGCTTTACACTTTTTAGGAAAAGAGTCTGCCTATCTCAGTGGTTCATTTTGAACTGATATCAATGGCTAGATGTGTAAATCATGGATAAGAACTAGTTTGTTTTCAAAAATTATGGCAGGGTCAGTAGCTCCTTTACTAGATTTCATTTGTGAAACTATTTTGATTGAGATTTGTTTTGTAGCAATATCTTTTTGAAATTATGAAGCAATTTTCCTCATAGTTGTTTCATTAATTTAAACAGATCAGATTGATGCACCTCATTGTAACTTTTTTTTTATCTTGGTTTAATCTTTTATGAAGAAAATTATTGAAGTGTAATTCCAGTCACTGTTAAACTTAGTTATAGTTTCACCATTATACTAATAATTAGAATTTTTTGCTGTTTGAAATTGTTAAGTTAGGCTTTAATCTGTTAAGGATACTGTGACTAAGCAACCAACTTAATTGTCAGTAAACTTCCATAAAAACTAACAAATCAGTATTTATTCTATTCATCTTATAACTAGATGGCACCATTTCTAGAAGAATTATAACACCATCTTCCAACACTGTTATTAAGAGTAAATCAACTAAAGTGCAGTAAAAAATAAATAGTATTAATTTTGTAGTTAGAAGTGCTAGCCAGGTTTCATGGTACATGATAGGCAACAACACCCTTTATCAGATAACAATGGCACTAAGCTCCCTTGCCAGGGTTTTCTTCATTATAGAGATTGGTATATGACACAACAACAAACCTAATTCTCTGAAACAAAAACTAAAATAATTTTAGTTTTGATTTGAGACAATGTACTTTGTTCTAAACTAACAACATAAAAAATTCAGGAAAAACACTTTAACTTTAGCTTGCTTACATTTTTAAAAAAATCTGTATAGTTGGCATATTGTAAGTTTATAATAAATTGCACGTGACATTGGCTGCTACAGTTTATGTATACTTGTGGAATAGAATAAGTTTGATCATTATTTCCTAATTAGCAAATATCTTGTTATACTGGATTAGGAGTATCTTAAAATAAAAAAATACTGAAAAATCTTTAATGATGCAAACAGAACTTTTGAAGGTAATTTCTTTTTTATTTACCAGTTTCTAAAAGAGAGCCTACAGCAAAGGAAGCATACTGCCCCGGTTATTTGCTAGAGAGTGTTATCTTGGATGATGAGGGTCCAGCACTATTGACTTCAGCAGGGAAATCCTTACTAGAACTTTCTATTTTTAGATTTAGGAGGAAACCAGAGAGCCTGGAGGAAACCCACATGATCAGCTAGTGAAGAAGAGCAAGAAGAAACCATGCCAGGGGATGTATGCTAAACTGAGCTGGCCTGACTAGGAATCAAACTCTTGCCCTCAACTTTGGCAGTCCAGTAGACTAACCACTAGGCTACCAGTCATCAGAAACTATATATATATATGAGTAGCTAACTAAATTTTGTTTTACTATTTAAAAAGCAGCATTGATTTTTTTATTGTTTAAGTATATATTTTTTTTACTAAATTTTATATCATCTTATTGTTCCATTAAAAAAAGAATATTTGCATGCTAATCTTTTGCATTCTAGAATCATTCTATCTAACTTATAAATATATTGTAACTGAACTTGAAAAAATTATTCTAAAACTAAAACAATTCCACTAGCAAAGGTATCTTCAGGAAAATATATTTAACATTTTGAATAATTTTGTAATTGTTGTTGAATTTTCTAATTGTATTTATTAATAAATGATTTTGATACACATTGGTTACATATGCAAAATAAAAGTGGCTACCAGATAAAGGATTGTACTATCAATATTCAAAGTACTATTAAGTTTTAGTGAGAATTATTTTATATGACAGAAGAGAGGAATGCATGACGTAAAGTTAAGCCACTAATTTGCAGTCTTTTGATGAGAAACTTTTGAAATGAATCTAACCTGTTTAATACTGAACCTGTCAGCAAAGTCATTTTGAAAAAGCTAAATACTAGGAACATCAAACACAAATTTTTACATGCTGTTATCCTCTGCAATAATTCAGAACAATTAACTAATTTGTTTTAATATAGAGGAAAATATCTGTTGCTAAGTATGGTAATTAAGTACACTGGTTAAATTTAGGTAGTTTTGGTAACAACTTTTAAACTTTTAATTTTGTAAAAAAAAATTTTTTAAATGTTTCAAAAGCTGGTACATTTTTACTAGATATTTTCTTTGTCATCATTGCGTTCTTACGGGATCATTATCAGTTTGCTCTCTGATATGACTATGTTACCTTTCTGGCAATATTTTTCCTTAACATTCTATGATATTTTAAGTATTTCCCAAAGAAGCATAGGCAAACTACAGGCATAAATTTTAATTTCGTTGTTTTTTTTAATTTTAGGTTAAGTATACATTTTCACCATGTTTCTTTATTGTATTTTAATTATTCTATACCAGTTAATGATTCTAACTTTTTATCTAACATTTTACAAAAAAATAAATCAAATTAGAAAAAAATGAGAGCAGTTGGTGTAGTTTGCGATCATTTTCAGTAGATAGACTACTGGACTGCTAAGCTTTGGGGCCCTAGCTTGCCCCAGTTCAATCCCTGGTTGGATCATCTTGATATTCTTCTTGCTTTTCTTTACCAACCATTTATTTGGGTTTTCTCCAGATAATTCAGGTTCCCTTCTACATGAAATAATGAAGAGGTTTAGTAGGGATTTCTCTTGCAAAGGATAAGCAATACTCTCTAGCAAATAACTGTGACACTACACTTCCTTACAAGGATTTTCTTCAGTGTAAAGAGATTAACAATATTAAACTATATTTGTACAAAAAAATTTTTTTTTTTTAAATTTCAAAATCTCAAAATCTCCTTTTTTGTTAAGTTTATGACTAATTTTTAAAAAAGTGATGACAATCAGCTATTTTAATCTGATTTACAACTATAGAATAACTCTCCTTTAATGCATGTACATTATAATAATAACTGGGATATTTCCTTTGTGCAAAATTTTATTGCTGCTAATATCTTATTGAAATTGAAAATGTTTTATTTAGAATTTGTGTGGCTTTAATCCTTTAAAAAGCAAAGATATTTTTAAAACTAGTTACCAGCAAATGTAAGGGTATCAGATATTATAATTACTGTTACTAAGAAGGAGATTGCTAGAAGTTTTGAGTCTGTATGCATCACTGAAAAAAAAAAGATCATTCCATTTTAAATTACTTTTATTATATTGATGTATTTTGAAAATTACTTTTTTAAAAATTTATACTGATATTTACCATTGAATTTTGATATTATTTTTAATGCATTATTATCCAATTTTGTTTGTTGAATTTTTTAAAGGATTGTGTATTGAATCTGCAAACTATTTATTTTCATGAGATTAATTTACAAAAATCACAAGCTGTCTAAGAGGTTGTCGATTTACTGCTCACAATGTTCTCTTATTAGAGATGTTGGCCGTGTATAGTCTCTGACCTCATGTTTCTAAACAGAAAATAGCCTCCTATTATGATATCTGGAGGAAAGAGAGAGAGAAATCAATATGTGGTATCCATCATGACTGCTGTAGAGCTCTTTGCTAAAATCATGCTCCTTTTTATGATCCATTACTGATTAAAATGTCAAGCTGCAACCAATCTCTTTGGAGAAAGCATGTAGAATGTATTGCTTTGGTATAAACTGTTCGTTGGTACTCAAAGGAATCTGTAATCTTGTAAAAAGCTTAGTGTTTTAGAGGCTATTTATGATAACAGGGTCCAAGCCCTAAATTATATATATGTGGGGATCTCCTAAACAGTAAGTTTAGCTTTTATTTTGCACAATAGTTTTGGTAGAATAAAGAAGAAGAATTCTTTGACATTTTTGCCACGTAAACTGGCAAGATTTTTTTAGTTGTTACAGTTTTCCAAATATTCTTAAAACTGCCTCACACCTACATTAAAAAAACACAAAAACACACACACACACACACACACACACACACACATACCAACCTACCATTTGTTTCTCATCTTGAAGGTCAGTTGTTTTTCCACAAAAACTTTGTAGCACTAGGTCATTCAAAAGTGTAACAAGGGCTAAGCAGAGCATCAAAAGCAGATGACAGTGTCATGATCATTATTTTATTATTATTAATTAATTAATAAAAATTTTTGGTGATGTGTGCATGAATAGTGTTTTTCTCCAGTTGCCAAAAGTATTAGCTATGGCTCTGAGGTCATTAACACACACACACACACACACACACTATCTACCATTGCCTGAAGTATCTTGGTATTATAAGAGCCAGAATTTTTTACTTTTGAAAAACATGAATTTATTCCAATAAATCCAAAATTTCCACAAATAAACCTCCATATATGATTGTAAATCAGCCCTCATGTAACATTTATGTTGTATACAGATTAATTTTAATGATCACTTTTGACATTTTTAACATGGATTCAATTTTTTTCCATTTTTTATTTAATGTGTCTATTTTATAACTAATTAGAATAAATATTGAAAAAAATTTGTGATGCATGTAATATTCAGTTTTATAGATAACTTTGGGTGAGTATGAAAAATAATTACTTAGATAAAATTTATGCTTTTGAAGTAATCATGAAGTAAAAAGGAACAATCCTGCTTGTTGAGGGAGGGACACGGGGGGGATTCCTTAGAGATTCAAACTTGGTTTTTGCACTTGGTTCTGTCACAGACAGAGAGACCATACAGTTGTTAAACTACAGAAAAATTATTACATAGAAGTATACGGAAAAAGAAATAATAATCTGATTGTTGTATAAGATGAAATTTGAATTCAGTTGAATTCAGTTTATACATTTTTCATTTTAGGAATATATATAGTCGTGAGAATTGTGTTTATTAGATAAGACAAAAAATATATATCTCATTAAAATTTAGCTATGCAAGTATTAAGTATTTGTAAAAAAAAAAAAAAACTGTGGACTTGTTTTAAGATTGTTGGTGATGCCTCATCTGAATATCTTACTCAATACTTTACATTAGTTTCACATGCTACTGCTCATTGTACATGCACCGGAAATTTCTTGCCATTTCACTAATTATTTTGAAGATTACTAAACAATTTATATCCAATGTCATAGCTAAATAATTTGTAAGGTTTTTTATTCATTTTTAACTCAATTGTGATCTGAAGTAATGGACAAATGCATGTATCACACTTTTCAGGTAAGCCAAACTTTCCCATCCTGTGGTAGACTACTGGACAAATCATTCTGGTTTCAGGAAGACATTGACCATAAACAGTTTTGACTTGAGTACAAATTAAGCAATGGATAACTTAGAGATTCAGAAGTGAACAGTGTCTCCTTCACCTTGGAACATTGACCTTGATCTCAAGAAGAAAACTAGGATATGTTTCAGAGTTAGTAAGATAAATCTTACTGAAGCATCTTTGTATGGCCTTTTTACTGACTTGAAACACAAGTGCAATAAGCATTTTTTAAAAAATGATTCTTAGTAAACACTTTGCACAGACACATCTGTCATGTGTTGGATCATTTTAGGGAAAGGAGACCATGCAAAATATTGAATATGCATAGATTCAGTGAATTTATCATTACAAATGAAATATGAATATATAATTTTACAAGTGATTTACTATTATGCAGTGCTCTTCCATATTAATTTGGCAATATCCATAAATAAATATATGACAAAAATTTACTTATTTCAGTTATGATTAAGCATATTTTAGATATCTAGGTGAGCAGATAACCAGTGTGCTTTATAACCATTTTGAAACAACTAAATCCTATCATATTTCTCTGTTTATCTGATGTCATGTTATGAACTATTCAAAGTGTAGCTAGTGTCAGTGACAGATTGCCAAAGATCTTAACATCTCTCATGAATCTATGATGTTCTTGCAGAGTTTACTGAAGTGAATATTATTGCTGCTGCAAAGTGACCTGGAAACCTTCAAAAGTAATACCATGACAAAAATTTGACATTACTTTCCACATCTGCACTCACTGTCAAAATTCTCTTGTTGACATTGCCCATGCAACAGAAATGACAAAGAATGGTCCAATGTTATTTCCACTAACTTGGCTACAAAGTGTCTGTAGCACATAAGAAATCCATTCTGTCCAATAGGAATTAAATGTTTCAAAAAGGTTGGCCAGATAATATGTCTCAGGGTGTTTGTATGACTTTTCCAAGGGGTGGGGGGGACCAAAAATATTTGCAGGATAAATTATTGGGGGAGGTTGAAATTGACAAATAATATCAACTGTGAGGAATGTAACTGGTGATGAAAACATACTAATGGCCACGTATGGTCAGATCTGTTATTTCTTGCCTGATTTACCATGCTCACTGATGCATAGTAAATCAGGCAAAAAATAATGCTACCATTATACTATCACTATCAACTTTCCAGGCACATACCTCCCTTTGCAGATGCCCATGGATATATTTATCAAGACCCTCATGTATTAAGGGTATGTACTCTTCTCAAAGTCCAGTTTTTAACACTTCATATCTGGAGGTTGCACACAAATTTTCAAAAGACCAAATGAAGACCTTCAACCTGAATGTCTTCAATCTGTGATTAAGAATCAAGTGTGATGATATTGACTACAATCTGTTATGATGAAAAAACAGAATTAATGTTTCTTGAATGACTTCATTCAATTCTGCTTGGTACATTCCCATTTTAAAGACACATCTACTATTATACCAGCAAGGCATACTGAGATTGAATTCCAAAATATTCAGTAAGATGCCACTATATGTCAGACCTTTTGCATGACAATAGTCCAGAAGTTGAATCAAGGCATCTAGCTTTTCCCCTTGGTATCTTAATGCTCTGATATGAATCTACTTGAGCATCTGCAGGAGAATCTAAATCATTTGCTGAGACCAATCCATCTAGTTTTACTGATGTGATGGAAATTTTAAAAGCTCATATATGGATATAGGGGAAACTAAGTTAGACTGTGATATAAAATCTTGTTGTTCAATTCCAAACAAGTCAGAGGATGGCTCTTTGTGCTGCATAGATGGCTCTAATGAGTATGAATTGCTTATTTGCTATTTTCTTCAATAAACCAAAATACTAATAACAATAGATGACCAAATTATTAAGGCTATAGCTATAGTTGTTTGCAAAGGGCAGGAAGTTTCTAAAATTATCTATCCAATGTATTTTTAAACATACTGATTGTAGTAGACTGCAACTGTCAGCAGTAATATATTACTGAAACAATGCTTATGAAAACTATCTTACTACAATTCTTGAATTCTTAAAATCTTTGTAAATATGCTCTCTTCTTTCAGAGCATGATAGTGATTTGTCTATCTATCTCCTTATCTTTTTAAATTTTAAAAGTATGTATTAGATCCTCATGCAATCTGTGATATGCAAGATTAAGACATTTCATTTTTTTTAAATGTTCAGAATAATTATGATTTTTCATTCACCGAAATCATTGTAGTAAAACATCTTTGAACTCTTTCTAAAGTACTAATAGCAAGGATTAGATATCAAGCCAGCACCACATACAATAGATGCAGTCTAACACTTTAAATAAAAGAATGAGCACTTTTGGCATCTTCATACAAATAGTTCTTTTTAGTAACCATATTTGCTCTACCTATTTCCTGACTACACTGATTAAATCATTTCAGGTTATATCAGGTTTATCTTGTTTGGAGGATGTTAGTATGTTTGTGAGGTTATGAAGATTTGAAAAAGGCTTGATTGGTTTGTGTATAGAAAGGTGTAAGGTGAATGAGAAAATTGGGTTTCTAGGTGGGGGCTCAAAGTTTCCTTCTTTAAAATCTTAGGTTAATTTTATAAACCTTGGGTTTTCAAAACCTAGGATGTGTAGAATGTGCAGATTTTTTGGTTTGGTTCTGGTTGTTAATAACTGGTGATTGCTTTGGGCTATCACTTCTTAAATGGTAAGCTGGTAAGGAATAATCTTTTTCACTAGTATTCTTAAGGAAAACCCATCATACAAGTTTTAGGCATTGTTATGACTGCATGGTCTATATTTATTAAATAAATACATTTTTTCATAGAACTATTTGTTAATGTTTGTTTATTATCATGCTATCATTTTATAATGTAGTGATTTTGAAAATCTAATATACAGTAATTTACTATTACAATCAAATGTTTCTGTTAATAGGTAACATTTTGCTCTTAGAAAAAGTTGTTATAAGCTTTATACATTTACTCATATGTGTAAGATGTACTTTTTGTGTATGACATGTGTAGTTTTTTTAATATATATAAGTGGAAAACTTGTGAACACTTATATGCAATATGCAATAGCATAATTATTCTCTAGCAGTATTCCTAAAGTATTAAATAAAAACTGCCTATCTGCTAAGTTCATGGATAGCTATATAAAGATGCTTTGGGACTAGGTGATAGAAATTTAACATTCAGTCAGCTTCTTATTAAAACAATTGTTAAATGGTTTTGAACGTTGCAAATATTTTTCAGATCAGCTCCATTCTTGAAAGGATGCTTGTATGTTTACCAATATGGATTGGGATCAATTTTGCCCATCCACTTTGAATTCTAATGCAATTTTTCAGGGTACATTAAATATCTCCATACTCTTGCAAGTTAAATTTTTATAGTTTACATAATTTATCTGATCTTTCAGTAGACTGCAGTATTAGAAGTATGCTTCTTAAGAATTATGAAAGAACTAATTATTATTATTAAGTTTATCTTTTTTAGTTGGGCAGGTAATTAAAAATTGAATTCAAACTCTTGGATATCAGTCAGTGCCATTGGAAGTAGAAAAATAAGTTTGGGCCCAAACCGCAGAGTTTTTTTCCATCTTTATTCCCATAGGCTGTCTGATTACGATGACTTGAAGTGATCAGAATCAAATTTCAGAAAATAAAAACAATTTCTTTCCTTTAGAAAATAAAAAGTTGAAAAAAAGCTATAGAGAACCATAAAAAAATGTGAAAGAAGGCATAGTTTTTTTTTTTTAATGTTTGTTTTTGGTATAATACTGAGTAAATATAAATGAGACACACATTTCTTTTTCTGTTTTTTTTTTTTAAAGTTATCCTATTTTTAAAAAAAATTAAAGGTTATCTCAAAATCATGGAATCATATTAGTATATGTATTTATTCATAAGTATATAATATTAATAACAATAATATATCTCATTTCAGATGTAAACATGGCACAGTGACTCATTGATGGTATTCATTTTGGTTGTTTAGTTAGTGTGAAAGACTAAAATTGCAGAATATATGCATATATGGTATATATTCAGATATTTACATGAGTCCACAATTTTAAAATATTGTTGCAAGAATAATACTTTTGATGGCACTCTGCAAATGTGAAGAAAAAAAAAAACATCCTGAGACTGATCCAGTCTTGTTTTTTTTTTTTTACTTTTCTCTCCACTGACTTACATTTGCATTGTTAAACTTAACTTATTTTTAATACATGCTGCAGAATATCGTCTATTTGATTTGTATTTCTTTGGTAATACAATGGCAGAGTGACATTTAGTTTCCTATGCTTTCTAGACTCATTAAGTGATTATAAAAATGCCACTTGATATGTTTTTTATTACCATCACTGAATAGAGTGCCTTGCCTAAAAGTAATACACAAATCCTCCTTTAACTTGACAGTGTCATTTTACAATTTTGTTCTGGACATCTGTCTTTTATCTTTAATCTAATGAACCCCTCCTCCCACAATTGTTAGCCACAAAACATGCATGCTTAGTTGTTTAATTTTTTTTACATTACATTTCCTATAATTAGAGATAGGGTACAGATGGGAAATATTTATTTCTCTGGGTGGTGCTTGCCTCCCAAGTTGAGGGTTTTTGGTTTGAATTTCTCTAGTGTCTAGAGATTTAGTTCCACCCTGTGTTGAGCAGTTCTACTTAAGTAAGCTTCTTCTCCTCCTAGCCATATTCTCACATATTGCATGGGGACCTGACCTTGGGTTAGCCTTGCTGTTAGAATCTATTTAGTATTCCCCCATTCCTTGTTTATTTCAGTTGGTTTTGCTTTAAAGATAACAA
Source organism: Nautilus pompilius (assembly GCA_018389105.1). Classification (NCBI taxonomy): domain Eukaryota; kingdom Metazoa; phylum Mollusca; class Cephalopoda; order Nautilida; family Nautilidae; genus Nautilus; species Nautilus pompilius. The sequence continues at coordinate 1,019,009 of JACATO010000120.1, forward strand.
TCTAGAAAGCAGTTGTTTTCTTAGTTCAGCTCCATTTATTCTACTGGAATCAGGGAGAATAATTATGTTTAGTTATTTTTATTTAAAAAAAAAAGTTGATTGAAACTATTAAGTAGCAAACAAGAAATGCACTCTCTTTAGAAAAAATTTCATAGATTTTTAATTGATTGTTTGCTAGTATTTTAAATAAAGAGAAAAAAAAGAAAACTTACTAAATGAGTCTTTTAAATGATTAGCGAGTCCTAAAAGAAGAAAAAGAATTAAACAAAATTTTAAAAATTGTTTGTATTGGTTAATAATCTCCATTATTAATGCATTAAAATGTTTAATGATAGATTTCTAATACTTTTGTGTATATAACTTTAACCCTTCCTGCAGATTAGTTTTAAACTTCTCCAAAATTTACTTGGATGATCTTGATTTTAGACATTTTCAAAATCTTACAAATTTAAAAAGAAATTCTGGTAAAAAAGAATCCTGGTATTTAAAAAGTATCTTTTTGAAATAAGTCATTGCATGTTTTGATGTTTGTTTGTGAATTTTGCACTTAGCTGGAGCATATTGATCATGTGGATGAATAGGGCAACCACTACATTACATATCCCATCACTCCAGAACAAATTTACTTTATTGGTGTAAATCTAATCTTTCCTATTTGGTTCCAAAATGAAATATGGTTCTTTTGTTTGTTTGTTTTTGCTAAACTAAAAAAAAAAAAAAAATTAAACTATAATCTAATTTTAAAATTTAAAAAAAAAGAAAGGTGGTATGGTATTGAGTATATATACATATTAAGCTATTTCAGCATTCTTGTTTGTCTAGTTGGTCACAAAACTGGATTTTAATATCAGTAAGCTTTCATGACTTAGAAGTTAATAAAAACCTAACTTATTTGTATCTTTGAAAAAAGCATGCTAAAAATGTTTCAAATAGCCACTAGATTAATATTTTTCTTGGCAATCAATGATAGCTGTTTGTTGTGCTAAAAGATGAAACAAAAGGACAATATTGTACCAATATTTAAAATTTCCTTTTTTTTCATAATGCTAACTCTCTAAAAGCTTGCTGAAAGAAGATTTGTTTTTAAAGTTTTTTTAAGAAATAAACTAATTTTATTGCATTTACTTTTTAAAAATTGTTATTTATATCTAATATTATAAAATCATAATATCTATCATCAAATTCATTAATTATCAGTATTTTATTTATTTATTTTGTAATGGAACAGAAGATAAGTCATCTTGAAATACCAGTTTTTCTAGAGTTGTCACTTTCCTACCTAGCATATAGGTATATTTTGAATGAAATTTTAAAAGACCTTTATTTGTAATAATTTGGCTAAGGAAAAGGAAAAAAGATCTAATCTCTAGCATCATGGGTGCTTATTGTAGTTCCAAATGAATAACATTAAAAAACAACAAGTTTTTATTGGATAATTACATTGGACAACAATGATTTTGCCACCGGAACACTATCATGCTTACTTTGTAGTATTTCGCACACTGATTTCAAATCTGAAAACTGTTTTGCTCTAGGACATCACGTTTTTTTTAGTTGAGGTTATTCATTGACTGTAGCAAACTAAGCCTTAAAGCTGTGCTGTTACATCATGGTAACCAAAACCTTCGGTTCCTATAACTCATGCAGTTGGCTTGAAAGAGACATATGAGTTGATGGAACTCCTTTTGAAAATGACAAGTTATTCGGATCATAAATGGAAAATTTGTGGTGATCTCAAAGTTATTTATCTCCTCGGATTGCGGCTAGGGTACACAAAACACATGTGTTCCTTGTGTCTTTGGAACAGCTGTGATGATGCCAACCATTACACTCGAAAAGACTGGCCTATGCGACAGGAACCTATAGTTGGCAGGCACAATGTGCAACATATGCCATTGGTAGACCCTCAGAATGTCTACCTTCTACCACTTAATATCAAACTCAGTCTTATGAAAAACTTTGTCCAAGCCATGGATAAAGATGGTGATGGCTTCAAGTACCTAAGAGAGAAATTTGGTGCTAACAAAAGTGAAGCTAAACTCAAAGAAGGAATCTTTGTGGGGGCCTGAAATTTGAGAACTCACGTGATGACAGGTCCAAAAAATAAGCTGAATCCACTGGAGTCTGCAGCATAGGAAGCATTTATTTCAGTTGTACAGAACTTTCTTGGAAAATATAGAGCTGAGCGCTATGCTGAATATGTGGAAAACGTGCTAATGGCGTATCAGCAAATTGGGGCCGGGATATCTCTAAAGATGCATTTTCTGCATTTGCATCTTGAATTTTTTCCAACCAATCTAGGGGTTGTCAATGATAAGCATAACGAAAGGTTCCACCAAGACATAAAGGCAATGCAAAGTAGATATCAGGGCAAATTAAATCCAAACATGATGGATGATTACTGTTGGTTCCTCCAAAGGGAGACTGATACTTTACATAAGTGCAAGAACAAGTGTCTGAAGCATTTTTGAACATTTGGAATGTCCTACTATGTAAGTTAAATGCGTTCCATATCTTCCATACTGCTTTTATCAGTCTTTCTCGTGCATCTGCTGTCTGATCATGACAAATATGTTTTACATTAAACATTTGAATACCAAATATTGTTGTTCAAGCTTTATATAGTTCATATAACATAAGTCATAATATAGTGTTAGGGATGAAATACTTCCTTATGCATATCTCAAAAGCCTGACGTCCTAACAAAATTCTGACTTCAGATTTGAAATCAGCACCCAAAATTTAGCTAAGATCACCCACATTTTGCTCAGTGGCAGACCAAAAGTTTCATTTTGTTGTCCAGTTTTATTAGTAGTGCTTGCAAGGCTCAGTTAATTTAATTTATAGATTTCAGTTGTTTTTCCTAAGCAAATTTCTACTTTTAATTTCAAAAGATGTTTATTAAAGTGTGGTGAATATCTCATCTTTGTCTGATTGCATTGACACACACAAACTTTTATAATCATTTCTTTCAGAATATTAGTTATAATGAAATAATCAAAATAAAATAAAAATACAGTACTCATCTTGAAAAATGAAAGGAAATGTAATGTGACTATTGATAATTATTTGGGCATTAAGATGCACTTGTTATTTTTGGTTAAAATACTAGAATAAATTACTAAGTTTTGATTGTTGGAAATATATTTTTAAGGCATTTAATAATTGTTTGGAATACACTTTGAGAGCAGCTACAATGGAAGAAATTACAAACCCAGCTGACTATGATACAAAGGTGCCATAACTCTTGCTTTGCTGGTAGAACTTCCAATTTTGTACCTATTTCAGCAAATCTGCCTGACTGACCGACAAGCAAACTTTCCCACCAGACACCCATTTCCAATATTTTCAGAACATTATGGGTGTTTTTAAATATATATTTTTTAAAAATAATTTTAAAAACTTATTAATTTTTTTGTGTAGTTATAATTAATTAATTGTGTGAAAATCAACTAAAAATATGCTCACAAAATACATTGCAAAAATTTGAATTTACTTGTGGTTCTGGTGGTAGATGGCCATCTCTCTCCTAGCTATACCACTAAGAGGTAGATCTTCCCCTTAGAAGTAAAGTCTGTGTGGCAGTTCTGATGATAGCTAACTATTGACTTGTCAGAGATAAATTAAAATTTGTACACTACTGATAGTGGGATGAATGAACAAGAAGCTAATTATGATCTGGCTTAAGTGAAAGATGCAGTGCTTGTCAGTATAGTTATGAAATATAAAATATTTAACAAAACATTTATTCAACAGTTTAAGCAGTTACATTTAACAGCAAGTTTTCATTATCACAATATCCATTTCTTATTTTTTTTAAAATGTCTGAAAAATATTAATGCTTACTTGGAAAAATTCACTCATGCTATTCTTGATTTAAATTCTTTTTATTAAAGAAACTTCTTGAGATTTTAAGTTAAATATGTGCTCAAAATATCCTGTTAGTTTTACTGAAGACATTGGTATAGTAAGCTGAAAAAAATCCTTTATTTCAATTTGTATTTCACACCTCTCACTTTATCCAAAAAAAACCAACCAGGAATGCAGATATAGACTGTTTTCAGATGGTAGTAGAAGCCAGGGAAATAGCTGGAATTGATTTTGGACTCTCTGTATAAAAATGTATAAAGACAGAAAAGTCACTTACCCTTATGTTGTTATTTTTATCTTTTGTATAAATATTGTAAAACTGATTTTTCTATGTAGCTTAAAAACTCAGAAATTCTTTAAACATTTTAGAGAATAAGATTAGGTTGTAGCAAGTGAAATGGTGGGGTGGTAGGATTTATCTGTTTTACTTTTGTCAAAACTGTTTGCCATTATTTTTATGGCTGACAACAACTGCGTTAAGCAAAATGCCAATAAATACATTGCTTGGTGAAAATGGATATCTAAGACATCACATTGTAATTCCAATAAACTATGCCGCTCTAAACATCCCTGGCAACATACCTTTAATTTTACAAAAGATGGATGAGAATTGCAGGAAAGATATTTATAAATATGATGGCCACATATAGTCTTACTGTTGTAAATTATTACATGATAAAATTGCAAATAAAAAAGGAAGAAATATCAGTTTAAATAAGCTTGGGACAAATTTATCTGAAGTACTATTTCAAAATTTATTTGACTTTTTAAAAATATTTCTGTATGAATCCATATTTAGTTTCAAAGTAAAAAAAAAAATTGGCCTTTGGACATAAATTTGACTTTGTATTAGAAGCTTTAACTTTCCATTTTTATTTGCATGTTTATTGACAGCTGATTTGGTATTACCAAGTTATTTAGTGCTGTTAAAATGGTTGATGTATTGTAGGCACTATTTAGAAAGCTAGCGAAAACAGAGGATAAGTTAGGCTTCCATAAAAAATTAGACTATTGTCTCATTGAACATGCATAAAGATCAAACTGATAAATTTTTAACCAAATAATTTTTAGGAAATCATGACTTTGAAACACTGTAGTGTGAATGTTTCTTCTTGAAAGTGTTTGCTTGATCATAGGAATGAATAAATTCACAAGTTTGAGTTATAAATGAATGGAAATTCTAAAAGATAGTGCTTTGAGAAAGTTGTTTCATTTACTTTCATTAATAAATTAGTAGAAGACAGTTATTTTTTTGTTTTTTGCAGCTATTTACCAAATGAATTACGGTAAACATATTTGACATCTGAAAAAAAATGTGGCCGAAGACTCCATTGTTTTAAAATTACTAGATATTCAAGATTTGATCATGCCTTTTTGCACTTGTTCATGTGTAATAAGTATTATAATCTATATTTCAATATCATTTATAAATTTAGCACTCTGAGTGCAGAAAAACATCACAAACTTTAACTAATTATTAAATCTAATAATTTTAAAATAAATCAAATTTAAAGCAGTTGTATATGTATTTAGATTCTGGTTTTTATCTGTCAATAATACAGAAAACCTCAATACAGTACTTTGAAAAATCATGATTAGGTTTTGATCCTCACCAATTTTTTGATTGTTTAGCTAACAAATCATAACACGAAGCTAAATACTTGAAGAAAAGAAAATGAAAATTTTCTGGAGAGAAAAATAAATTACGACAACAAAATAAATAACCTTGGATCTGCTTTTATTGGCAGATGCTTTACCATCTTCTTGTAGGTAATGGTGAGTTTTATAGCATTGCATACTGGTAAGGTTTTATAAATTATTGACAGATAGATTGCATACATAACTACTCTAATACAAATGTATTATAGTCAGATGTGATCAAATGGGGCAAATTTGGTTGGGGTAGCTAAAATGTCTCTCACTTTTTTTTTCAGGTTATGTCACACTGTTTGATGCTTATTTTGTTGAAGAAAAAAGGAATGACATAACAATTTAAGTAATTCTTCATTTAGGTATTGTTATGAAAAAGAAAAAGTTAAAGAGTTTGAAAATCAAGTTGCATCACAAATCAGTTTTGATGAAAAATGAAAGAACCATTTTAATAAATTTGTTAATAATTATTTTATTCAAGTACTCATTTATTAAGGCATTTATTTGAATATTAAATTGAAACATCATTTTTACAATGCTTATCACATGCAATAAAACATTTTTATCATAAATTTTTTAAAAGTTTACCACTACCTCAAGTATAGACTAGACTGTATATGGTTTTGTAAAAATTCAACATCTTTGAAACATTGCATCTGAGCAATGTTTGAATTTATGATGTGTTGCACTTACAGACAAATTTGTGATATATATATATATGTATGGAGATTTTAAAATTATGCAAAATAAGCAATAGTTACTCAGTGTATGCACCTCTTCCATCAAACTTAAAAGATATATCTTTGTTGACTTGGGAATACAATATTAAAAAACAATATCTGACCAGCCTTGAAATCATTTTATGCTATAGCATCAGAAAATCCTCTAGTCCATTGTGCGGTAAATACTCTAGTCAGTAGTCCAAGTTGAGATTTATTGGTTCTTTAGTTTAAGTTGTGTGCCACTTTATAAATAAATAAATGAAAAAACATAGAGAGTATACAGCACTAGCTAAAGACAGCACATCTGCAATTCATGCAACTGAATTTCTTTTTTAACACAACAGATGCATTAACTAGTGTTCTATCGAGTTAGTCTCAGGTATTCTTGGAATGTCAGAGTTTACAGAAAAACACTACCAAGAACACAACTCAGGTTGCAAAATAAAGCTACAGATATGTTCCATATATTATAAATGTGCTACAGTAATCCAAATTATGAGAGTCTTTAATACTGAACAAGATATCTCATTCTACTCATGAACAATTCAGTAGGATCAATACATTCTGGGATTTCTGTATTAAAGACTGTTATCTAATTTATTTAGGCCAGTTGTTAAAGAAGTAATATATGCCAACATTTAATTTTAGGGTTCACACTCAATAAATTCCATTTCAACTATTATTTCCTTATATTATCCAATTTATATTTTAGGCTTTTCATACTTTAGATTTACTAAATATAGTATCTTATTAAAATTTACTTGCTTCAAGGACATCTAAACATGTTTGCATATGCTGCTAAAGATTGACTGCCTGAAAAGTAAGTTAAAGTCTGCAGCTTTTGAAGAATTATACTTTATTGGTTTTATTCTTATATTTTTTATTGCACGCCAGTTATTATTATTTTTGACATTTTACAATGTTATCATAGTGTGTTTATTTTGTAAATAAACATTTTCATTATTTAATTTGTTACTATTCTTTGTAGCATGTTAACTCAGATAGATTGCATCATTAAAAAATAAAAAAAAAATTTCTAGTAAATGAAAGGGCTGTTCATTTGTTACCATCACTCTTGAAGAATAATTTTAGACTGTGTGATTCACATGAGAATAAGCAGCTCTCCCTTGATTAAATTTTACTGATGCAATGTTCAGTACTTAAGCTACGTTCTCATTCCATGTGCCTTTCAATAAACTGCCATTTGACAACATTGCAAGGGGCTGGTTTTTGAAAATCTCAGCGTTGATTCACTTCACCTCAACTTGGATTACACTCCATGCTGACGACTTGTAATCCTTGGGTTCAGCTGTCAGTCCAGGCTTTACAATTGTTCGTCCTTCTTTTAATATCCGGTCCTGTTTTGCGTTGCTGTTTAGTGCATTCCCAGCTTTTTCTTCCTTTTCTGTTAAATTGGCTGTCTGCCAGCATGTTAATTCAGAAACCAAAAATTATTGATTTTGTATTTTTCAGCATAATCTAAGGGAGACTGCTAAGGGAGACTACTCTTGTTAATTGGGTCACTGCTTGAATTATTCTTGTAGTCTTTATTGATTCTCTTATGAATTTACTGTTATTTATACAGTTTTTATCTGGTAGAGATTTATGTTTATGGAAGGATGTTTAGGCCATATTTTTTCATTATTTATGGACATGATTTTTTTTTCTTACACTGCAGCAATGATCATGAATTTTTAAAAAATTAAATAGCTATTTTCAAATTAATTTTAGAGCACTTTGAAGGGTTATATAATATTGAAAAAATTGCTTTGATAATATAGTACAATGAAATAAAAACAAACAATATAATGATGATTTATATATTGTAAAATCTTGATTATTATGTAATGCTTCCTTCTGCTCTAATTTCTATGTACTTCCAGAAATATGTTTGAATTCTTCCTTACTCTATCAGTTTTAGGTAAAGTATTTACTGTCTTTCCTCCTATCTTATGGAGTACCCACTGCATTAGAATTATTTATATTTACATATGTATTAGAAATATATTGTTGGGCTTTCTGTATATGGTATCTTTCTTTTCTCATTCTCCCTCTTTTATTGGTATTCTAACTTGGCTCAGTGTTTAATGCAAGATGAATAAATATGCAGATAATATCTTCACAAAAATATCCTGGCAACTGTATTTTAGCAAGATATCTATATAAAAATGATATATAATTATTATGCACTGTCAGTTACATTTTCAACTTTTTGTTGCCATATTTTAAGTTTTTTTTTTCTTTTTTAGTAGCATGGTTGAGTGAGAGTTTAATGAAGTAGTTTTAAAGTTAAAATTTCTACATCATTTTGTTTTTTCATTTTTTAAATTCTTCATCCTATTATTATTATTATTATTATTATTATAACTCTAGCATGCCTTTACAAGTGATTGATATATGGATCTGAAACTATATGCTCTTGGCCAATCTGCTATTGTTGTTGTTTTTGCATCAATTAATTTAAAAAATGATCTAAAATTTTCCAATGATTAAGGATCATTTGAAAATTTAGAATTTATCTTATAGATGGTTTTATGAGTAATGATAATTGTAGAAATATAGTGTATATATTTTTTTAATTTAGCTCTTCCCTAGAAAACAACAGTTATAATAAAATTCATTCTATGTAATAATTTCTAGTGAATGCAGAACTTGTTTATTTCTTGAAAAACAATACATAATGAATTTATTTTCAATGGAATTAGATTTTTTTTGATTTTTATGCTTAATGTAATTTTATCATTAATTGAATAATTGTATTGTAACAGTATATGGCACAGTAGAATCATAAATATTTATCTACATCTAATTATTTAAAAATAAAAAAAATTAATAATTTGTTTTGCTAATTTAGAATTAGAATACTGAATATTTTATTCAATTAGTTTAAATTATGTAAACTTTAAGTTATAAATTATTTCCTTATTTTACTTACATTTTTAAGCAAGTATTTTAATGTGGAACATTTAACTTCCATACAAAGGCTTCTTTGATTAACATAAACATATAGTTATGAATGAATTTGGCAAATTATGTAAAAGCATTGGAATTTTCTTAATTCAAAGTTTAAAGGTTTTTTAAAGAATATTTCAAAATGTAAATTTGTCTACATTTCATAAGAATATTTCTCATTTCAAATAATTATTAGCTTCACAAAGGTATTATAATATACATCTCTTTAGTTGAACCTGTTTTCTTTTTTCTTTAGGTCTGTTAAAAATGGAATCAAAAAAAGATATTTTAAAATGTGAGAAAATGAATATTTTTTGATTTACTGTCATCAGAAAAATTTTTTATTCTGATAAAAATATAAGATGTTTAAAAAATGCCATATTTTATTAGAATGGCAATTAATATTTGAAAGGACTAGAAAAAGAAATTAATACTTGTCAGATGCATTTCCTTTAGTTGTATTTGTTTACAGCAATGGCATCACTCTTGGATTTACTTCCCAAGCATTTTAGGCATATAAAGTGAACAGGTGTACATTTTTTGATACATTAAGCTTGCTTTGATATCACATATTAAACATATATTTTACTGGATTCACCTCTGGTAGTACTTTCTTTAACCTCTTTGTTATCAGCAGTCAAATTTCATCAGTCAAAAAACAATTAATTTTACAAGTAGTGATAATTTGGGGGAAATTTCCTATAAACATATGAACAAAATGGAAACTACATCTTTAAAATAAATATTAATTGTTATATAATTATAGTATTATATTCTTTTATATACAAAGAGCAGACATTACGAAATGAACTTGAAAGTAAAATACAGGCAAATTACCATTTAAATTATCATTTACATTAAATATGACGACAAAATATTTTTTCTCTTTTATATATCACAAAAAAGATTTAATAGCATTTTTATTGTTTTCCTTTGAACATTAAAAAACTATTCAGCTAATGCAAGTTGCAATAAAAATGTTGAAAAACATTTAACATACTTCATTATGATATCATCTGTAGCACTGTCATAAAATGTGCATGTGTGAAAATGAGAATTATTGTAAATTAAACTATTGAGTGTATTTGGAAATGCCATCCATTTTGTGACATGCATGGTAGTCTTTTATTTGTTTCTTTGTTTTTTACACTCTTTAAATATTTCATTATGGTTTTATCATTAAATCACTGATGATTTAACTTTCAATGTGTTCTGTTTGTAAATAAACTACCTAATTCTAACATATTGTTAAATACATACATTGTATCGAAAATTCAATTTTTTTAAACTTTGAAATATCTGCTGTTAAAAAATGGGCTGGCGAGGAAAGCAAAACAATAGAATAGTAAATCCTTTAATAATTAATCAGAGAAAAATACATTAATGTTAGAGAAAACAGTGAATTGGTGATGCAATTTTTCTGTCAGTAAAAAGCATGCACAAAATAAAGTGTACATACTGAATTTACAGTAATTAATAAAACTGATTATCATTAGAATAGTGGTTTATCTATCAGTTTTTAGGCTTTGACTGCTGTTTGGATAAATTTAGCTTTGAAATTTGTACAAAAAAGGGTGATTGCAATTACAGCTCTACTAATATTGATTTTTGGTGTAGTACATTAATAATCAAGGACTCTGGCACTATTACTATTATGGCTTTGGGATGTTTTTCTAATTAATATGTAAACCCTTCTTCGGAGTTGTACTAGCACAAATTCCTAATTTTAAACCAGCTAAATCAAAAGGTTTAATAATCTTCTGATGGAAATTATAAAGAAATGAAGTAAAATTGTAAGCATGAATATTCATTAAAGATTTCACTATGGTTACTTGCATATGTATTTTTAAAATTATTCATAATTTTGTTGTAATAATTAACTTTTACATTTCCAAGTTTCTGATAGAATTCACAAAAAATGTTTTTTTTAAAGTCTCATGATAATAAATAAATAAAATAAGTATGAAAAAAGATAAGTGTTCTAATTCATGTTAACTTACATTTTATATCTTAATGCTAATTATTTAAAAATTATATTTCCTAAGATACATTGTTTACTTTTTGTGCTGTGTTTTCAATAATGCTCATAGTCCAGTTAAAAACTGTGGCAAAAAGTAAAACTTCCTTTGTTTACTTAAAAATTATTGGAAATATTGTAATGATGTGGTCCACAAGAATACTCTGTTATAGTTAATTTTCACAATCAGTAGTTTAGCTATTTTGCTCACTTTGACAAAGTTGGTATGTGTGAAATTTTGAAAGTTTACATTTAGTTAGATTTGATTGGAAATAAGAATCCGAGATTATATTATCAACATGTTATAGCAATAAAATCACATGCTGCTCTTCATATCATTGGCTTTCTGTACTGCTTGATCAAAATACTATTGAGGACTGTTAAGCTGTGTATAGTATTTTAGAAGATTTGTGCATGTGTGTGCGTGTGCGCAAAAGAGAAAGAATAGTTTTTTAATATAACACAGCCAAGGGAGTCAGAGAGTTATGAATCATAACCATGTTACAATTGGAGCATGTTAGAGAGTTCCAGAGTAGATCTTGATATATGTGCTTAATGGATAAAGTTTATCATTTTTATTTACCAAAGTATGACAAAAAAAAAAACCCTGAAATTATACTCTTAACTTATTTTAAATGTAGTCTGTGTATATATTATTTTCTAAATAATTTTCACACAATTATCAATAAATCTAGTTCTTTGCTACAAAAAGGTAATCTTATAATAAAAGTTGGAAGCTATGATATAGATCTGTACATCCAAAAAAATTCATACTGAAGTGAAGTGTGGTGATTTTCAGAATCACTATACAAAGTCTTTCAGTAAAAAAAAAAAATAAATGTTACTGAAAAGGTTGTACACATTTTGCTATTACAGGCTGTAAGTGCATAAATGCAAATCTTGCAATCATCTAAGTAGTTGTTTTTTTGTATTTATGCTATTTAAGTGAATTGATGCATTGATTCAATTTGTATATCTGTCACTTGTAAGCAGAGGCAACCTAGAAGTCAGATTGCTTATGTTCTTGATAATTTATAATTAGGTAAAATCTTCAATAGAGTTTACGAAGAAAATTTATCCTTTTTTTTTTTTCCAGTACTATTTCTATACATTTTTTTTTTTTTTTTTTTTTTGAATACTGTGTTGGTTTTATACCTAACAAAACAACAGTACATGCAACAACAAGGCTTTGGCAATCAATGTCATAAATATAGCTATTCAGAATTTTGTAAGTAGTACTGGGATAACATTTGTAAACTCTCGTTGACTTGAATTCAGAAATGTTATTAATTGTTGTTTTCTAACTAAAAAATTTAGTTTATTTGTATATAGAATATTAAAATGTCAAATAATAGTACTTTTAAAAAGTTTGTTTAAATACTTAAGTATTTTTTAACAATTTAATCTGAAAAAGGTTCAAGTTTTTCCTTTGCTCTTCCTTCCTTCCTCCAAGGCAGCTTATTTTCTTATTATGAATACGAAATATGGATACTTTTCAGGCTTTACTGACAGTACAAACTCTGTGCCTATTAATACACCAAGATCACCAAATATAAATAAAACTTTGTTTTATTCACACCTAGTGTACAGGAAGTATCAGGTAGCTGCATCATCTTCTGTTTTCACAGACACGCCCACTCAGTTCTGGGTCTTATCACCACATATCTGACATGCACTTCCTCTTCTGTGAGTACAGAGGTTGTGTGGTCTCCTTATGATTTCACATAACCATTCACTCTTACTATTAGTCAGAATTACTTCATTAAATAAATAAACAATGCAAGTAAGTGATAGCACACTGCTCTTAGCAGATAGGGCCAAAGTACCAAAAAAGTTGATTTTTAAGAATCAATTGCTATTTGCTGACATAAATGTTGACTTAAAAAATGTAAACAACTGATAAACTAGAACCCCTTCTACAGTCAGTCAGGAAGAGAAAAACCAATATCAAATATCCTACAGTTGGGAGGCAAATTAAAATTGACATATACTGTCCTTAGAAAAATTTTTTTTTTATGATGTATAAATTGATTAATTTAAGCAATCAGGTTGCTTTTGTATCTGGAAAAGCATTTTACATCAAATAAAAAGATGAAATAAGAATTGTAGGCTTTATGATAATTGTGGAAACACTTGGAAGAGACGTTTAGAAGGATAGTTATTTGTAATAAAAAATTTTTACTTGTGTCTGAAAAATCAGCTGTCTATTTTTTGGTTTTTTTTTTTTTTTACCAGTATAGAAGCTATTAAGAAAGTTTCAAATGATTTGTTGTGATTACTCAAATGTATCAATGTACCCAAGATTTATTTATTAGGGTTTATATAAGAATTTCAAAAAGGCAACAACAATTCAACTCTCTTCTTGGCCAAATAGAATATACACAAGTTATGAGTGTGTTTATGAATTTTTTCTTCTTGAAATCTTTATGGGCCACAGAACTTGTTTTAAGTATTTCATCCAGTTTACAAATACTTATGGAAAACTTCATTCTTATTTTCTTATAGGTTTCATGAATAATGGTTTCTTTGCAACTCTTTTGTTTAGACTATTTTATTTTTAAACACATTGACATGATTTTAAGATAGATAAATGTGGCCAGTACATTTGCTTACAGCACTGACAATTTTTTAGCTATAAAAATATCTGTTTTCTACCTTTCATACAAGTCTCTTTTCTCAGAAAGTTTCTGCTTTCACTAGGTTTTACCTGAAATGAATACTTATGTACTTTCATCACCTTTTTTTTTCCTGCCTAAGATATTCCAATGACTAGCAACTGTTGTTTTACTATACTTTGCATCTTTTATATCCATTTCCTGGGCTATTTTTATTGGATATTTTGTAGGTTACTTTCCTTTGGTTTTTTTTCAATAATTTAATAGCAATATAAAATATATTTATATGCTTTTCAAGTTAACAGTAGCATTAACAGTAATGAAAACTCTGAAAAGCATTGAATATGTATAGGACTCAATGCAATTCAGGTGACTTACCTAAATTATCATAAAGAAACTGTGCAAGAAGCTAACAATTTAGGAAGAAAAGCACATACTCAGTGCTCTGATATTATAATCTGGACACCTGTTATTATTAAAATATATTAGTTTGTTGCAAAAAAGAGTAAATGAAGATAAGCAATGGAGTGTAATTCCTATTGCAACATGAAGATTTTCTACCCTTTGGCTTTTGAGTCTACAAGATTTTGTACCAATTATTGTCTGGTCTCACAATGGCAGGACATAAATTGGTTTCTGCCAGCTGACAATTTAGATACTTCAACATGTGCTTAATCTGATTCATATCAGGGCTTTGGCGTACCCATGTAAGAAACTAAATGCTTTGTTTCCTCTTCCAGACTATGGTCACACAAGAGGTGTGGCATGTAGCACCATCTTTCTAAAGAATATGGGCATCAAATCTCAGTTTACTTTGTTTGTACAATGGTAGGAGATATGTCTTTGAATGAAGAGTACATGCTGCTTGTACTCAAGGTCTTACCAGAAATGTTCTCTGATCAGACATTTTTTTAAAGTGTTTTATTTCTATTGGACAGATGTGGTTTCTTACATCTTATATACTTTCTGTAACCAAATCAGTAGAATGGCAATCTCATCATAGTGTCACTGTTAAGGTCTTCCAGGTCACTTTGCTGCAGCAGTGACATTACCTCAAATGAATTTTGTGATAGTATTGGCCACAGATCCACAAAAAATGTTGACTGAATGGCCTATAATGATCTTGGGTAAACAAATAAATATCTTGGGATCCACGTGTATTTGACATGGAGATTGTGCACAATTATCTACCCACTTAAACATCTAATATATCTGCATAATTATACCTAAAATATGTAACTTTTGGTTAAATACATTCATTTATGAGAATAGGCAAATTAATATATATAAGTGTCATTCCCAAATGCAGAATTGTCCAATCCTTGGATTTGAGAATGCACAGAAAAAGCAGGATGCTGTTCCCAGGAATGGGGCAATTACCTTGCATAATCCACAGATTGGATAGTTCTTTAAATTATGCACTATGTATGCACATGTGACATAATATCAGCAAACAAAAATAATAGAGAAAACAAAAAAACAAACAAACATATCTCTATAAAATTCCATATTTTCATGCTAAAACAGCAGTGCTCTGTCAAAGATAGTGTTTAAATTATATGTAATTTAATAATCATTGTAACAATTATCCATTGCACTATAGCCAATTAACTCATTAAAACAGGAACAAACTCTTATTGCACATTAAGACACTATGTATCGAGTTCTTTGAGATAGACTGTCTTGTTTTAATTTTCAGCTTATATAATGTATGTATAATATAAGTGATTGCGTACTGATGTTCCAGTATCTTTTACTTTGTTGGTAATAAACAGTTTGCTTTCAAATACCCTCAAGGTGCTTCTGATGGACTTCTCAGCTCAGTGCTTTCCTTTAATTGGTTTTAGCATTATATTATTCACAGAATCCTTGCAGAGGTTGATTAATCCTCCACCATCTATCAACTTAGTGAGATATGCCCCATTCCATGTACAAATGTCTAAGCCATAGCTACCTAAATGTCCTTTCAGTGGCATGCTCATTCAGGCATTTTGATGTTGCTTTGCATGTCTAAGAAACCAATGGTTTTCATTGTTTTTGCTCACCAAACTTCCCAGGATGACATTTACTTCTATTGAGATAAATTACACTTTCCATCCTTTTACTTTTTTCTTGGTACAATTCTTCCTACTTTGTCCATTTACTTTTATTTGCCTTTTCTATTGTCTTCCTATGGGACTGCTAATTTGGTTAACAAAATATGCTCTGTCTTTTTAGACCAGATAATGATATCAGGTTTCAAGTTTATTATATTTATAACTTGAGGAATAAATAATTTCCATTCCACTTCTGCCAGTACTAACCAATCATTGGCTGATGTTAGGATACCCATTTTCTGTGTTCCTTCAGCTTTCTTGAGTACTTCTCTCTCTTTTACAAATTTTGCTGCTGGGTTCTTAATTGACTTGTATATTTTAGACCTACTCATATTTTCTTTACCATTTTTACCTTCCTTATATTAATGCTACTTTACTACTTGATAATTTATGTTCAAGCTTTGCTCTCTTCTTCATGCCACAAAGAAGATATCCTCTCTTTCCTTCAAATTTTCAGGTTATATGGTGTGGGTAACTGGTTACAAACTGAATTGATTAAAAACTATTTCTGCTGGTTCAGTTTTATCGGTTTGCTAATTATTTATCCTTTATAAAGAGAACCTTAGATTATACAAAATGAATAATTTCTTAACATTACAAGATAAGAATAATATTTGACATAGTGAATTAAAAGGATTAACTGGGAAGTGCATTTAATAAAATAATATATAAATTGCATAAATATTTTATGAGAAATATTTTTTAGGTTTTGTTTTTCTCTTGCAACAAATCAGCAGACAATATGTATGCTTTCTTTGAATATAAACTAAATTTAATTGCTCAGTTTTTGTCTTCAAGTTATCTCTCATCTGCATGGAATATTTTACTAAGACATTTAAAGCAAGTAGTGCCAATGTTTTGTTCTTTTTTAAATAAGCTTTCTCTTTTTTTCTGGGAACAAGAACTGCATATAAGTTTAAACACTGCTTCTCTGACTTTATGTATATTGAGGTTTTAACAAATGATAACTGGATGCTATATAGCCTTTGAATGAATGAAAACACACTCAAGTATTTATAATTAACAAAATTATTTTTAATAAAAAAAATAATAGGATCTAAGAAACAGTAAGCCTATGAAAACGTTTTACAAAAAATTATTTAAGGAACTCAGCAGTGGTCCATTAAGTACAATTATAGATATGAATTTAATAGCATCCTTATACTGTTTATAAGTTTTGTTTCCATACTTTTTATAAATGTTTTAACATAATAATAATAATAATAATAATAATAATATAATAATAATAATAATAATAATAATAATAATAATAATAATAATAATAAGCTGTATATGTATAATTCTTTTCACTTTTAAAAATTTGTATTTAATAACTGAATGATTGGTACATATTATGATAAAAGTACATTTTTTTCTTTTCTGAGTTAATTTTTATAATGGTAAAATGCCATAATTGAATACTTTATTTACATCTACTCAGTACTGCATGTATGTCATAATTTATGCATTATTATATTTCCTATAATGAGATAGTGGTAAAAAGCAGACAAAGAGTAGTCTAATAATTTTATTCAAATTTAATTGTCACAATATCCATGAAAGATTATAGATTATATGAAAAAAGAATCAGTTAGTGGTCAAAATAGATTAGGAATGTTATTCTGAATGCTCAAAAAAGAAATGGATAAAATTTCAAATTTTAAATAAAATAATTCTGTATATAAATAACATTTTATCAATATATTGTTATGCAGCAAGTTAGCATTGTGCATAGAATGCTCAATTGTCATGGTTGCAGCTGCACTTTGATCCTTCTTGATGGCTCCACACTGTATTTAGTGTCTAGCCAGACCTGTGGTTTCTCTTCTTTTTAAACTAATCATTCTATGTGGTTTCCTCTGGGCATTTTTCTCCCACTTCTAATCAGTGTAGCTTCCTGGACAATCTAAACTGTTTGAAATGTGCCATTAGCATTCTGTGATCACTTTATCTGGCTAAAGATTCTGAAAGGGCTGTTGCTGGTATATATAGTATCCAAGATAATGGTCAACAGTAAAATTAATTTTGGATAATTTTTTAATAAAATTTGTTTCTACATTTTTATCTTAACTTATTTAATAGCTTAAATATTAGTAAACCAAAGGCTTTCCTTTATACAGCATTCTGTTCTCTCTCTTTCACACACACACACACACACACAGAGAGAAAGAGAGAGAGAGAAAATAGATATTGACATTATTTAGGTTTAAATATGTTATGATGTATATCTGAAAGATAGAACTAAAGGAAAATAATCTTTTATAGTTCATACAATTAGATCTAAAAGTTTTTATCAAAATAAATGAGGTTTTTTTGATATTCACAAATTTGCATAAAAGTACTGAATATCATTAAAAAAAGAACATGTCTTTACCTCTAGTGTCATGGCTCTTAATTTATCTAACTCTCTCTCTCTTCAAAGAGCTTTAAATATCTACTTCAGGCAATAAATTCCTGAATATTTAATAACCTCACTATTCAGACTAAATAGCCATCATTCTGGAATGCAATCTTCTCTGCCACAACCTTTTTTAAAAAACCTTAACTATATACTAATAGAATGATAGTCACATGACTGCACTGACTACTTTATTGCTGTATGGCCCAACTCATGTTTTGATAACTGTACTGTGAAATCTGACAGCTGTTGAGAAATCTTATTTGTGGAACAGACAGTGGTCAGACTCTCTAATAGGAAAACCTTGGATAGAGTTTGATATTGGCCTAGCCCAATAATTTTGTTGTGTAGCAGTTTATGCCTTTTTAAAAATTTTCCTTGGGTTTTATTAATATATTAAGAGAATAACTGCTAGTGGTTGTAATATCTACCTGACCTGACATCTGGCCATGACTTTTCTTAATTTTGTATAGCCAGCAGTGAGGTTTAGATTTCCCTTTAACATGTACCTTTTTTCAGCACTATGGGTTTTAATTGCTGTTTACTCATGCTAGATTGGATTAAGAACTAGGAAAATTATTGAATGCATTGCTTATAACCACTGATTTTAAGAATATATATAATAGGATAGAAAAAATTTAATGTTTGGTTAACTATGATAATTTATAATGAGATGACAAAATGTTGACAATATTCAGGTAACAGAAGGTAGGAACTACATTTTATCTATGTTGTTAAAGTAGCTCACTGTTTTGAAATTGTTAAATGAATCCTTTTTTGAGTAATCACCTAATGAGTAGATAGTACTAACTAAATAGCATTTTAAAAAAATAATTGTTTTGGAGCATCAAATAAAAAAAAACTAAATAGAAAGTGCCAAAAATTATATTTAATTAGAAATTATGATGATGCATAAAACTGAAGTAAACATGTCAAGTTATAAAAAAAATGTAGTGAATGTTTCCATAGTGCACTTAAGAAAAATAATTAGTTTTATGAATGAAATCCCTTTAATGGTAATAAATAAGTACTGTTAATATAATTTTGGTACTTCCATCCTCTTTACTTTATTTTTCCTTTTTTTTATAAAAAAATATTGAAGTTCACACAATTTTAACATGCATGAATTATATTATGATTTAATTTTAATACTGAAATAACTAATCTTATTATCGAATGCTTATAAGAAATAATTGATTAATTATTCTCATATTAATTTTATTGAAACTGCCATTCTCTATTTTTAGCTCTTTTAGAATTTGTATGATTGCTATATAGCAAACCATCTTGCTTAACTATGAAACAACAGAATGACATATAGCAGTATACACAATATGCTAAACATGAAATTATTTTTGGCCTTGACAAATGAACTATAGCGTAATCTGTATAAATTTGTTATTTAATTTCATGATACATTACGAAAGTTATTATAGATTTTGTGGGGAGAAAGGGTAAATTAAGTCATGCTTTTTGAAGTAGTCAGCACAGATTCATATGCAGTTATCTATGCATAAAATTGTACTGGAAAGTATATTATGCATGCTGTTTTGAAAGATTTTTTATACAAATTGGTGTTAGGGTTAATTTTTCTGTTTTTAATGTTTTTTTTAAAAACTTTAAAGCTGTTAAAAAAATTAATTCTACAATTCTATCTTACAACTCCTAATAAAAGAATTTGTTTTAGTAGGTAGATTTTATTTTTAGAAGTTAAGATTAATTTTTATTTAAATGATTTTTTGTATGCGCTAACATTTCTTTTGTGATGTTAATTACCTTTTGCCTGAATTTTCTAATTTAATATTGAAAGATTTTAGGTTTATCAAGTACTTATAGAAGAATGTTAGAGAAAACTACATGACAAGGCTATGAAACTAACTTAAAGAAGCACAAGGAACAACAGGTCTCATTAGATATTTAAATATACCATAATTAGCATTTGTTTTCAATTTTGTAATCAATTAATTATTTTTCAATATGTTATATACTAAAATCATTTTGTTTATAGAAAACATATTTTACTCTTTCACTTGCATGGTTAGCAACTAGTATGCAGTGCACTATTTGCACTTTTTGAAACATGAAAACGACAAGCATTTAGCTTAATTTTGTTGGTTAAACCAATATTTTGTATTTTCATTTTCTCCTAATAGCCTTCTGTTTTATATAAATGTATCATCATGAGTAAGTTAAACAAGTTAGGATTTAGAAAAGGTTGTTAGGTGGAAAACTATGGATTTAAGTTAACTAGTTACATTTGTTTGTGAGTTTGGTTACTTAGAATACTACTAAGTTTTAAATGATTCATTGTATAATAAATAAATAAAAATGTTTTGATTGCATTCATCAGACCATAGAAAATAAGATTCTAGGACATAATTGCAACCTAGAAGCACCAAACTGTGGAATGCAAATGATTGGGTTTGATATTATAAAACCCAGGCAGTAACGTATGAACAATAAAATCATTGTAAGCACTAAGAGAGAGACTGAAATTAAAAAGGAAGGAAGGATTTTCCTTGCATAATTTTCAGAAGCTAGAATATACAAGCAATCTTGTAACAGCATCACTTGCAAATCAACTCAACAGTGGAGGGTTGATGCAAAAATATTGAGTACATCAGTTTATTCTATATATTAATTGTTGCTGAAGAAGCTTAACCTACAGAATGCAACACAAATGAAAGCCAGACAGATCAAAGCAATATTTGTTGATTGGCAGAAATGTCTAGCATCTGTATTGGAGTTGCTTGGAAAAGTTGTCAGTGATAAACACTTGGATAAACAATATTTTGTATGTGAAGCCTATTTCATGACTAAATGAATGCATATAATTGTGTCATAAGGACAGAGCAACTCTGATCTATTTATGGCAATACTGTTGCTTGATGCCAAGATGACTATGATATAATAAACCAAACATTTTCCACAAATAATGATAGAAATAGATTTGTTCATGAGTCTAACTGATACTTCATGCTTATTGCTTAGAGCTGGCATTATAAGATGACCTGAAGAAATACCATTGAACATCTCGCTGTAAGTCATCAATAATGAAATTTTAGCTATTTATTATATCTTCTCATGCATGTAAACCACTGTTGGCATGGTAAAAGGACACAATGAATAAAAAGATAAAGTAAAAATTACACTCTCTGTTGACATAACTTTCTTATTTTACTTAGTTTATTCTTTTTTTTCTTCCTTAATTAAAAAAAGAATTATTATATAGATGCTGCTGTCCAAAGTGGCCACATGACTGTATTAGAGGGTTTTAGAATGTATTGCAGTGAGTGCTTGACTATTGGATTTAAGAGTGTCCTTTTTCTGGTGAATATTTGTAATGACCAGAAGATACACCATTTTCTTTTTCATAGTTCTTTTAGTCATTGCATCTAACAATGCAGCCACAAAAACTAATTTTGGCTTCACTATGAATAACGAGGTGTTTATAAATATTTTTTATAATTATCCTACAAAGTGACAAGTAAATTGAGTGCAGGCAGTATATTTCTTGCTTTCTCTTATTTCACTTTGTCTATTGATTGGTAGACAGACAGAATTTTCTTGTTAATACTACATTGATTAAGAGTCTAACATATGAAAACAATAAATACTTTGGTTTTGCTACTTTACTTTTTATTGTGAAATTTATAGTACATTAAAAAAACAAAACAAACAATCTCTTGTTACAGAGGTCTTATGTAGTATGATTTTATTTTAGGTAATTCTTAGGTGTACAGTATATTAGTAAACAGTGTTTGTATACATGATTTTCTTCTTTAAGAAAAACAGAATGTGTGTGATATTTTAAATATCAAGGGTGCTTCAATAATTAAAATCTATTTTGTTTCTTTTTAATTGTGAAAAAGTTAATGAAATCATAAAATCTGGAAAGCCATAGGTGTTATATTTTTAGATGTATACATTTTGCACACAATGGTACAGTCTGCGTTTGCTAGGTAGCTGCAATCACTAACTTAAATATGGCATCTATGTTAGGGATGTACTATAGAATGTAGAGAGATTACCACCTGTTTCATCTCATTAAAGAATATCAACATGGTCAGTATTTTACCAGTTAAGATCATGATGATGGTGCAGTAATGTTGGAAGTAATAATTATGCTCTTTTTTTTTTACTGCAGCCATGAATGCTTTTGAGGGACAGTGGACTAACTAACTGTATAATGTATTAGTCTTGCTGGTGATCGTCAGAAAGTGATGCTAATTTTGATTTTCTGTCTTGCTTGTGAAATATAAAACTTTTTTAATCAATGAAACACCTTGATAGTAACTTTTATTTTTTGAAATTAATTTTCAAAATAATTGCATCCTACAGTTATTGGAAATAGTGTGGAGCACTATGATTTCTCTCAAGTTAAAAATGAAGACCTCTAGTAGGAACCTAGGTAGATGAGTGATGTTAAAAATACTTCTTTTCAGAGTGATAGTGGATAAGCTTCTGGCTGTAGATCTCCAGCAAATGCTGCTTGTCTGCATTTATGAGTGTCCTGAGTGTTATAATATCATCTCATGACAAGAACAACTGCAGTAGGATTGTTTAAAAAGATATCATAATGGAAATTTAATGATTATTTTAGTTTCTTTGCAGTGATTTGTTATTTAGCACATAATTTAGTAGAAAAGCAGTTCTTATTAATTTTTCAGTGTTGATTTTTTGCTAATGTTTGTTTATTTTTAATGATAATCTAATATAACATTACAACAGTATATAGAGAAATGTGTATTTGATCATAATTCTGTCTCTGTCTTATATTAAAATTGGAATTTCTGAAACTATATACATGCTTTTGAGGTCATTTTTTAAAAGATTTGTGATGAAGCTATCACATGATTTTTATCTCATAAGATGCGTAAATTTAATCTTGTACATGTGTTAGTGAGTTTAAGATGAACAATTTTAGAAAGTAATATTTATTTTCCAGTCTTTTTTTTTAGTAATATATATGAAAGCTACAAAACTATTTTTAACGAAATAATTTGCTTACCATTAAGACAAGCTTTAGTGACTTTGATATAAAAATGTTAGAAAAAGAAGAATTATATTTATTGCTGTATAAAGATTATTGCATGGATTCACCAATTATTTTTAATATGGATAATATTGGTAGCTTGCTCAAGAGTGAGGAAAATTGGGTAAAATGCTATTATTAAAAAAATGTTGCTTTTTTTCTTTCCATTTGTGAAACTTGGTCAGTAAAATAAAGCTGCAGAACTTGAATCCACATATTTAGCAGTTATGTCAACTCTGAGATTTAAATGATCATTTTTATTTTAAATTTTAAATTTTTTTGAAGTTAAGCTAATAACAAAAGCTTTTTCTTCTCCTTTAGTTATCCACAGAGCAAAATAAATCTTAAAAAAACTTTTTTAACCTAATCTGATTTATTCAGAATAATCTCATGATTTATTTTTTGTGCTGGTTGTCATGTCTGGCTTTGAGGAAACAAATTCATTTAATTTTCTAAAAAGCCACCTCATCCTAATAATGATTAGAGTGAACATCTTTCTTTTAATCCCTGACATCTGCTCTCAGATTGGTTGTAGTATTTTATAGTTAAGCTTAATAAGTAGCTGCTATTTTACGCTAAACTTATATCTGTTTTCATAAAGAGACTGAATTAACTCGATAGCACTGTTTCTTGGAAAATTATCGATTTGGATATTTTATACCAATAATAAAGCTTTTGTCAATAACATTTTATGTTTTTCCTAATGGAGAAGTTAGTTTTGATTTCTTAGTTTCCTGATGCACTCAATTATTTGATGTATGACATTATGTAAATAAGCATGCCAATCTTGTGAGCTTTACTCATCTAGGAGAATAAGCAGGCACTACAGCATGCATGCAGAGCTTGCTTCATTACTTTCCATTTACAAGGATGCAAAAGAAATTTAGAAATTCTCACTGGTACAAAGGAAAAATATTTGTATAACAACAGAAGAACAAGAGAAATAAAATTCTTTTCTGAAAAGAAATAAAATTGATTTTGATTTAGTTGGTGCTCTTTTTACTCCTTATTAAAAAGTAATGGTGTTTACATTAAAAATATTCTTTCACATTTTTAATTTTAAATTTGATTGAATTTTTCACTTAATTTTCACAAATGAAACTTTTATGAATTTTTAAAATATTTAGTTCACTTTGGTAAAAAAATTCATCTCCAAATATAATAATTGCAACTTCAGAGAGTGAGCCAGCCTTTCAGGCAAAATGTTTTTCTTAAAGTAAACAACAACTTTTCAACTCAAAGAAGAAAATTGTAAAATAAAAGTATACAGGCAACATTTTATAAAAACAATAACCCTGTATAAATATGTATACTGTTTGTGTATTTAGATGATATGGCATTTTAGACAATGAAGAAAGATTGCTTATTACCTTACTTTCTTTGTACAGTTTTGCTGAATGGAAGACAAAAAATAACTTCTGAATTTTTAAATCATTTGCTTTTTCAACTTATTATTTGAAAGAAACACAAGAATAGTTTTTTGTCTATAAACAAAAGCACAAATGTCTAACTATACCTCTGAAAATATTGTGGTTATAGCTTTAAAATTTTGTTGACCTTCATATTGACATTATATAGCTAAACTTTATCATAACTTTTCAAGTGGTTTTGTATTTGCCAAAATGTTAAATGGAAGATAAATTGTGCTTATTAGAAGGAACCTTTTAAAAACTAAAAAAATAAATAAACATACTGACATTGTTAAGTGAAAGATTTTGTAGCAAGCTACTTATTTTTTTAAAATAGACTTTAAATTGCAATTTTCTTGGTGGATCTAGTGAATAAAATCTTTATTTCTAATTAACTTACTCATTTTATTGTAGAAGTTACTTTTTACAGTTAATTTTATATATAGTTATGAAATTTGTTATGAAAATATTCATTCTTAAAGATTTTAATTGTATGAATTAAATGTGGTGGGGAAAAAATTGTATACTATATCTAGAAGCTTGGTATAACTGTTTTATTCTATATACATAACAGAAATTAATTTCTTATGTACCAACCATTGAAAGTATAGTTTATCTGAAGGCATAAAAGCAATTAAAAAAAACAAAAAACATGCTCATATCACCAACTTCACATTCTGCAGAACCAAACAAAATCTACTAGTCAGTTTTGTGCATGATAGATACATTCATAATAATTACTTTGACATTCATTGCTGGTCATTCTCTTAAACAGCCATTTTATGTTCTTTCTGGACATCATTGCTGACTGTGAAAGTGAGTGATTTAGACAAAGCTCATTAGATTACACTTGAGTGGCGTAATTTTGCGAAATGAGTGTAGCACACTGCTGTCTATGCAACCATCAGTCCCAATTATTTGACATGTGTAATTCTGGAATGTTTGTTAATGGCAGTTCAGAGTATATTTGCATCCCAAATTTTCCATGTAGCTTCCAAGTTTAGCAAATTCTTTACTACAATAATTATGGAAGGACACCATGGTTAGACATAACCAAGATAGGTTGTAATGGCAATACATTAACTTAAATGACTTTTTGAATGGTTTAGATGTTACCATTGTCCTGTGCTTCTACTGTAAAAGTGATTTTTTTTTTTTTAATTATTTTGGTATTAGTTTTTTTAAGCTAGGGGTTTGAATGTTAGTTTTGGAACTGCAGTGCAAAATATTATGGTGAACTTGAAAAAAAAATTTTTTTAAAGGTATTTTATATTATTGTGTATCCAATATACATTAAAATAAATGCTAAGTGAATTTATTTCTTTAATCTTTGATTTTTGGTATGTAGAATCCTAATGTTGTGGTTTGCAAATGAGAAAAGCTGCTAAAAATGAATTTAGAAATGATCTGTTAATTTTTAATGATGTAAAGACAAAATACAAATTTCCAACTTCCTTTTCAGACATGTTTATACAAATGGCGAAAATTGTACATGACTTGGGTATACTCTTCTATTACACTTAAAAACCTCAGCATTATAGTGTTGGACTCAGTTGAAGAAAATTAACTACAGTATTGTTTCATTGGCTGACAACTAAATTAACCAAATTGGTGCAGTGTATTGTCTGCTGGAAATTAATTGATTAATAATATTTTTGTTTTCAATATGAAATTTGAATTATGCTACTTAACAGTGTTGGAGATATCAATGGTAGAATCTTTGTATGTCATTTACAGTTTAGCAGGAATCTATAACAAGATATACTCTTTTTAAAAAAACACAACACTAAACACTAGATTGTAAATACCATAACCATTAAGACAAAATTTTATCACCCATAATGAAGTTTGTTAAATTGGTCACTGCTTTGTATTGTTGTTGATACATGGATGTTGTGCCTATGCTCAATCATTACCTTAAAATAACTGTTACTGGATTGGCTAATGAAGCTTCTGAATCTAAATTATATAAGATATTTCTGACATTCTCCAGGATGCATTTTCAGATTGTTTATTACAGCCAAGAATTTTATTGAATTTTAGTTATAGTAGAAAATAGAACACCAAGATTTTTCTAAACTCATTTTTCCAAAAAAATAGGTAATACATAGAGTATTGTGCAGAAGTCATAGGTGACCTTGCAAAAATACTAATGTTTGTTCTGTTTCCTTTCAAAAATAATAAATGGATGAAAATGGCAAAGATAGCAATTGCTAGTCGACATAAAATATTATTTCTCCATGAACAATGTAAAACCAAATACAAAATAAGTAGCATAACTAGAATTTCAAGATATGTCATTTATGAAATTAGCAAGAAATTTAAAGATACTGTTTTAGTTTCTGATAGGATAAGATGTGGATATCCCAGAAATCTATCTAAAAAGAGAGGAATAGTACATGGAGATAACTTCTCTAAGGGATAGAAAGAAATCCAGCAAGTTGCTAAAACAAGGTCTGGGATAATTCTTAAGGATTCAGGTTCATGATTTTAAAGTATGAAGATTTTGGGGCAATGTAGACTTAAAGGATGGGTAGCAGTCATGAAACCATCTTTATGTAAAGAATAAGACTAAGCAACTAAATTATACTACCTAACACTGAAACTGCACTTAAGAACAATGGAACAAAGTTCTTTGGTCAAATGAGTCAACATTTGAAATTTCTGGGTCTAAGAGAAGGTAGGATGTAAGGAGAAGAGCATAATAAAATGAGTCTGCAGCCTACAGTAAAGCATGGTGGATGTTCTATTTGTGTTTGAGGGTGTATCTCAGTCATGGCTGTTGGATATTTAGTAAGAATAGAAGGAACTGAGTGCAGCCAGATGCAAGCAGTTTCTTAATCACCATACTATTTCATCAGTAATTTGATCTAAAACATGCTGCCAATGTTGTCAAAACATATTTATAATGCAAAAACGAAAGTGGTGTGCTAGATTTATTGTAATAGCCTTCATGAAGCCCTGACCTTAATATTATTGAATAGTATGGGATTACTTGGATAGAATAAAAAATGAAAAACAGCCAAAAACTAAGGATTAAATCTAGGCAGTTCTTCTAGATGCATGGAATAACATTTCAGTTGATATTATTTCAAAATTGCAAGAGTCTCCCAAGTTGTATTTAGACATTCATGAAAGAAAGGGTGGTCATACTAAATATTAGTATACATAATCTTTAATTTATTATTTTCATTTTGTTTATTGTACACTATTCATTTATTAAATTGTATATCTCATTAGTTTGTTTTATTCCTTTCTAAAAATGAACTTATGAATAAAAATGTAGATTGCTTAAGACTTTTGCACAGTACTGTATGTAGTCTGTCATTAAGCTCCCACCACACACAAATGCAACTTCACAAACATACCCCAACAATTGCACCCACCCAAAAGTAGAAATAAAAACAGACCAATAAGATAAGGGTGCAACAAAAAGTATGACTTACATAACTATTATTTTTGGATAAAACTTCATTGATTTTCAACAAAAAAAACAAGCTCAGCAAAATCAAAAAGCAAATATTTGTTTTAAAAATATTACAGTCTCTCTGCTTCAAGATTTATTTTGACAAAGTATTTCAACTGAGAGTATTTTGTTTCTAAAGCACTGCATGAAGTGATTGAGCACTTTTGGAGATAGCGTCCTGTGGCACTGGTGTCATCAGGTTGTTAACTATGATAGAATTCTGTATATGTACAAAGGAATTAGAATTACTAAGTAGTTCTTATACTAAAAATACAACATACTCAGCACTCTATTGGCTTTCAAACAAACATTTAGATTATTATTTTAAATGTGTTATTTGTTATATTTCTGAATCTTTTTCTTATATTATTGTTATTTTAATACATTCTATTCATACGAATGGATTAATTTATTTAAACCTGTTCAAAGCTAAGATATATATATAATGGAAAATGTTACCTTTATTTTTCCAGTTGTTCAACCAGTTTTCTAAATAATTTGAATAAAACTACATACTCTTGATGATATTATTATTGTAAACCCCATTACACATTCTGGTTTTATTCACAAATTTCATAATATTATTAAAAATTCAGTGTCATCATTCTTTACACACATTTAAAAAAGAGTAGGCCTAATCCTTTTAAAGAATAGGCTTATATTCTGCATCATATCATGTCTAATCTCTAACATGTATCAAAAACATGTGCTATGAATGATTGCCCTTTCCAAGCACCTGTGACTTTTTTGGTAGGACAAACTTTTAATAATGTACAATTTGTATTTAATATCATACCACAAAGCCATAAGAAGGTTTAAACGAAGTCTTGTGAATAGTATCTAAAACTGACCTCACTCTTTGATTTCCTCTTTTTGTTGATATATGTTAAAATGGAATGAAATAACTCATTTAAGTGTATTTCAAATTTTGTTTTTGCCAAAAAATATTACTAAAAGGTGTGATGATCTGAAATATGACAAGACTCTTATAAATAATACAATAAAGGGAAGAATTTCTATATAATGAAGGTTTCCACCATTTGAAAAATTTCTCTTATATTTTACACCCCAAATGTGTGTACAGTTTATTGGGTTTCAAGGAATGAATATTAGTGAGTTGATTTGGGTATTTTCCTTCATCTCATTATTAGTAATGCAACTAATTAACAAATATTTGTTTTACTGGTTTTTCCCTCTTTCCATCTTCAGGGTTTCAATGTGCAAATCCTGATGATAGTAACATGGAAAGATCACAAAATTAGTTATTTTACTATTAATAAGGTGTCAGGAATGCCTGAACTAACCCTCTGACTTCTGTAAACAAAACATTACTGCAATTGTTTGACAGGGAAATGCCCCATGATAACATGTCACATCAAATAATAACTGCTG
This sequence comes from Nautilus pompilius, assembly GCA_018389105.1. Classification (NCBI taxonomy): domain Eukaryota; kingdom Metazoa; phylum Mollusca; class Cephalopoda; order Nautilida; family Nautilidae; genus Nautilus; species Nautilus pompilius. The sequence goes on from JACATO010000120.1 coordinate 1,048,631, forward strand.
GGAAAGCATCAAAGTATTTCAATCTTGTTCTCTTTCTCCTTGCTTTTTTAACCATCACTTTCTCAGAAGTGTGGACAAGGTGTTTAACTTCACCATTTGACAATGGATAGAAAGTTGCAGTCATTAGATGATGAACTATATTTTCAGTACAGAATGTCTTAAATTCAGCAGAGATGAATTGAAAGCCTTTAACTGAGGCAGTGGTTTCTGGCTGTCCTTGCAGACATAAAATCTACTTGAAGACACTAATTATATCAGCAGCAGTAATTGATCTCATTGGATGAATGTGTGGCCACTTCACATTGATACAGATCTGCCACATGCTTTTCCATAATGTAACAGTGAAATCATTGTGAATGCATTACCTTGCATGTTCAGGTATTGGCCGATTTCTAAAATTCTTTGGCTATTCAGTGGTGTTCATCTCACAGATATCACAGCAGCACACATTTCCAAGCTCCTTTTCAATGTTGGGCTGACAACAACTTGAATGAATTTTGAGAAAAAAAAAAAAGTTCCATGCCATATTTATCTGTGTATAAACCAAATAAAGAATGAATTAATTTGTAAGTAATTTTTTATGGAGATACAGCTATTGAGTAGTGAAGTAGTAAGTTTCTATAAATGCACACTTTGCAATATTTTCTTGACTAAAGAATATTACTTTAACAAAATAAATATGTGAACAATGAATCAGAAACAAAACAAATGCTTAAATATCTCACTATTTATGATATCAATTATACTCTAATTATTTTGGGTGGTGCAATAATTTTGGATACCACTGTTTTGATTAGACTACTTACTACTTAAAATTCTCTATCTTATTTCTCACATTTTGACTTGCATTAGGTAAGACCTGGGACCACAAGTGTGAATTTTAAAATTGTGTTGTGTAGTTATGCATATATTGTAAATTGTCTCTACACTGTGAAAGAGAGGTGCAGGTTTCTTTAATGATTAAATTAAGTCAGTAGTTGCTGCAGTGTACATTTATCATGCTCATTTCCTTTTCAGACACTTAACATGTTCGTTCATATTTGCAGCTCCATTAGAGCATTAGCCACAAAGGAAATTAAGTGACAAATGGAATCTAACAAAAGCATCTTCTATCAAAATCACAGTTGTTCTGCTGTTGTGGAAGGAACAACATATAAACCAAAGAAATACTTATAAAGGAATTAGATTTTCCTCTACATACCTTGCACACAATGATAACTGTTACTTGCTTCTAGTATCTGTGGTTCTATCAACAATTATGGTGTAATAGTCAAAAGTTCTCTCTTTCATTTTATGAAGAATGTTTCATAATTACTTTTGCCAGGAGACCAAAAATTACATTTTGAATATTATGATGCGTTTATGACATTGGCCATAGGTACATATGGAGATTCTTGTGATCTTCTGCACAAAATTGTAGCAACTTATGAGGTTTTCTGTAAAGAAAGTCTCTTGCTGTACCAAAAGTCATATAGGTAAGGCTATTTTCAAAAGGACTTTTTGGGCATTCTTTTGCTCCTGAGACTTTGTGCTTTATTGAGATACTTTAACACAAGATGTTTGCAAGAGTAAAGACATTTTTTCAACAGCCTCCTAGTGTGTTTTAGATTTTGCATGCAAATGCAAACTTTTCTTTTGCTTTTTTCAGTTACAGTAGCCATGCAGGAAAAAATGAAGTTTCTCAGTTTTTGAAAAATCTTAGAAATTGCATATTGTATGCTTTGGAGCAGTGAAAATAAAACTCATTAGTGTCACAATAGCTGGAATCTATACCTTCTGTGAGCTACTTGAATGGGAAAAACAGGCACATCACTGGGTTAAACAAGGGTAGTACAGTTTACCACATTCTTAGTCCTATATTTTTTCTTGTCTGATGAAACATCATTAATTTCTACTGTTTTTAGATTTTTCACATTCCACTGTTTGATCATTCACTGAAAGCACTTCACTATATACTTTAATACATTCTGCTTAACTTGTTTCAGCAGAGTTTCCAGACATTATTTTAGGCTTTTTACTTGTGTTGCAAAATAACATTTGTCTAAGAAAGTGTTGCTTTTTAACTTGAATATCATTTTGAAAAAAAAAAAAAAGATATATAACCTCTTTCTTCTTTGGTGACTGCATTCAAGTGTCAAGTCACCATCATCATTATGTCATGTTATTGCTACATCTGACCACTCCTTTACACCATAGCAAGTTTATCTACTAAATTAATCAATGAGTTTCTGCCATCTATCCATGTCTTTGTTCTGCCTGAGTATGCTCAACACTACATGCTTCTTTGCACTGGTTGCCAACCACTCTCTGGAAAATGTATGTATTTAATTTGCTTCAATTTTTTTTAACAACATTGAAAAGGCACAAAAATGTGTGACCACATGTGATCTTAATGACATCTGTAGAAATGGATGGATGATAATGAGAAGCATGTAACATGAAACACAAATATAAATTATAATTTTTTGGATATAAAAAACTTGTTTTTGTTTTGAATAAGGCTTCATAGTGCATAGCTGCTATGACATTGCATTAACCTTGACAAAATGACTAGTCACTGCATACTGTGCTTTAAACTATTGGAGGTGACAAGAAACTGATCTGAAAATAGTATGTGTTTGCCAGGTCCTTCATTGTCATCCATAAATTTAGTAGATTCTTGGTTGACATACCATATCAAAATTGGCTTGGAAACTGAATTTTTTTAGTTTGAAATGATTCCAAGGGACATAACTGCTATTGAAGTCTGGAAGACTTTTATGTTTTCTGTTTATTCTGACTTTCTTTTTCTTTCATAGGAACTACATTCTTTAATAACAATTTAGTAATGGTTTTTCTTTTCTTCTTTTTCTTAGCGTTCGCCATTCCATTGGCGTAAGGTGCATGGTACTGTGGTTTGTTAAGAGAGCGCACACTGGCCCAGTACCTCTGACTTCAGCTCTCTAGGTTTTCTGTAGGGGTTACCCCGCCCTTAGCTCCTGGCTCATCCATCCTACCCTGGGAGCACAGGGGGGATTGTTTCTCTGAGGATCCCATCCCGGGACAGGGCTTTTAAGGCAGCCCTTGCCCACCTGCTGGCTCTGTCATGGGACACTTAGGCATTTTAGGAGTAGCTTTGCCACAAGCTACCCCACCACGTCCTGATAGAACCAACGCCAGTTTGGTCCATGACTGTTTATTCGACTGGGAACAGCTTATTTCGCAGCTAACTTCCATATCTGGAGGCCGTTCCAAAATCTGCCACCCGGGATGCTCGGTTGGGGGTGGTTGTCCCAACGAAGAACCCATGTGCTGGACATGTAGTAAATCGCCCTGTCTGAGGTTTTTATTTTTGTGATGAGAAATTTTTTTTGTAAATAAGTTTATATAACTGTCTGTCATATTTAATTAGTAATGTTATCTGTGAGTTTTATTGTAGCATGAGAATCTTCTACCCTATGTAATTAGTGGGCATATTTACTTTAGTTTCCCAGTAACAAGCAGATGGTCATGACAAAATTGTTTACTATATTACTTTGTAATAGTACTACAAGTTGAATGTAATATGTAGTCATGCGACATCTACATATATACAAGTTTTGTGCAGTTTGCTTATCTCAAATGTTGATGTGGTTTTAATTCATTCATTATATGGTGATAGACACAGAAAAATGAAACAGTATATTGTAAATTTTGCCAAACCTTTCAAAAAAATCAACTGAACTAACATGAGAAAGTCACTCAAAAGCTACTTGAAGCATCAGTTGGAATTATTGAAAGCTAGCATATGAAATTTTTTTTTACCTTTTGCCTCAACTCCATTGAATTATTAAAATTAGAAATTATTTGTTATTAAAGGTTATCTATTCAGATTAACTTTTTTAAATTGATAGACATGTCTACAAACTTGTGTACATTTGGCATTTTACTTCAGTTTCTTCTCTTTGATGAGAGTTTAGATTTGCAGATCCAATCATAATAGCCTGATTTTCATGCAATATCTTTACAAATTTTCTGGTAGAGAATAGATATTTTTGGTAATAATTTATGGAACATTTCTCAACAACAGTCCATGCAATGTTTAAAAAAAAATGTGAGGGACCAGAATTTATCAGATTTATTCTAGCTGACAATGAATTGTTCCAGTGCTATGTAAAAACTTTTAAATATTTATAGATGTGACTTAAATGGAAATTCTAAACTGTTTTCAGGAACAAACTAATTTTTTTCCTTTACTGGCTCTTTAATGATTTACTTTTTTGGTGTGGAGACTAAAAAACCACATCTTTACATTGCTACTTTGTAAATATCACTAGCATGGCCGCAAAATGTGGTTTAGGAAATTATGGTGGAAAATATAGCAGAAAATATGGCAAAGAAAAACATGCAGCAAAACACTTTTGTTTTATATCAAGCAAGTTGGTGCCTTAAGTAAGGTTGAAATTATCAAAAAATCTAATTTGATATAAGATTTCTTTATTCCTAGATGAGGAGAGAATCAGAAAAGAAGAAAAGAGAAAGAGTTACAGATGAAATTTATGAACTTAAGAAAAAGAATGATTTACAAATGAAGACATCACTAAAAAAGGAATTTAAACTACAAACACAAACAAGTAGACATGTGCACACTTTGAGATTTACTTAATTTTGTTTAAAGCCAAGTTACAATTTATTAGTTTTTAAATTACTTATAATTTTCTTTGGTAAAAATCTGATTAAATTTAATACTATACATTAACAACAAAAATTTTTAATTTAGGACTTGAAAAGTTATAAGTTGTTATGGAAAAGTATAGCAAAAATGTGTACAAATTCCATATAAGAAGTAGACATTTTCAGTTATGATACAGTTTTATAACCAGAATTACTGCAATAAAATTATTTACCTTAATGGATTATCACTCATTAAAGCATTATAGGAAAAAAAATTTAGCTAAAAATTAATTAACCATATTCTTTTCAAATTTGCTATGTTAGTGTTAATTTGTTATTTTATTCCTTAAATTTAGTCATGAAACTGCATATGTTAAAGAAATCAGAGTCAAATATAATTTTTACATATTAGGAATTTAAAGTAATATATAACAAATTTTATTTGTGTGTGATCATTAGGTACTGATAATATATCTACTGTAGTATTGATAAACACATCAGTTTTGAGTATGTTAATTAAAATGTTGCATTATAGTCTGAACTTGCTATATTTTAAAAATGTTTAAAAATAAAAAATAAAATAATTTAATGAATATAGAATTTAAATGATTTTTATAAATGCTGAATTTGAGGATACTTTCACTTAATATGAGTCAAGAGAGGAGAAGAGAAGAGAAGTTTATCTAGTAATATGAATAAATTAATAATAAGATGGCTAAAATAGGAATACTCTCAACTTTGACACTAATAATTAATCAGTTATTTTTTGTTTTGCTCAATAAATATTAATTGTTAATGCCTTTTGAAAAAGTGTTTGCTGAGTTTTTTTATATTGCATCTTTTGATGTATTTCAGTTTTCACATGAAAACATTTTGTGCAAATGAGATTACACTATGAAATATTTTTATTTGTTTTTTTTTTAGTGTTTTAGCATTGTGCAGTGAGTGGCTTATTAGAATACTTTTAATGTACTGCAGTTTTTTTATATAGTGTAAGCTGCACTATATATGTGAATATAGTTTTCAAAATTTTAAAAAAATATTCAACCAGTTTTGTAAATAAAAATATGAATAGTTATTAAATTTCTGGCATGAGTTCATGAATAAACAAAAAACTAAAATTTGATCTATTAAAAGTATTTTTGAAAAAATGTTACTTTGCAATGCATCTGTTGTCACTGTATTTTTTGGTTTTTCATGCATAGTTTTTAAAAGGCAGTTAAGTTTGTTTTACCTTATTCTTTATGACTCATTATGTAATTAAACCTTGATAATGTTAGGCTTTCCAAATAGACAATGGGATAGCAGTGGCTGTTTGAAACAATTTTTTTCACCTGATGACAAATTACAAGAGAATTAACATGTGATAGAAAAATCATATTGTTTATTGACATTTTGTTATAGAGTAGATAACTAGACTAATAACTATGTTCATTGTTGTATACATATCATTTCATTGATATTTTTCAATCATTTGAACAGACAAATTCATAAACTTGATTCTCAAGAGGTAGCAGTCTTATTTTCTAAATTTTAAAAAAGATATGTCTTTTTAAAAAAATATCTGTCACAAAGTGTTTATTTTAATTAAAGAGTTAGTTTGACTTTAGTGATTATGTACCCTTTTTGTTTAAAACAGAAAGTGAATACTTTTTTCAGAAGTTTCACAAATACATTTTGCATATCACAAAAGGAAATAAACTCACATATTTTTTGTTGATTGATTTTTTAAAACCAATTTAACTTATTTGAACATTTTTAGTAACTAAATTGTTGAAATTTTAAATGGTTGGTAGTCTACAACAACAGAAGTAAAAGTGTGGACAGTGTACTGATTAGGCAGCTTGGGAATTTCTGCAGCCAGCTGTGAAATTTTAATCTGTGTGTCTGGCTCCTAGCATGAGCCATTAGCTGCAGCACTAGATGTTGCCATAGTGATGCTACTTCAGCCCCTAGCTACCAAACATGGTTCAGCAGCTCTCAAAGCCTATTTGTTAGCAGAGTTCTATGCTTTTCTCCTTGCCCTCGAGTCTATTCCTGGACAGAATTTTTTACCCCCTTAGAATAATAATCATGATGACAATATACAGTAATAATAATGATGTCTCCTCTTTCTTAAAATGTTATGTACAAAATACATCAATATAAATTGAGAAGGATTGCATGCAAAACATAAACAACATTAATCATTAACTCTGCAATCCTATCAATTTGTTTAAGGGGAAATAACAAATTTACAATAGTATTTTTTTTTGTTTTTTAATATTTTAATGTTGTTATACCAATAACATCTTTAGTATTTTATAATTTTTTTTAAAAATTGAAAGCAAGTTTTTAACTCTTCAAATATCAAGTTTCCTGTTTAGGATTCTTATTATAAAATAAGTTAGTGTTGTCTTACTCACTATGTAGGTCACCATTAAAAAAAAATTTTTTTTTTTAGATTGAAATAAAGTATTTTTTGCCATCTAGAAATAGTTTGTGTTCTTTGGTTTTAGACATGGAGATTTTTCTAAATTCAAGAAAAGAAACTATGTATGAGAGCAAGAAAATATAACATTAAATAGCTCTGAATTTAAAAAAAAGAGTTAAAGAAAGAATTAAAGCAATTTGTAGTGCATTGATATGATATAATTGACTTATAGTATTATTTTAAATCATGTCAAAATTATTTAATAGGATGAAAGAATATACAAGGAAGGCTGCAATCTTGTAATTGTGCTACAAAGAAATGGCATTAGAGCATGGTTGTAGATTTTTTTCAAGTAGTTTTCTTCAGTGATATAATGGCAGAACATTGTACCCTGTCATATTATTGACAACCTCCATAGATAAATGTATCTGTCTGAAATTTACATAATTTAGGTATCATTAAATGTAATTGGACATTTAGGCAAACAGATAACCACTGGACACTTTCATCATGCTAAAAAAACAGGTGTATCCTGCAATATTTCTTTGTTTACTTGAGGTCACATTATAGGAAGGCTGTCCAGAGTGTGGTCAGAGTCAGCAAAAATTGCCAAAGATCTTATCATTTCTAATGGATCTGTAGCCAAAATATGAAGTTCACTGAGGTGAATGTCACTGCTGTGGCAAAGTAACCTAGAAGGCCTTCAACAGTAATACCATGACAAAACATGTCATTATTCACCATGCCCAAACTCACTGCTATGAAGATTCTATCACTGACATTGCTCATGCAACAAAAATGAGCCAAAGAATGATTTAAGAATATCTCTACCAACTTGGCTACAGAGAATGTTTCTAGTATGGTTCACTAGAAATAAAATGCTTTAAAAGGTTTGGTCAGAGGACATGTCTGACAAAATCATCAAGTACTGGTGGCTTGTTCTCTTTTGTAATAAGCCCATTTCTGCATTTAATGTCTGGAGGTTGCACCTATGATTAGTGATGAACTAACAAAGAATTCCAATTGCAATGTCTTCAATTCATGGTCAAACATAGAGGTGGTAGTGTTATGATATGGGCTGCAATCCATCATGGTGGAAAACAGAATTTGTGTTTGTCAAAGGATAACTAACTTCTTCCAGGTAAATTATCATCCCCTATCATTGTACCAACAAGGCATAATGAGATCCAGTGCCCATATTCTTCAGGAGAATGGCATAACATGTCATACCCTGTGTGGAATCATAGTCTGGAAGTGGAATCAAGGTGTTTGACTTTGTTCCTGGGTACTCCAAAACCTTGATGTGAAGCCTATCATTGGAATCATCAGCTAAGTGCAACATGTCCATGTCCCACTAATATGATTGAACTGAAGGAAGATCTCAAAAAGTATGGGGCAGCCTGGACCAGACTATAATACAAAATCTTATTGAATACTGTCAGACAGGGTATAAACTCTTCAAGCTACAAAAGATGGCTTGACCAATTATTAGCATAAAGAATTTTATTCTGTTTTCTGTAACAAAGTAACATTATAATGATAACAGATTTCCAATTATTATGACAGGCACTGTAGTATCTTTCTACATATTTTCTTCGGACTAAATTTGGTTAATTTATTACAGTAGGAGCATGCTGATTATAATTTATAAAGTTATTATCTTGCACTATCTATTGTCTTTTTACTGCATTAATTGATATGTAAACTCTTATAATATTAGTATCTAAGATTTATTACTATTAGTCTGATGGATGAAAACAGCAATTAATTATGCATTTCTCTCAACTGTTGGCAAAACATAACCTATTAACATGTGATCTATCATATAATATTTTCAAAATTAGAAGTAATAGTAATATTTAAAAAATTAAATTTAAACAATAAAAACTATTTTGTGTTGAAACTAAGAATTTATCATGAATTCTACTCATTTAAAAATTAATTTTTTTTATAAAATCAGTGCACAAAATTAAATGCAGATTACAGTTGTCCCCCAGTATTCGCGGGGGTTACGTTCCTAGAGCACCCGCGAAGAGTGAAAAACCGTGAATATTTGGCGTGATCCATAAAAATGCCTATAAATGCCTATAAATGTCAAAATATAACGTAAAATATAATAAAAATATATAAGTATATATATAATAATAATTTAATAAAAAATACAACACTCAGCGAAACACTTGAGATAGCTACACACGGTAAACTGGGATCATGCTGGGCTGCATTTTCCTGAGACAGCGCCTCATGGGCAGCAGCCAATCAGCAGCAAGGATAAATTAACAACGCTCTCGGATCGGCTACTTTCAAACCTCCAGCCAATAGCGTTTATTTTATATAGATATTTTGCTGAATTTACGTTAGTATTTATATTACAAAATTAGTAAATTATATTGCTACTAATAATTTAGCATTAAAAAGCGTGTAAAAATATATATTGCCACAAAAAAGCCATAAAAAATCGCGGAAGATATTTGCGATTCAGCGAATATGCGGGGGTTTCCACGAACAATTATTAGTTAGGTTCTAAGGAAAATTCCGTGAATACTGGGGCCATGAATGCTGAACCGCGATTACGCGTTGGTCGACTGTATACTCATTGCATTCTTATGGAAAATACAATGTTAATAAGTTAATTTATTTTTGTTATTTTAAAAACTTGAAATTGCTTAAATTTTATTTATCTTAATTATTGAAAATACACTATGGTAACTTTAAAAAATAAATGTTTTAAAACAAGATAAAGTGTTTTATCTGAAAATTATGATGTTACATGTAAATTATTAATAATTAGTTAAAAACCTATATTTTTATAGTCTTTACAACTGTTACCAAATTTAAAGCATTATTTTAATATATATTGATAATATAATTAGCTGCATTTACAAAACTTTTTTCAAATGTTAATAAATTTAAATTGTAAGTATTCAAAAATATTATATAGCTTCAGTTTGTTTGTAGATGTTCCTAAGTTTGAATTTGAAAATCTTTTTGATGTATTTATTAATTAAAGAATTAAATTTTTCAGAATTTGCACTTTTTTCTTTTCATTTATACATTTTTAGAAGTTATTTGCTTGATCAAACCTGCTGTAGTGATCTGGAATTATTTATTTGAACAGAAATAGTCAATGATACCTTAAATTCTTATTAATAAGTATGCTATAAAAAAAGAAAAAAAATTGTTTTTGTTTGGTAAACTACTTCATCTCCACTGACTTTGCATGTTTAAAATTATATTAAAATATACTTTTGTTTATCCAGCAATTCAAGTGTGTTATTTTAGTATCTTTTAATTATGAATATGATTGCACACATTTTACACCAGCAAGAGATTTTATATTTCAAGGTTACAACAGATTTATTCTTCCGAATTAATTTTTTTAGTGCATAAAAATATTCATTATGTATATGTAACTGAAAAGTGAAGTTTTCTCATTAGATATTATACCTTTTCTCATATCTATTGTAGTCAATTTACATGAATATTTAATATATATAGCAAAAATCATTATAAACTGGACTATTCAATAAAGACAATTTACTCGTGTGGAAAAGAGATGAATGAAAACATGGCATTTGGAGTGTATATGTTATAGCCACGGGCATAAGTTATGTTACCTATTAAGGTTATAGAAGGAAAGAATTTGTGGCTTGTTAGAAGTAATATAAAACTCAAACACCTGTAGAACTAGATCATTACAATGTATCTGAATTCTTGCAGACTAATTTGAGTGCTTAGTGGCAGGCTAGAAATGGAATGATTAATGATGGAGAAATTCCCTCTTGGATGTATGATAACATCCTGCACCCCATAGCCTTTCCACCTGTAGCTCCTGGGATCTCAGGAGAAAGGTAAAAGGTGGGCGAATGCTAGCTAACAGTTTGTATCAATTGCATTACATTCTCAGTGATGGGATTTATTTGCTGATGCATCGCTTTTGTTGTAATCTTTGTTTAGTTTAATTTTGTGCTATTAATTTATTAACTACTTAGAAGTGTTTAAATTGTCATTAACACTTTTTCAGTAGATGGGGAAAAAGTCTTATCAAAGTATGGAGAATTATATAAAACTTTGAAATTTTAAAATATTATAAACTGTTATGTAGAAAAAAGGATTAGTTTATAATAATAGAAAAAAACATTTAGACAATTTATTAGGATAAAAAGTGGCAAATGCATGGAAGAATTCATGTAGTGGCTAGGGTTTGATTTTAATCTGGTTTGGTTATTGGGCATGTTTTTATTTGCTTATTTCCACTTTGTCTGCAGGTTAGGTTACTAGAATTTTCCCACATTTCATAAAATCGATGACATTCATTAGGTTTGATATATGCAAAAATTCTTGAAATTTTTAAAGTGAACATTTTGTGCTGATCTGTTGGTTATGGTTTGATTCTAGTGGAAAGTTTCATTAAACTTGGTAACATTCCAGTTGCATGCAATGGCTTTCTCTTAGGTAAACAAGGTGTATTCAGTATTGCAATGGTTTTGTTTTGTATAGTAGTACTTAAAAACTGACAGGAAGACTTACTAATTGATTGCAAAGCTGCTTCATATTTGAGGGAGCAAAATGTCTTTACCTTTTTACTGGAAAGACAAAGATGGTGACAAATGGATTTGTTGAAGTATAATTGTGTGAAGATTTTTAAAACGTTGGTTTATATTACACCACAGAAAAATACAAATACATACACACTGAATTCTTAACTGTGAGCTCACCAATGAAATATGTTACATTATATATACTCAAAAATGTTTTTAACATTTGTCATCAAATTATTTCACATACTCACACAAACTTCTTGTAATGACTTTTGATATGTATACTATTCTAACATTATAGGCTAATATGTGTGTAATTTTGTGTTCTAATACATTTGAATATATTTATATATAGTGTACATATTGAAACTTTGATTTGAACAGATTTTATAATAATATTAATACATATAGAAATCTTTGTAAATGTAAGTACTTAGCATATTCTCATTCTCACAATCACAAAAGCAAATTTTAAAAATAATTTAATTTCATTTAAAATCAAAACTTTTACAAAAGTGAGTTTCAATTAAAAATATATAAATCAATTTTTTATTTGCTCATCCTATCATGATAGAAAAGTGCCATTTCATATGTTGTTTGGAAGTCTGCTAGTGCTTAAATTTTTCACCTTTTTTTTATGACCAGTGATAATTTTAAAGCTAAAATTCACTGTATCATTCTATTCACAGTTTCTTTCCTTTTCTTCTGTTTATTTGGCAGTAATGCCATTATTCATTTTTGTAAAAATAAAAAGAGCAAATTGACAAAATTAGGAACCATTTTTGGAAGTGACTGTAGCAAGCAGTGTGATATAGATCACAGAAGCAAAGAATTACAGGAGCTCTGTGAGTAGCTACTGTAATTTTAAATGCATGTTAGGTTTACAAGTGTGGATGATGGTATCTACCTAGGCATAAAAAAACAATAACATTGAATATTTGCAACAATACTTTATACTTATACTAAGTTTTGCATAAAGATGCACTGATAAATATTCTTTCTTTTAATTCAGACTGTTGGAACAGATCAAATATTGCTTCATATGGTTAAGGTGTGCAGACTATTTTGATGCTACTGTTTACCTATACAATTTAATTAGTAACAGTATCTCAAATCTATTATGCTTAATTTATTTGGAGAAGAAAACTATTATGGAAAAGAATCACTTTAGCTTTATGAGTAACGGTAAACTGTATTAGTTCAGAACTTTTGTTGTTGATACTACTTGACAATGTTCCTTCAATAGCAGAACTCATGCTTGAAATTGTTTATAGTGGTGATAGCTTACATCATTATCATCCACAAACTCTTTCCCACTCAACTGAGCTTCAGTGGCAGGAGGTTATATAATTACCTAATAAAAGCTTTTGTAATGCAAATAAAGATTCCTATTCACCAGATATAAAATAAGGCCTTCTCACAATGCAATAAAAATAATGTTTGATGACCTTTTATTTCATTGTCATATTCTTATTGTTCTTTTTAAAGATGCGCATAGTGTTGGTCTTGAGGTAGATAAGCCAACATATCATTACTGTCTGTCGCTTATACTTTGGGTCTTCCTTTCTCTACATTCTACATTAAACTCACCCAGTGAGGAATCTTCCCCTCTTCAGTGTACTCCACTGTGTGTCTTGACTCTAGTTTAGTCTTTAGTGGCATCTTAGTGTTGTGGTTTATCTGATTACTGTGTGAGGTTTACAGATGTAGAATTGTCCTATATTTATAATTGAACCAGCTGGCAGAGACTTACAAAATGTTTGCAATCATCAGTTTATGACATCATCACTGATGATGCACTGTGCGTGCATTTTTTCAGACAGAGAGACAAAATACAGAAACTGCATATTATTATATCAGATGTTATGTTATTGGTAATGGTGAACATAAATAAAAGAAAGTCAAACACCATTATGGAAAAACTAACAATTATTGAAAGATTAGAAAGTGGAGTTTCAAAAGCACAAATTAAAAGGGACTTTGGTATTCCAGAGGGTATAAAACATGGATGAATAACAGAAGGAAGGCTAAGTTTGTTCTTAGAGAAGTTGGTCGAAACTCTAGTATTGGAAAGGAAGAAGACAAGGTCTGCAAGGAGACAGAGAATGACTGTTTATGCACATGGTTCATTTAGAAATGTGGTTTATATTCACCAGTATCAGGACTACTTCTGAATATGCAAGCCAAGTAATTTTTCCATGACCTAAAACTAGAAGGCAAATTTTATGCTACTGATGGATGGCTTTGGTACTGGCAAAAATATCATGGTATTGGGGAAATAATTACTGGTGAGTCAAAATCATATGATACTGAATGTGCTGCTCTACAGTTTCATAATGAACTTCAGTCTTTCAATAAAAGGGAAGGTTACTGCAATGAGCAGTTTTACAAGTGCAGTGAATTTGCCCTATTTTATAGGATGCTACCTAGATCTTTGGACCTGAAATCAGCTTCAAACAAAGTAGGCTTGAACTTAAATAAACATAGAGTCCAGTGGCGCAGCTAGGATATATTTTTGTGGGAGTCCCAACCAATCAACAAAGATGTTTATTCAAAATCCAGACAAGGACCAAAGAAGTATATACCTAGATTTCTAGATTCTTAAGAAATAAACTAGAGTATGCAAAGATTTATTTTACAACTGATTTACTACACAAATAATTACAAAATAAAATTCATTCCATGTTTTTTCTTAGACAACTCATCAATAACAAGTTCTGTATCAATTGTAATGTCATGGTTGATCATCAAATGAGCCATTCCAATCAAACGGTCTTGTTCCATAGTGCTCCATAGATAAATGAACAGCTGCTGAAGTGTTGAAAATGAATGTTCACTTGTTGCTGTAGTGACTGGCAATGTTGCAAATAAGCGCAACAGTGTGTGGATGTTTGGAAAGAGAAGGAATCACAAACACACAGTGTCTCCATAACATTTTCTAGCAGTTCAGTCTTCAAAACACTGGCCCACTTTGATGTCCATGTCACAGCAGTAAAGGTCAAATACCTCTTGGAGAGCAGTGAAGTTGCCCAAACTAAGGAAAGCAGGGATCAGCCGTTGCAACTTTAAACAGTTTTGTTCCATAGGATCGAATCGCACATCCATCTGGTGAATTATGTTCTCCAAGTATTGAAGGTAGATGATTTTTCTGTAGAATTCTTCTAGACTAGATGCTTCGTGATTTTCTTGATGAACTTGGCACCCAGTGCATCATGGAAGTTCGATATCAACATCCAGTTGATCAGCTGTGGTCATAACTGAATCAGTAAAAATAGAATGGAATTCTGCTTCTGCATTTTCTTTTTTGTTTCTCAAAACATTCAAAACCTCGTCCACCACTGATATGCACTTTAAAAGATCAATATCTGGAGTTTTCAGAGCCTTAGACAATTGCAAAAACAAGGCTGCCATTTTGTTCATGACATGAATGGCAATGATAAATTCTGTGTTGCATATTGCTCGCAGCAATGATGTAGAATTTACACCCCAATCACCACCCTGCTGGGAAATATCCTCCAAAGCTCAAACAATAGGCTCCAGCAATTCTGTGAAATGTACATTCGATGCATGACCTTCGACCCAATGGGTTGGGCAAACCTTTTTGATTCCTTTCCTGGAAGGGAGATGTGCCTGCAATACTGTTGTTCATTTTGCTGAGATATGAAAGAAAGTGGCTATCTCCTTCACTTGGCCATGACAGTTACAAATTAATGCGATTGGACATGCTGCTTGTGTAGCAAGGTTCAAAACATAACTGTTGCAATGCACATAAGGTGCTGCAGGAGTTACCTTCACCTCTGTCTGTACATCTTTCCGTTGGCCACTCAAGATGCTTGCACCATCATACCCATGACCACGGATAAGACCGATATCCAGACCAACTTGCCTCAACATATTCAAAGCTGTGGTGGTGATACCCTTGGCAATCAAGTCTCTACTAACATCACAAATTCCTAGAAATCCTTCATAGACTTTGTTCTCCTTGATATATCTCACAGAGATAGAACACTGCTCCCTTGTTGCCATATCTGTTGTATCATCCAAAAACAGACTGAATAATTTTGTAGCTCTTATTTCTTCAACAATTGTTTGCACAATGACAGTACCACACACATTGATGATTTCATTCTGTGTCTGCCAACTGAAATAGGTTGCATTTGCATTTGCAGTGTTAATGTGGTGTTGAAGTACAGCATCACCAGCATCAATCCTGAATCTTAGTAATGCTCTGAAGATCCCATCATTGTGCTGAGGCATCTCCATTTTTAGTGGTCCATGATCTCTGTGCCTTCTTAATGCAAGTTCCTGTTGTCCACAAAATATGATTGTTTTTATTACTGGTCGAATCTTGTTCCTGTTTTCTTTAACTTGAAGCTGACATGACGAATCCAACAAGTTGATAATATCTTTCTCCGTATACCTCACCAAGATGTCATCAGCTTGTTTACGGCTCGCAATGTGATAGCCCTATCCCGCATGCTTCTCAAAGTCTTTTCGGGCATCTTTGTGTTGACACAGTGGTTCTGTTACAAATTTTCGAAGCTTTTGGTTTCTAACATTCTCCGGACCAAATAATGCACAATATTTGCAGTAGATACCATGCTGACTTGGACTATATACAAGAAAATCCCAGGTGTTTAGCCAGTGGCATTGAATGGATCTGTTATGCCCACACTGCACAACACTTGGAAATTTGTAGTCTACAGAAGGCATCCATGGACTTTCCAGTAACTTATATCATTTTTCATTACTGACAATTGAACCTATATATGCTCATCCTATATCATTTGGCAAAGGTTGAAGAGGATCAGTTGTTAGAAGTGGTTCAGGCGCATCAGGAAGTTCATGTAGTACTTCTACTGATTCACCAGATGTCGCCTTCATCGTAGCTGCATCACTCTTCAGTCTCTTTACAAAATATAACTCAATGCCCAATTGATAAGAACTTGATGGTTTGTCTCATTTGTTAGATAGCTGAAAACAAAACAATTTGCTTGAAACAACAAATTGATTGGTAAAATGAATAGCTAGGTCAAACAAACATGCACAGGACACCAGTGTAGAGGATTATATGTAGCATAAGACACCACCAACACAGACACTGGCGATTGCTTTGAAATCAATATACCATGAGGTATGACTTAAGGCCTATTCACACTGTTGTGTAACACAGTAGTGTGAATTTTGTGCAGTTTGCATTGCAGGCAGTTGCATTGTGTTGAACTGCACAAAAAAAAATGTTTACTGCACAAAAAGTCAGTCAAAAAATTCAAAAAGCCAAACGTTTCAGATTTATCTTTATTCAACACTTTTATTTGATTTTGAGTTATTAAAGCACACTCAAATTCAAAAATTCAATTCATACTTTTATTTTGATACCATGATTTATTCAGTTTGGTTTTAAATTGTTTGATATTTGGGGTTTACAACTAGGTCAATATGCTTGAATGTTATCTAATTGATTAATATAGTACACACCTCTGGAGAAACCACCACAGTGAATACTGTGCACAGCAAAAGAAAGAAAGGGAGAAACATAAAGAAATGTAAAGATAACAATCATCAGTTGCAGTTTATTTGGCCTTAAGTCTTAACTGTGCATTACTAAGTCCATGACACATGGCATGTTTGGTTAGTACATATTTCTCCAACTTATCTTCAGTGTTAGTTCACTTAGCCTTGTAGCCACAATTTGCCCTTTTGGTTTTTATATAGTTTGTAATGTATTCTTTTCTTTACACCTGCCCCTAACAGATTTCTCATTTACACTGTATTTCCTGTGCAAGGCCATATTACCACTATTTTTTTTTTGCAAACTTAAACATCTTCCAGCTTAAAAGCTCCCATGTATGACTTGCTTGACTTTATAGGAGGCATTTTGAAATGAGGTAGAGGATTTGTTGGGGGCATTTATACATATAATTAGGATTGGAAAGGATAGATAAAATGCAAATGGTGAGCGCTCGCTCGTTATTGATTGGATAATTTTGCATGCTTCAGTGAGCACGCTAACAGTAAATTGCTCACCCAGTCGGCAAACGTTGTGGGAAATAATTTCTGTAGTCTGTTTTAAATGAACAAGTTTACACTTTATTTCAGAAAATAACACTTTTTCATTTTTTATTTTTTCATTAAAGCAATTTCAATAACTTTATTCATTGATAATTCATTTTGATGCTTGGACTTCCAGTGGAAAAAAGAAATGACATATATACTGAAAAGTACAGTAATCATACAAAACTTATTCTTTCATATCACTTACTATATTCTTATGGTAATGCATAACACTTATTGTAATTACATACATAGGTCTTCCATAATAATTTTGAAACCCAGTGTAATTACAGCATGTTAGTAATGGAAAATGGCAAATAAAGAGAAGCAGTATAGTGAAATTCTTAATATTAGTACATGGGTGACTACTTTTTACGGCATGAAATGCCTCTATCCTGTTTTGCATTGAATTACCAAAATTTTGTATAATGGACTTGTGCAGGTTTCACCATAACCATTTGAGTACTTTCTTTAATTCCAAGACATTGGCAAGATGTGGATGGTTTTCTCTCAGTTGATTATCTAGACGTTTCCACAGGTGCTGGATCAATTCATATCAGAGTTTCAGATACTGAGGGAAGAAGATAATTGTCTTGATTTCTCTTTCAGATTGTGTTAACACATGAGATGTGGTATGTAGTACCAGTCTCCTGAAGAATATAGGCATTGAATCTGGGAATGCCTTTTTTAACAGTAGATGTGTCTTAAAAAATGGCAGTTTATCCAGCAGAATTGAGGTATCCTTTGAAAAATGCCAATTCTGTCTTTTCACCATGTCAGACTGCAGTCCATACTATGGCACAACCCAATACTTGACTGTGGGTTTAAGACATGGTTGGTTTTCATTAGGTCTTATTCAAATGCAGGTGTGAATTCCAGAAATGAATTACTAAAACTGGATTTCTTGAAGAAGAGTACATACTGTAAGTACTCATATTTTTTCATGATATCCTCTGACCATTTCTTTTGAAGCATTTTATTACTATTGGACTGAAGGAGTTTCTTAATGTTGGACCATTCTTTGGCCCTCTTTTATTCTAAGGGCACTGCCTGCAAGAAATGTATATAAATTAAGAGAAATTGACATTTTGAAAAGAATTATAGAATTAAGCTTAAAATTACTTATATATTATAATTTAGTTAAAATATTTCAAAATCCAACTGGAGTAAATGCAATTTATTAATTTATAAAAGTTGATTACCTGAATCTTCAGTGAGTAACTTAGGCCATATTTTGATGGGACTAGCAGACTGGTAAGGGTAATCTTCAGAGTATCTGATAATAAGCAACTGAAAGTCAGAACTTATAACTTAAAATAACATATACGAGGTCTGTCGAAAAAGTATCCGACTATTTTTTCCTGTGGGAAGTAATGACATTAGGGAGGCAAAAGTGTGCATAGTGGAGCTGCATGCCTTCATGCGCATGTGTGGTTTTTGGCGGCCTTGCTGGATGTGTTAGTCGCTGTCAGGCAGCCAGTGTGTTAGGAGTTGTACTACTTACTCGTTGCATTTTCATTTCGCCCATGATGCTGGAATGTGTGGAGCAACGATCTTGCATCAAGTTTTGCCAAAAGCTTGGAGATACTCAAGCGGAAACAATTCGCAAAATTCAACAGGCTTTTGGTGACAATGCGATGGGTGTCACCCAAATAAAAGAATGGTACAAAAGGTTTAAAGATGGCCACACATTGGTGGAAAGTGACCAACGTTCCGGGAGGCCGTCAACAATCTGCAATGCAGTTGTTATCGAGAAAGTGCGGACCTTGATAATGAAGGATTGTCATTTGACAGTGCGGGAAATTGACGACAAGGTTGGGATCAGTAAAAATTCTGCACATGCAATTTTAAAGGCGGATTTGGGCTTGTGCAGAGTGGCAGCGAAATTTGTGCCCAAGCTGCTTTCTCAGGAACAACAACAACTTCGTCTTGAGGTTGTGCAGGACATGCTGGATACTGCCAATGGTGATCCTTTGTTCCAGAATACCGTGATAACTGGAGATGAGATGTGGGTGTACAGGTATGATCTGGAAACCAAAGCTCAGTCATCACAGTGGAAGCACCCAACATTGCCAAGGCCCAAAAAAGCACGTCAGGTCTGGAGAAAAATGAAGGTGATGCTGACTGTTTTCTTTGACTACCGAGGCATTGTGCATCACGAATACATACCAGAAGGACAAACAGTTACAAAGGAGTACTATCAGGAAGTCCTCCTACGTCTTCATGATGCAGTTTGGCACAAGAGACCGGATCTGTGGGCCTTGCAAAACTGGCAGCTCCATCATGACAATGCCCCGGCTCATTTGTCGCAGCTGATCCAAGGTTTCTTGGCAAAGAAAGGCATTTTGCTCATTTGCCAGGCTCCCAACTCTCCAGACATGGCTCCTTCTGACTTCTGGTTGTTCCCATAAATGAAGATGCCACTGAAAGGCTCCTGCTTTGAGAGCTGAGAGAACATCATGCGGGATGTGACGGCGGAACTGAGAGCGATTGCAGAAGCATTCCAGATGTTCTTCGAACATTGGAAGGATTGCTGGGCTAAGTGTGTGGAGGCACAAGGGACCTCCTTAGAAGGGGATTAGCAATTGAACCCCACCAAGTACGTAATTTTTTTTCCCAGCCTAAGGTCAGATACTTTTTCGACAGACCTCGTATAACTGAATATGTTCAGTTTGTTAAGAGTGAAAAAGAATGACTATGAGATAAAGGCTTTTGTAATGCTCCAGTGGTACAATGGGCTAAAACATTTGTCAAAAAACATGTCAAGACATTTTTATACAACTATTTCCAAAATTCCAAAGTTCAAATCACTCTTGATGGATATCCTAACACCAAGTGTTTTATAATTATTTACACAATGTTTTTATTTTCATAACTTTCATACACTTACATTATATATAATGTATAAATAGAAATACGTTAACAGTGTTTTGGTAAACATTTTCTTGGTACTCATTTTAGGATAATTTTAGTTTTACTGACAAATAATCTGAATAGGATGTTTTTAGAGGCTTCAAATTTACTTTTTTTTTATAAATCTTGATATATTTATTTTAAGTGAAAAAATTATTCACAATTTTTAAAATTAAGATTTGAAAACTGTATCAAATAAAAAAGATAACTTGAAGATAAATTATTTGTAAGTTTTATAATTACCATTAATAAATGTCTTCACAATTGTTATTTTAATATGTTGAATGCTGCATTAATCTATAATTAAGGAGAAGGATAAGACATCAACAAAATATATAAAAGCAGGATTTTATTTTTTGACTTTAGAAATTTCTCTCAGTATCAGAATATTTTGTTTGGTGTAATAACATGAAACAAGGAAAAAAAAAGATAAAACAGTACAAGTTCAACAGTGTCTACATTCAGTAGTCTTTTAAGAAGTCCTGATTTGTCTGCTGTGATTTCATTTTTTACCTGTGGCTGACTGATTACATTTTTTTTTTTTTTTACATTAATGCCATGTGAGCTATCATCAGATAAAGCTCATTTTTCAAGTTACTGTAGCTTTATTTTTCATTGGATGCTGGTTATAATTACATTTCTGGTAACATGGTATTGTAGGTATTTAAGTTTATGGCTATTTTTTGACTGCTTTCTTTTTGACACAACTCCTTTATAGCATAGACATATCCTGATTCCATGACATAAAATGGCCTGTCTAGCTAACTAGTTTGCTATTTATTTATTACCTTTTGTGCTATTGAGCTCAAGACAAAATATCTGAGAGATTTCAGATGATACCTTCCACATGCAACCAACCAATGTGGGTCATACAAATCTTATTTTGATCTTTTGGAGCATGCTCTGGTAAACCATTTACTTCCTTCTTCACTCAAGCATCTTAATGCTGTTGTCATCAAATGGTAGCCATTATAACTTTGGTCTCAGGTGTTATACTGGAAATTGTACAGGTTACTATTTTCTTTTTAGGGACTTAATGCTCAGCTAGATGCAACTGATCTTTATCTGGAATCTTGATTGACATTATTATATCTGCTGGCCTATTCACCCACCATTGATATCGTTTGTCCACTATTTTGATCTTATGGTTTTAGGGATATCAATCCAGTTGTATCTTATTTTTTAAAAAAAGAAAAAAAAATATTATTTTGTACATTTTACCCATCTATAATTTTCTTTTCATGTGGTTACTTTTAGGTTGAGTTATGATTATGTGACTATGTGCTCCATTTTTTAGGTATTTTCCTGGCCTGGGTGTATAGTGTTTTCATTGTCGGTGTATCTAAAAACTATCTAATTTATGGCATTGATGTATCTATTGTACAACCAACAGTCCTCATAGCTTTATTATAGACTGCACCAGTTTGCTTTATAAGTGTGATTCATAGACTTTATTGTCTTGCACAATATAAATAAGAACATCAGGTCCATCTGACATTTTTGTCTTTCCAGAACCTCTAAGCCTTTTCATGTCTTGTCTGTGCAGTCTATGCAGTCTCTGAATGTCTAGAAATACATTTCCTCAGGTATTTCAGTGTCCACATCTTTACTCAGTTTTTCTCAATGATACACATTTCTATTTTCTTGATTTTGTTTTTTAAGAATCACTATCAAACAACTGCTTTAGCAGGGTTGATAGTTACTTTGATTGTTTATACCTAATGTTTTGGTTAAAGTTTATAGATTATCTTTTTAGCTATCTAATCATTTATGGAAACATGTATAACATAAAGGAAAATTTTAATGTACATGCTTAATAATAAAACATCTAAGCTTTCAGTCAACTTTACTTTTAAAGAATTTTTTTAATAAAAATTGCTAAAATGATAAATTAAGATAACTAAAAGTTGAGTAATTTGATAGCTCTACTGCTAGCTTTATTTTCATTTATTTATCTATTACAATACTTTAGCATCATAATGAAAACTTAATGCAAAAAAAATTAGTTTTTGTTTAAAGTTTATTAATCATTACCAAAACTATGTGTAAATTTCTTCTGTATCATTATCTGAAAAATCAGGAGTAAAAAAAAATCTTTTTTAAAGCAAATGATTCGTGATCAGATATAGTAATTTTTAAGAAAATAACAAAACACTAAAACAGTTTATACAACCTAAAATGTTTTGTTATTTCTATAAATAGTTTACAGTCAGAAACACCAGCATAGTTGAGTAAAAAAATCCTGGATTATTTTTTGTTTGTTTAAAATAGTGACTAGGATCATTGAAGCTTAACTAAATGCTAGTAATATTTTGTTTAATAATGTGATATATAACAAAAAATTAATATTTCATAAGAAGTATTTTTCATGGATTTTACCAAAATTACCCATGAAAAATTTCAATAAACTCTGTATATAGCAGCACCCTATCTAATGGCAAATGTCACAGCTCTGGTGGCAGACACAGCAGCCAACTTAAGTTTGTTTGCAGTCACCATCTTGGAAGTGCAATAGCTCATTTCTCTCGTCCTTTATCATATGATATCTTTTGCACCTCTCGACAATGGTTCCTAAACTTGACAAAGCAAGTACTGGAGAAAAACAAAGAAGGACTACACTTAACATTGCTGATAAAATTGAAATAGTCAAGAAATTAGAAAAAGGTGTAAGCAGGAATGTTTTGTTGTGTGAGTACAGCAATACTCTGGTTACTGAGGTTAATTTGTGTGGCAAAAAACACTGCAGTAATCGAAGATATAAATACATGTAAAATCATCGATTGATGTCTAGACATTTGAAAATTTTAAAAAAACGTATGAAAATTGATATAAATAAAGAAGGAAACAAATGAATTGGATGCAGTATTGTTTCACTAGTTTATTGACTTGCATCAACATATGCAAAAAAAATTAAATGCTTTTATTGTTTACAAAAATATTGTGAAAGGGATGCTTGTTTTGATGATGCTTTCTTCTTCTCTTTGTACATGTCCCTATAACAACTGAATGCATTTTCAATTTGTCTTCTGACTTGCATCACTCTTTCTACATTCAGATCTGCATCCATTATCATTTTCTTTCCATCTTCAAAAAGATCCACATCATGTGAGTCAAGCAATTCGCTGACATTGCCATTGTCTATTTCAGACATTCCCATGTTTAAACCAAGTTGAGTAATTTCTGTTACAACCCCTGTAATTATTGTTAATTTTTCTTCCAATCCAATAACGTTTCTCTTCTTCATTGCACGTTCACCACTTTTACTTGTGGTACTCACTTGTTTAGGACTCATGATAATAAATTGAGAGTTTGAAAACAATGTATGAATGTATATGAAATAATAGTGAAACACTGTGCACTGTATGAAGGTGACAGAGATACTGAAGCACTGATTGAGTGCGTGTGTACATGCTGATATTTTATATGTACGTACATACGAACGAACGAACTACGAGCAGTACTGCATTAAATCGAATTCTTATATGCAGTATTCGAATTTTTGGTGTCAAAATGCCAACCACACTAAATCGAAAAATGTAGTAATCGGAATATTGCTATATAATGTTGGTTCATTGATCGTTCTCCTGATGCAGCAATTGAAACAACAATGCCAGAAGAGGTAACAGAAGAGAAGTAAACAGTGTTGTGTAGTGTATTTTTACGCTTATATGAAATGTTGTGCATACCTTTTTAAAATATAATTGTTTTATTCACGCGTATGTTCTGTATATAACTGTTGTTCATATATTTTTTTAAGTAGATTATGTTTTATTTATGTACGAAGTGTAGTCAAAAAGTATCCAACCTTGAATTTGTTTGAACAAAATAATAATGCGTGAGCAAAATCTGCATGGGTATTAGGTAGCCACATCCTTCCTGAGCATGCGCAAAAATTTTCATGTCTGTAGGTTGCGCCAGTCGCCTGCAGTGACGCGTTGAGTACAGACGTGAAGTGTGCTGTGCGATTTTTCTTTTTGAGTCAAGATGACCGAGTGCATTGAGCAAAGATACTGTATCAAATTCTGCCAAAAACTTGGTGATACGCAAGCCCAGACTATCGAGAAGATTCAGAAGGCCTTTGGAGATGATGCTATGGGAAAAACACAAATAAAGGAGTGGTACAACCGGTTCAAAGATGGCCGCACCTCAGTGGACAGTGAGCCATGTTGTGGCAGACCATCGACTAGCAGAAACGATGAAATGATTGCAAAGGTTCGAGGAATAGTCTATGAAGACCGTCGTGTGACTATTGAGGAGATTATTGCCGAAGTTGGAATCAGCCATGGGTCAGTTCAGTCAATTATAACAGAAGATTTGTGCATGAGGAGGGTGTCGGCCAAATTCGTACCAAAGTTGCTGTCTGACCAGCAGAAAGAAAACAGAAAAGAAATTTCCCAGGACATGCTGGAGTGTGCTAGCCAAGATCAAAACTTCATGAACACTATCATCACTGGCGATGAGACATGGGTGTACGGCTATGACCCTGAAACAAAATTGCAATCATCCCAATGGAAGCATCCATCCTTGCCAAGACCAAA
Source organism: Nautilus pompilius (assembly GCA_018389105.1). Classification (NCBI taxonomy): domain Eukaryota; kingdom Metazoa; phylum Mollusca; class Cephalopoda; order Nautilida; family Nautilidae; genus Nautilus; species Nautilus pompilius. Next base: position 1,073,722 of record JACATO010000120.1, read on the forward strand.
GAAAGCAAGACAGGTGCGCAGCAATGTTAAACTGATCATAACCTGTTTTTTTTTTACTACAGAGGTATTATGCACCATGAATATGCACCACAAGGTCAGACAATTAACAAAGAATACTACCTGGGGGTTCTTCGTCGCCTTCGTGAAGCTGTGTGGCGAAAACGACCCGACCTGTGTGCAGCAAAGAACTGGAAACTCCACCATGACAACGCACCCGCTTATTCCGCCCACATCGTCCAAGCATCCCTCACCAAGCATAACACACCACTTGTTCGTCAGGCTTCCTACTCCCCAGACTTGGCTCCGTGTGACTTTTGGCTATTTCCAAAGCTCAAAAAAACACTCAAAGGGAGAAGATTCGAGTCAACAGAGGACATTAAGCAAAATTCGATGGCACAGCTCTACAGCATCCCAAAAAGTGATTTCCAGAAATGTTTCCAGCAGTGGCAGGAACGCTGGCAGAAGTGTGTAGACTCCCAAGGCAAATACTTTGAAGGACACTAAATCAAAATGGTGAGTTTTTAAATATTACTTGTTTTTTTGGCCAAAGGTCAGATACTTTTTGACTACACCTTGTATATTTTCCATATGCGACTTGATTTAAATGCGTTTTTGAATATTTTTATTAAACTGGAAACACATACACTTCAGTTTTATATTCTACTTATTTACACCTCCTTTATAACTTACTTAAATGGACGCTCCATATAATGGAATATTCAATATAACGGCATCCCTGATTCCCCAAGGGTGCTGTTATTTACAGAGTTTACTATATTTGCATTCAAAAAAATTTTATCATTTAATTTTTTGGGCAAAAAAAATATAGCTTACCACCATGGAAATTTATCAGTGGTAAGAAGGAAAAATGTTTAACCTATTAAGCATCCTTTTTGAATTATGTTTTGGTGAATGTACATTTTTTAACTAAGAGTCACTAGTTGCTTTTTTAAAAATTTTCCTTTTTTTATTTGGTGGTAAACTTGCATGATTCTATTTTCAAAATTGTCTCTTTCACCCTCTTGGTCACTGCATGAGCACCATTCTTAGTTTTGGATGATAATTGCTGGTTCTTTTTAAGATTAGAGTTATCAGCATCCTTTCTCTACTTTTTCCTGGCATAAGTAGTTTGTGCATGCTAGACACCAGTTCTATCTACAGTTGTTTCTAATACATCCTCACAATGACAGTTTTTATCAGTTGTTCTTTCTCTGAAGACTATGCTTAAACTTTCTGAATGGCTGAAAAAGTGTCAACATGTATTCTGTTGGTCTATGCATCAGTTACAGCATTCATTTTGCAAGAAAATGCTGTGCTGCATGTGTGGCAAAGAAAATGCAGAAGCATGCTTTTACAGTGTTTGTAAGAGTTGGATAAGTTTTAAGAAAAGTCCACCAACAATCACATTTTCATTTGCTTCTGGCAATGTTGAATCCAATTGTATTTTGGTCTGCCTCCTTTAAATACATCTTTTGCTTATTATTATTTAAAATGATGGTTAGAAATAATTCCAACAACTTCAGTGTTAAATAGTTTGAGTGACCTTGGGCCTTGGAATCTAAGCAGAGACATGCAAAAAGTTAATTTTTCGAAGGAAATTTAAATTGAAGGAACATAGCTAATTGAATGTATGCTTTCTTAAGCTTTGGGAAAATTTGTCTTTGATGTCAAAATCAAGTTCTTTCTTACAAACATACTGGTTATCGATAAGTGAATTTTTTTCATTATTTATTGCAGATGCTTTTAGCTGCTTAGATTTGTTTTTGAAAAAATTATCTGATGGAACATGCCTAAGAAAGATGCAGCAAAATAGTAATTTCATGTAGTCTGTGCATTTGGTACTATCTTATTTCAAATATTAAGATAAAAGACTTCAATGTGTAACTATTTTTTAAAGATGATCTTTTCCACTATTCTTTTTCTTTAGAGCTTATCTTCTGTAAACTTATTTTACAACATATTTAAGACTTCATGTACTTTTTCCTGGCTCTTTTGGATAGAAATTTAACTCTGTTTATTAGCAAATCCATATCCGCATTCTCCATGTTTTTTATTCACCTATGCATAATAAAATGCACTCATCACTTCAAACAAATCAAGAGTTTTACAGTAACTTTGTATGCTGATAACAATCAGTAATCTGGTTCTTTTCAGAGTATAATATTATGAGTTCATCAGATTGCATAGTGAAAGAAATTTATTTGGATTTTACTGAATTCTTAGTCTGAGTAAATCATCAAGTTTTTCAGTATGGTTTTCAAAGATGCAACAGAATTTCTTGACTGGTATGAATGTGATTGTAGGCACAAGTCAGCACTAATATCTAAAAGATGTTTAATCTTTTTCTCTTAGAATGATTTCAAAATTTGAAACTTTTCCATGCATACAACTTCCAGAATCAGATAATACAGAAATTAAACTGTTTAATGCACTGTCTCCAAAACTGTGGAACATGCACCCTGGGAGGGGCATGTATTGGAGACTGGGGATGGCAGTGCAGTCTTTTGGTGAGAGAGTTTCAAAATAACAATGGAAGAAGTGGAAGAGTTGATGAGAATAATAGCCTAACTGTCCTAATGAACCTATAACTTGCTCTCTTATATTTTAAAACAACCATTTTTTCATGATATCCTTTGGGAAATAAAAATTGTTTTTTATCATCTTATGAACTGGGTATTGAATATGGAGTCCTATAAATGAATCCCAAAAAACAATGTTGGAACATGGCCAGTGGTGTTGCTAGATAGTGTCTTGTTGCTGGGGTATTTTGTCAGTTATGTCAAGGCCACCTCATTAGATACTTCGTTGTTGCTAATTGTCTGTTACTTTTTTTAGTTCTCTTTTCCAGTTATTGTTCTTATTATTACTGAGTACCCTTGAAAAGATGGGAAAATTCTTAACTAGTTACAAGATGAAAGACAGAGTGAAGCAAGTTCAAGTAATGACAGTAGGGCTAGTTTAAATAATAGAATGGAATGTAAAAAAACAAAATTCAGAAATTCCTGTTGCTTGGATTCATAAGCACTAATGCTAATGGAAAAGAGAAGCCTCAATATTTATCATGCATAACTGTTTTGGCTGCAAGTAGCATGAAACAATAAATTGAAACGGCATCTTGAAACACTGCATCCTGAATATGTTGGTAAATCAGTAGACATCTTCCAGAGAAAACTATAAGGATTTAATGCCCAAAGGCAAGCTTTTGTAAAAACAACAACTGTTACATCAAAAACTTTGCTTGCATTGTACAAAGTTGCATATAAAATTGCAAGATGTAAGAATCCTCATTTGATTGGAGAAAGTTTGGAGTTAGCTGCTGCTATTGATATGGATGAAATAATGCTTGGGAAATGAAGTGCCAACAGTTGCGCAGTATTCCACTTACAGATAACTCAGTGAAAAGAAGAGTTTCAAATATAAGTGAAGACTTGCATGATCAGTTGATTGAAAAACTTCTCAGATTTTTGGTTGCAAATAGATGAGGCAACTGATGTACTTAAACAGTGGCGAGGCTACAGGGGGGCAGGGGGGGGCGACCCCCCTGGTCGGATTTTGGTACCGTCGGTCGGAAATTTACATGTTGGAAAAAAAATGTTCTTCACTAGCGCTATTATTTCACAACTATCACATCATTGAATTAATTCACCTGCATCAAAATTTGTCCCCATTATAATGGTCCCCTATAATGCTATTATGTACAGTACATTTTTTTTCCAACATGTAAATTTCCGACCGACGGTACCAAAATCCGACCAGGGGGGGCAGTTGCCCCCCCTGCCCCCCCTGTAGCCCCCCCTGCCCCCCCTGTAGCCTCGCCACTGTACTTAAAGATGCTCATTTGATTACTTATGTACAATATATTGTAGAAAATGAAATGAGAGAGGATATGTTATTTTCAAAACCCATTGATGGAAGAACTATATCATTGGAAGCATTTAATATTATTGAAAAATTTCGGCGAAAATGACATAAAATGGGAGAACTGTATTTGGCTATGCATTGATGGATTCAGTCAATGTTTGGATGACATGCAGGATTTCAGTCTCTGGTGAGAAAGAAGGCCTCACATGCTCTCTGGATGCACTGCATGTTTCATAGGCAGATACTTACATCTAGTAATATGAGTGAGGAGCTGATGACTGACTGTTCTTCAAGATGTTGTCAGAATTGTCAACTATAAACATAAAAAAATAGTCCATTGAAAGCAAGGTTTTCTACACAGTGTATGAAGATATGGGGGCAGAACATATTCCTCTGCTATATTATTGCAAATCACACTGGCTCTCACATGTAAAAGTGTTTATCAGAGTGTTTGAACTAAAAAAATCAAATAGGCATCTTTTTTAATTACAATAATAACAGTGATGTTAATTTGTTTTATGATAAATATTTAATCAGAAGTTTGCATATTTGGTAGATATTTTTGAAAAACTGAACCATTTGAATAGGTCAATGCAAAGTCCTTAAATAAATATTCTGATCCAGAATTATGAAGTGAATGCATTTGTGAGAAAACTACAATTATGGAAAAGAAATTTAGAAAATGAAGTGTTTGACATGTTCCCTACATTAGAAAAATTTCTTCACAGCAGTGAAATGGAAACCAATATCAAACTATTTATTGAACATTTAAACCCTTTACAGGAGCAGTTTTTATTTTAAGAACATAGATATCTCAAAACTTGAATGGATAAGAAATCCATTTGCTGATAACACTCTTTGGATTGACAACTTCTGAACAGTAATAACTCATAGACTTGTCAAGTAGTGATTTTTTTTTTACAAAAGTCATTTGATCCAGAAAATCTTTCTAAGTTTTGACTGCATATCAAAAAGGAGTATCCCATCTTGTCAGATAAGACTATGAAAATTCTTCTACTTTTTGTGACATCATATTAGTTTGAAACAGGATTTTCTCCTGTAGCTGCCATGAAGACAAAGTACTCCTCTCAGTTGATTGTAGAAAATGAACTGAGAATTGCTATTTCAACAATGACTCCATGTTTCAAGAAACTTTGTGCTGAAAACCAAGCCCACACATTACACTAATGAAAGTAAGTTATTGGTTTCACGATTTTAGTAATTTTTAAATTTAATTTAAAAAATTTACAATTTAAAGTTTCTTGTTAATACTTTTAAAAACTGATTAAAGATAGGCAAAATATATATATTGAATTTCCTGTGATCACTTTCATAAAATATTCAGTGTGAAGGAGGGATGTCCAACAAAAATTTTGCTCTGCTGAGAGGGGACCACTATATAAATTTTGGAAACCACTACAGTTATCAATGGTAGAGATGCATAATATTAAACAGGACTCTTTCATCAAATCACTGTAATAGGATACTAAAATACTTATCACACTTTCCCTGTTTTTGCTAGTATATTACATTCATCTGTGTTTAGTGAGAAAAATACTGATTTCCATCTCATTAACAGTTCTTATATATTACTGTAGCTATTTCATCCTTAAGTCTGTATTCTGTTGATGTGTCTTCAATGCTTAAATCTTTTAGGACTTGAGAATTTTGTGTCATCACTTTAGTGGGAGATAGTGTTCTACAACAAAAGAAAGCATCTTTGCCTCAGCATGTGGCTGTCTCTCTATCTGTGCAATTAACATTAGATGCAAACTATTTTATACTGTAGTTTTCTGCAAGAGAAACATTGGAATACTATTCTGTATGACACTGAAAAATAAAATAAACAGTAATGTATATGGATTTTAATGTCTAGGTTTTGTTTTTAACAGCTAAATAAAAAAATTTAGATGATGCATACCTTCAACTGTAGCCAAGCATTGGATGTGTGGACATGTGAAAGATGGATACTAAAATAAATAAAATAATTTTAAAAGCTAACAAGAAATAATAATTAAGAGAATTCAGTATTTAGTTAGGAATAAATAACCATTTCTATTTAAGTGTAAATTAAATATAATAATTTATCTATTAGCATATATTTGCATTAGTTGGGTTGTGGAAGACTTCAAATCCAAACTAAATTTATTTCTTACACATTAAAAGAGCAATAAAATCATTTTTGATAATAAAAAATATATCATTAGTTTGTACAATATATTGTGAGATTATATTAAAAATAATCAGCCCTAATTAATTATAGGGTAAATTTTATTTGAACAAACCTGTCATCTATTTGCATAATATATAGCATCTCTTGGAAAAGCTAGAAGTTGGCATGTCACAGCACTTGGTAGCCTTCTTGAACATGGCTTATCTTAAATGTTATGTGAAGGTCAGCATTTCACACTTGCATAACTGATGCAGATTCACATACATATTTTGCAGTTACAAATGAAATTTTAGAGCTTACATTATTTTTTGTGAGGAACTCTATCATCATAGCTTTTTGTTTCAACACACTATTTATGAAAGGAAATAGTTTTTTTGCAATGTCCACTATACTGCTACCTCTAATCAGAGGTGGTGGAAGATTTTTAAAACTGGATGGTAGGTATGGTAAACTTAATGTTTTATTTATTTTTACCAAAAATAAAAATATAAAATATATATATTTATTTTAATATTAAAACATACTATAGTTCAAATTAAATTGGAGTTCAAAATGAAAAAAGTGTTTGGATAGTTTATTTAATAATATATAACATTGAATGGAAAAATTACTCAAATAAAAGAAATCTCTTAGAAACACATTTAACTAGTACCCATGGTGCTTTTTGGTTCCACCACCTCTGTTTGTAGAACAGTTGGCTGAAATAGCATTGTTGTAATGGTATTTGTCCAGGTTTCATTTGAACAATCTCTAGTATTTCTTCATGAATAAAATTATAGGTTTATCTGAGTAGCAGTTTAATATATATATATATATAATTATTATGCGTTTCATGCTTTATTTTATCCATATTTAATTTCATTTTAGGAAATGCTAATTACATTCAGAGTATTAAACTGCATGCTTTTAATGTTATTTGGATTGCAAGTTAGCAAAGTGTGTTACTACTTGTCATGGTAGTGGGCATATTTTAGTTCCCAATGGAGTCTTGGCTAATGTTTGGTGTAAAGCTGGTGGCACAGTTTCTTGTACTCTTTTGTTCCAGGCTATTTCACTAGTTTTCTCCAGGTAATAGTTTTTCTTCCAGATCTGATCAGAAGAATTCTATTAGTTTTTTTGGTGTTTTTTGTTTATAGGACATCATGCTTTAGGCATCTTTACACAAATTTGTGTTTTCAATGTCATGCACCCTTTTTCTTTGTCAAACCAGTGTTTAGGATCCAGATCATCTGAAGTGTGCTAGTAGTGTTAATATGAGACAAAAACAACAATATTTCTGATAGTAAAATCCAGGCAAGATGGAATTCACTTATATTTACTAAGTAAATGTGATATTTTGTCTGGTTTGTTAACTTTTTGTAAAGTGTATAATATTTTGTTTAACAGAAATGCTTGAACGTGATAAATATCATTAGAAATGATTAAATCTGCATAGTTAAACAATGATCCATTATAGTAATCAGGATAAAGATTTTTTAGTTATCACATTTTGCTTTTATAAAAGCATTTTCCTCCATTTTATTTTATTTATTAAACAGAAATAGAAAATAATGTTATTAGTGAATATTACTAGGTTTTGCCTGAATGATCATTTGAACATAAGCATAAGCCATACTGTAGTATTTAGAACCATTCATTTATTATCACTTTCATGTTCCAGATAAATAAATAGCAATTGATAGTCTGAATATTGTTTTGAGACAAGTTACTCAATGGAACTAAGATTTTAGATTGATCTGGCAAGATAAAAATGTATAAAGTCACTGCCATATTTTTAAAACCAGTTTTTTATAATAGAGTAAAAAGAATAAGAGATGCATTGTAGAATGAACTTTGCCTGCTGACAGCAAAATCCTTTAGTGAATTAAGGAGAGGAGACCACAATATTCTGGTGATTTAAAAATTAAAAATTAAAAATCAGATAAATAATAAAACTAACTGCACATTCAAGCTACTACTGCTAGGTTCAAATAGTTTCATTCATAGTTTTACACTTCAACAAATATATTTAAATGCTTCATAAATTTTAACAAGTCTTAGTTACTTTCTATGACATGTCTATGAAATCTGGTTGAACTGTTAAGTTCTCTCCTTGAACCTTTCTTTAGGAGTGTGCTTTAGGAATTAATTATCAAGATGGTTGTTTCAAATGCAGTAATAATTTTTATGGTTTTGAGATTGAAATATTCTTTACTGGAGATTTTTCGTCAGTTATGCTACTGCCTTTCTTAGTATTCTGATTAAAAAGAAACTAAGCAACAGGTTATCCTCTCAAGATTTTGGCTTTAACCTGTTATTGGCTATGATTCTGAAAAATTTTTTTTAATCTTTGTTGTAACTGTCTATTTTTTAACTTTTTAAAATTTATAAAGCCAAAAAATTACTTTGTGACTTATTGGTGAATTCATCAAGCTTATACCCTCAAATTTTTTATTAAACAGTAATTATACTGTATAATTATGCATTAAGTTCTTTCACTTTCATTTCTTGAATGTTTTTCAATCTCCTGTAGATAATACAAGTTGTATTCTTGCAGCAGTATTCTAAAATCATGTTTCATCACTTAAAAACTCTTCTTACAGTTGGACCCATTGTACTTCTTTGGTTTTCTGGTGAATTCTCTAGTTATTGTTAAACATTGTTAGGCAAGAATTAACTCTTGGTCAGAGAAAATTGTTTATCTTTTCTTTTCTTTTTGGTCTAATTCAAACATAAATATTATTTGGATATTATTTTAGGTGTAAAATTACTGCAGTTTTATCTTTAAAAATATATTATTTACATAACAATCATTATGATTTATTTAGACTTTACTGTCATTACTGTTTAATGTGCTTAAGGATGAACTGATTATTTACTATATTTGATTCTTAATGTTTGTGTTATCATAAAATGTTTTCATTCTCTTGTCAACATTTTAAATATTCTGTAAAGAAAATACTTTTAAAATAATTAAACCATAATATACACAAATATTTAAATTATTTTAGGGCTTAAGTGCATTTTTTTGGCCAAAATAAGCAACAAAATTTTTGAAGTCATTTATATGTTTGAAATTGCGCAAAACAAAATTAAAAAAAAAACCCAAAACTAAATATTATTTATTAAGCCTCTAATTTTTAAAAACACATCAGTATCTTTTTCTTCACCCTCTTATGGAAGAAGATTTGGCAGAGTGGTTGATATGGAACCATTTTTAGATAGGGCAGTCTCTAGTTTCCACTAGATTCTTTTTTTTTTTTTGAAAGGCAAGCTGAATCAACCTGGGAATTTTAGCTGCAAACAGGAACTAAAACCATGTTGCAGGTATGAGGAGGTGTAAGCATTTTAACTTCTTGACCACATTCCACAGCACTAATACATTCTTTACCTTGATCCATTTGTTCCCATTGTACTGATTTGAGTACACCATTTCGATTTTTAAAACAATTTTCATGACTATTAAGTATCATTACTCATGCTTCATATCTGTTCACAGTAATCCCAAGTCATTCCATGTCATTATTTCTTAAACTTGTGTTTTTGTGCCTAATGTTTTTTATAGCAAAATTTAGAGTAGCATATTTATCATTGCATCATACTTGCGCAGAGTCTTTTATAAATATAAAATATCAACTATAGCATAGCTAGGAAGTGTTGAAAACTGTTTGCTAACAATTTTTTATTTCAAGCCATATATCAAATAGGAGAGTAAACAAAATGATGGTGTACTCACATAAGTACACTGGACATATATGATATCAAATGTGTGATTTTCTGATAAAATTATTTAGGTTTAAAATAAAATAATGTTTGGTTCTGGTAACAAAGAAAAAACAATAGAGTTATTAGGTAGAAATTTTACTAATTACTAAATTATATTTTTTGTATTAAAATACATAAAGTAAGTTCAGATTCTGACATGGACACTTCTCCTTGCCCTCCAAGGAAAAAATTTAAAAATACAAAAAATCATTGAGGCTTTCTAAAAAAATGCTCTGAATGCAAACAAATTTACGCTGGAATGCATGATGGCTTCTGATGGTGTGGTGGGATGAAAGGAAGCTGTTATAGGAAAGCTGAAGGATTTGAATCTGGTTCACATTTTTTAATGAGTTTTTTTGTGGTGAGATTATTCAGCATATTGTTGATCAGATGAAGTTGTATGCACTGAAAAAATACTGTCACAGTTTTCTTGTCACTTGTGATGAAATGAAATTGTTTTTGAAGATTCTTTTTCTCATTGGTTACTATCCACTTCCTTGGGAGCATATGTATTGGTCTCTTGACAAAGACTTGTATCACTTGTGCTTTTAAGACTATGACCCACAATCAATTTTAAGAAATGAAGAATTTTACACAGCTGACAATTTATCCATCAACTCAAATGTTACAGAATGTATAAACTATGATCTCTCATCAATTTTCTAAATGCAAGTTTCAAAACGAGGCATTTTCTAACAAAATGTGTGTGTTGATGAAACTATGGTCAAGTACTTTGGTCATTATCCAGCCAAACAGTTTATTTAAAAAAAAAAAAAGGTTTGCTTTTGTTACAAATGATGGATACTTTGCAGTTCTGATGGTTATTGCTATATTTTTTTACTCTTGCACTCAACAGTTCTGCACAGGGCAATACAGTGACAACAAAAATATCATTAAGTTCCACAAAGTAATACTAGATCTTTTGAATTGTGTTCATATTCTAGCAGATCATGCAGTCTTTCTTGACAAATACTTTTAAAGCTATGACTTCTTCAAACTATTGAAAGAGTAAGGTTTCAAAGCTACTGGAACACTGACATAATTGACAAAAGAAATGTCCCTTACAGTTATCTAAGGAAATGAAGGAAGAAGAGAGTGGGATTTAAAACTACCAATATGATACTGAGAAGTCAATATTGCTTTTTAGATAGAAAGATAACAGTGTTATAACTATGGGAATGAACTATTTATTAGTTGAACCTTTGGAGAAAATGGATCATTGGTTCAAAAAGAAAAAAGAAAAAGCAGATATGCCTTAAACTTGGCTGTTTTCATCATAACTGGATTGGCAGATATGGATATATTTTATCAAACTGTGTTTTAATTTGTGGTATAAAATGGTAGATGACACTCATTACTCACATTCTAAATGTTGCTATGGTAAATTCTGGAAATTCCATCACCTAGAAAGTCCAGTAAACATGGATCTTCTGATGTTAATGAGAAATATTACCGGTCATTTGTCAAGTATTACTATTCCAACATCTTAGCAATGAACTCTGAGCATTTCATCATGTGCAAGTTCTAGTGTTCTTAGAAGCATTATTCAGGATCTTCATGGACACTTCCCAAAGATTGACAAGCAAAGGTGATGTATAATGTGTACTATGCTAGAATATGTTGGATTTGCAAGAAATCAACCATGTGTGTTGAAAGATTGTTTTGAACAGTACCATCCTTAAAGACATCTTTGAACAGTTTGATTGTAGGTACTTTTTAAAAAGTTGATTTAGAAGTAGCTTTACTCAAGTATCTGTATGTTTCTTACATTTTATCATAGTATACCATGTGTGCATAGGCATCTGCAAGGGTTTGGGCAAGAGGAGCCATCTTCCCTCCCCCTTGGAAAGTTGTTAATGACAGTGTAATGGCAGCATTATTTCTTGATCAATTCACCATACACTGGAAATAATGAGTCTGACCACACTCAGTTGAAGGCCAAAAGTCAAAGGCTTGGATGAAAGTAGCAATATAAGAAAATACAATATAAAACAATGGCAAAAGTATGCATATGTCAAAGTAAATAGCTAAAATATCTGTCTAATTTTGAGAAACAAGCTGATAGGTTAATTAAGAAATGAGGAGTTCACCAGTTGGTTAGAAAAATTGTGTTTTGATTGATTATTTAGTGACTAGAACTTTTAATTGGTTAATCAAACTAAATGCTAGCTGCCACTTTAAGATCCCTTTAGGCTATAAAAATTGGTAAATCGCCATCCAATAGTTTAGTGACCCAGTCAAGTTAAGTACACTAGATTTGTATTTGTTTTAGATATTTTGTTAATCCTCATTTTTTGAAAATGGATATCAGAAACTTTTTAGCAAAGAGGAAATTATAAACACCGGAGAAGGAAGCAGAGAAGAAGGCAAGAACTAATGATCAAAGCTGCACTATCTCTGGTCCAGATTCAACAACAGTAGTTAAATGTGATCAACCCAATCATTCTGATGATAATCCTGTTGATATTGGATATAGTTAATTCATCCATAAAACTAACAGAAAATTTTAAAAATTTACTTGTAAAAAGTGATTTGTCTCTTGAGAACTATGATTTTTAAAAAAGGTGCAAAAGGAGCACAGTTTCCATTGTGTGTGTGTGTGTGTGTGTGTGTGTGTGTGTGTGTGTGTGGCTAAATCAGTATTCAGCATGGTTTATTATTCCTCACCTAAAAGTAGCAATTTGAAATATTGTACAATTTTCCCACAGCCAGTTCATTGTGGAATACAGGGAGCCTTCAGTGCAGCACCTTTTACATGGTATAAAGACTTTCATGAAAGTGTAAATTCATATTCTTACCACTTAGCAGAGAAATGCAAATTACTTTTTGACTTTCAGGAGAAAACCAGAAATGAACATTGTGGGATTTGGAAAGAATTGGAAAGTATTATATCTAATATCATTGACCATTCTAAAGCTGTACACATGACATTGCTTTACATGGTAAAGGAAGCAAAACTAGAAATGTTCAAATGTTTTATATTGAATCAGGAGGAGAGACACTATGAAGCCATTTGGAAAATGCTTCAGGTAATGCTCACTCTACATCTTTCCATGTAGAAAATGAACTAATCAGTATCTGTGAAGAAACTATCAGGGAAGAAATAGTTTCTTCAGCAAGCAATTCCACTGGATTTTCAATATTTGCTGATGAAAGTGCTGACATATCTGCAAAGGAGCAGTTGTCATTTGGTGTACATTTCATTGACACAATAACCACTGAAAATATCCTAAAGGAATCTATATCAACTGGATATCATAGTCAATGTACAAAGATTGACTTGAATCTATAAAAACTACATGGCTGAGGTATATACATCAAGTGCTCTATGTTGGCAGGAAAGGAAAGAGGCATGCAAACTACAATAAAATGTAAGTATCCAAAAGCTGTGTTTGACCATTGTGCTGATCTCAGTCTGGTTGTGAATGACTTGAATTGTGTACTTGTGATATGCCATACAATTGGTACATTCAAAGTTATAAATTTTTCCATGGGAGTCCAAAGAGAAGATGCCTTTTCCAAAGTGTGTCACTACTATCTGAAACACGGGATGCAAAACACAAAAGTATTAGAACTTTTTCCAATAATTTTGAACACATTTTTTTATCAGTTAAGCATACTGGCCACCACAGCTTCAGGTAAAACACAACAAGGTGCACACCAATTAGAATCTGCTTTAAGCAGAATGACATTTTTTGTTTGATTGTAATTTCTACAACACAAGCTCTTCAAGCTGTTGAACTTGATATAAAAGTTTATGATCTTGTTCAGGGGCTTGTAATAAATGCATTTCATGAACACTAACCAAAAGCAGAACAATCCAACACTTTTTGCAAAAGTTCAACTGTTGTTGAAGAAGTTGAATATTGAATTATCTGTTCCCAGAGAATGTAGACAGCAAACATTTCGATCTAATGTTCGTGGGTTAATTGTGAAGAAATATTTTTGTCAAACATTGTTTATACCATATTTAGGCTCAGTCATTTTATTACTAGAGAGTCAGTTTTCTGCAGAAAATAAACAAGATTTCTGCCCCTTTTTTGCCTTCATCCTATACAAATAATGCACACTGGATGTGAAGAATTCAAAAACCAAATTGTAAAAATAAATGAAGCATATGAAATTGAAAACTTTGAAGCTGAAGCTATCACCTGGTATGAGATGTGGTAAAAGGGTGAACAATGTGTTAAAATTAAAAACTCAATGAGTTGTCAGAGTACACAAATCTATTCTCTCTCATTCTTAATGCTCTAACATTACCAGTACCTGCACAGCAGAAATGTCATTTAGGACAGAAGGATAAACATGACTAAGGTCAACAATAGTAGATGATTGTTTGTCTGGAGTTTGTATGATAAGTGTTCATAGAGTAAAAGTTATAGCTGACACACATGAACTTATTCAAAAGGTAATGGATAGATTTGAACAACACCAGAGATATTTACAATTTGTACTGAATAAAATGTTTTTTTTTTTGTTTTGTTATTGTGAGTCCTGATTGGGTAGCAAAATGGCAAAGGAAACATGCTAATTGCTAATGTCAAAAAAATTCTAAATGAATCACAAGAAATATTTCTAAGTAAAAAAAGATTTATTGATCTAGATCAAATACCTTTGATAGGAAAAAAACAAATTAGTATCTTTTCATTTTTTTGACATTAGTATGCTTTCATTGCTAAGCGCATTCCCTATACTTGATCAATTTTCCCTGTGGAAAACATTCTGCAAATGCCCATGCATATGTGTATGATGTACTCAACTGAGTACACCCTTATAATATTAGAACTTGAAGATTTTAAAAATTGTCAGGATCCATTTTTCCTGTTATTCACTCTTCCTTTAATAGGATTTAAAATAATAAACTCATTCCAACAAGTAGTTTCATCTTGTGACTTAGGCTAATAAAAACTATTTCCTCTAAAAGCAGGGTAATAAATCATTAATAAAAAAGAATGAGTTTTTTTCAAAGTTTTATTTTAACATTTACCTTTTCACAGTTTTTTTTTACTCAAAGCACTTTTATTATGAGTCCTATTTTTCTTTTATTCTTGCAACTATAGCATTATTTAATGTACTGTAGAAATCAAATTTATATTAAACCTGAGAATCTGATATACATTTTAAAACATTAAAATCTAATTTGATTTCTAAGTTCTTAATATAATCAAAGTTGTGTGCCATGTCATGCAGTACGAGGTCTGTCGAAAAAGTATCTGACTTTATTTTTTCCTGTGGGAAGTAATGACGTTAGGGAGGCAAAAGTGTGCATAGTGGAGCCGCAAGCCTTCATGCGCATGCGTTGTTTTTGGCAGGCTTGCTGGATGCGTCAGTCGCTGTCAGGCAGTCAGCGTGTGAGATGCTGTACTACTTACTCGTCAGATTTTCATTTCTCCTGTGATGACGGAACGTGTGGAGCAACGATCTTGCATCAAGTTTTGCCAAAATCTTGGAGATACCCAAGAAGAAACAATTCGCAAAATTCAACAGGCTTTTGCTGACAATGTCATGGGTGTTACCCAAATTAAAGAATGGTACAACAGGTTCAAAGATGGCTGCATCGGAGGAGAGTAAACAGTGTTCTGGGAGCCGTCAACAAGCCACAATGCAGTTATCGAGAAAGTGCGAACCTTGATAATGGAGGATCATCGTTTGACGGTGCGTGAAATTGGTGACGAGGTTGGGATCAGTAAAGATTCTGCATATGCAATTTTAAAGGAGGATTTGGGTTTTGCACAGAGTAGCAGCGAAATTTGTGCCCAAGCTGCTTTCTCAAGAACAACAACAACTTCGTCTTGAGGTTGTGTAGCACCTGCTGGATACTGCCAACAGGAATCCTGTGTTCCAGAATACTGTGATAACTGGAGATGAGATGTGGGTGTACGGGTACGACCCAGAAACCAAAGCTCAGTCATCACAGTGGAAGCACCCAACATTGCCAAGGCCCAAAATAGCACGTCAGGTCTGGAGAAAAATCAAGGTGATGCTGACTGTTTTCTTTGACTACCGAGGCATTGTGCATCACGAATACATACCAGAAGGACAAACAGTTACAAAGGAGTACTATCAGGAAGTCCTCCTACGTCTTCATGATGCAGTTTGGCACAAGAGACCGGATCTGTGGGCCTTGCAAAACTGGCAGCTCCATCATGACAATGCCCCGGCTCATTTGTCGCAGCTGATCCAAGGTTTCTTGGCAAAGAAAGGCATTTTGCTCATTTGCCAGGCTCCCAACTCTCCAGACATGGCTCCTTCTGACTTCTGGTTGTTCCCATAAATGAAGATGCCACTGAAAGGCTCCTGCTTTGAGAGCTGAGAGAACATCATGCGGGATGTGACGGCGGAACTGAGAGCGATTGCAGAAGCATTCCAGATGTTCTCCGAACATTGGAAGGATTGCTGGGCTAAGTGTGTGGAGGCACAAGGGGCCTACTTCTTAGGGGATTAGCAATTGAACCCCACCAAGTATGTAATTTTTTTTCTCAGCCTAAGGTTGGATACTTTTTTGACAGACCTCGTATAGTTTCATATCTAAATTTTATTTTTAGATATTTCACTTTAAGTTTCATTGATATGTAGCAAAGAGAGGATGCAAGAACTAAGCAGCTGAGGTAGTATGTTAATGACACTCATAACTTTAAGATGTCTTTGTAAACATTGTTGAAATATGCCATTTTGCAAACAATTATTCATTTATAACAAGAGATTACCATATACTGTAAAAGATGTCTTTTGTTAAATGGATACTTTTTGAAAATTTATTAAAAGCTTAATGAAAATCAAGCTGAGGTACATCTCTTATTCTTGATGAGATGATCCAGAAATTCCAAGAAAGTCAGTACATCCATATTTTTTTATTTAAATTATTGTATTATTTGAATAAACAACATTTTTTTTCAATCATTCAGTTTTTAAAACTGACAACCAATAGTTTTCCTTTTTTATATAATGGCTTGTTTTTATCTAAATGATATTTTGCTGGTAAGTCAGTCATTCAGTGGTCACTTGATCTTGGGTATGTCATCCAAGGTTCAAATCATTGGTGTGTCCTCAAATGACTAAGTACCGTAATTTTTAGGTTATAAGATGAATGGACTAAATTTCCCATTTTTCTAAACTTCATTCATAAATAAGATGAACCAGATTATAAGACGAAGCTGGATAAGATGAGGTTGTTGACCAAAACTAGCCAGAACGCCACGTGATGTCTTGCAAAACAGCAAAAAAATGAATGTTGTGTGCAGTACTTCCATTCTCTTGAATATTAATAGGCTCTTTTGAATTTATCAGAGAACTACTTTGTGAATTAATTCTCTGAATTCATTGCTAAAATACATTTTTGACATGTTTTGAATCATTGAGAGTACTTTGAAATTCCTGCAAACATTACAATTTAGTAATATAATTTTTCATAACACGTTGGTTGATATGCAAGATAGACTTCAAGTAGTAAACAGTTATAGAATAAATAAAAAAGAAAACAAATTCACAATTTATATTCTTTTATTACTTACTAAGTACTGTCGCACACTCAACTCCACTTCAGAGAAGCCTTTGAATCCCTCATCTTCAGTATCTGAGTGGAAGATAACGGCAAGCTCAGGGGGACAGACCAGGTGCAAAGTTTTTCCTGCTGCTGATTACAACAGCTTTGATGATGAAGCTATTAATAATAGCTATCTGGAGCACACTGTTCCAAGATCCACTGTATCATAGGTCGTAGGAAGCACGATGCATACTACCTGTATTAGTGAAATTTTGTTCACCTGGTGCCATCCACATTTTCCATATCTGTCTCAGCTTAGACTTGAATCTATTGATGGAAATGTTCAATGGATGTAATAATTTTATCATCCTGCCAGGGATGATACCTAAGGCAATCTTTCTTCCAGCCACTCTAGCTTTTGTTTCTTCACTGATGTATGCACGCAGAGAGTCTACAATTAGCATGGGTTTTTTTGTTTGGAAAATCCACCAGTCTAATGTGAGTAGTACTTATCTGGCCATTTTTCCATCATATTGTTGTCCATCCATTCTTGGGTTCATCTCCATCATTACGTCATTCACTAAATTCTTCAGCATCATCTTTCTTTTAAATATCTGTAAGTGAGGATAATTTATTGCCATTAGCACTACATGCCAAAACCACCGTAAAATTTTATTTTTCATGTCCTGTTGTTCTGGTGGTCATGAATTCTTTTCCTTTGTTGTCTTTAGTTTCATTCATAGGAATATCAAATGTTATCGGTACTTCATCCGTGTTGATGTCTGACATTTCAATATTATCTTCGTCTATCTTTGATGTGACAAATTTGTGAAAATCATGTAACCTGAAGTCTTCAGGCAATCTCACTTGAACACTGTTAAGTTCACAATACGTTGTGTGTTGTGTTAATATATACTATTCTACCTGTCTTCATTGTTTTTCCATTAAGGTATATACCTGTGATTTGCCTTTTTAGTTTTCTTTGTCATGCACAGAGCATCCTTTGCCTTGCATTATTTCCAGACACATTTTTCACTGATACCATACTTGCAATGAGCAGCCATATTCTTTAGCAAATTTTATGACTTCCAGTTTAAATGCTGCTGTGTAGGATTTATGCAATGTAACAGGTAGCATTTTGAAAATGAATAGAGCTTTTTTGTTTTAGAGGTTTTTATATTCACAATTAAGATTGAAGTAGATCAAGATGGTGGTTGCTTGTTATCAATTGGATAATTAAGCATATTTTAATGAACAATGAACAATGGTCCTACTGAAAAAAAAAAAAAACTGGTGTTCACCAAGTAGTTTCATATGAACTTTACAGCCAAATTTTTGGGTTTGCACATTTTTTTTTTCAATATTGAGAAATTAAAATTTTATCTGCGTATAAGTTAATTTGGATTATAAGACAGTAAGACAAGGATCAGATTTTAAAAAAGTCTCATCTTATCACCCAGAAATTATGGTAGTCCCAGTTTTGATTTGCAGATCTTTGGGTAATGGTGCCACAGTGTTTTGGGAAGGAGAGGGAGGCACAGTATTTATTTATTTATTTATTTATTTATTTTCGCTAGTATTTCCATATTGAAAAAATAAAACAAAACAAAAATCCTCTATGATGGATAATATCTGATCAACTATTAAATTTAATAATTTAGAATGGATGCTTTTGTAATCTTCCACTTTATTCAGCTTTTAATGGCATATTAATTTTATTTTTCAGTTTACAATATTAAAATTCTCAGTTTGAATATTTACCTTTGAGCTTTCAACTACAAGAAATAGTTTACAAGTTTTAAAAATATTTGCTAAATGGCTCTACTTCGTTCATTACAATATCTTGATGTTTTTAGTGATCCAGTCTTGCTTTAGGGAATAAACTTTTTTCCTAACTTTTAAGATAGCTATATGGCACAGACTTTTTGTATTAATTTTATATGATTCATTAAAGTTTAAAAATTAAGATGATTAGTTTTGTTAATTTTTTAAAATTTAGAACTTACACAAAAAATATTTCCTACTTGTTTCAATTATTATTTTTTAATTTCTGAAAATTTTAAAAAAATAAACCTGTACCATAGTTAGTAATATTTTTTCATCTCAATGAAAGAGTTCACTGATATATTTCCAGTAAATGTCAATAGGAAAATCCAGTAAATAAAATGAAATAAATTATTATAAAAGTTTTTTCATTATTTGTATAAAGTAAGCTATTACTGCATATCAGTATATAAAATAATATAAAAACTAGATTTTATTTCCAAATGAACACAGATTTGTAACAAACAATTTATTATGCTACATCTTAGCAAATTGTCACTAAAAAAACTATAAAAAAAAAGATTTAAATTAAATTTTTATCAATTTAGTAATTATTTTCAAGAAATATCAATTATGTTCTGTATTAACAGTTTTTTTTCTAATTTTAAAAATCTTTACAAATGTATTTGTTTACTTAATTCATATTTGTTAACTTATTTATTTGAAGAAGTAAACATTTTTCCAATGTAATTATAAAAATTAGATAAAATATTTATGTAAATATTACCTGACCATTATTGCTTCAATAAAGCTTGGCTATATTTATATAAGTGTTGGTGATCATATTAATATATCTTTAAAGGCAATTAAATGCTACTAGAATGACTAAGAATACATGTAATTAATTTGTGCTATAGAAACACTAAAGTTTCATTCTAACCAATTATTTTTGATGATAATGCTAATGATTTACAGACTATTAACTTGTTCATTCATTGCTGTTTGAACAGTATAGTTCAGAAATACTGTGAGCTGTGAGTAATACAAAAAAGAGTTAAGCACCTGGAAACATGATCTAAATGAAAGAATTGCTATGTTACTTTTCAGGAACAATCTGTATTAACAATGTTTTTTTTAAATTTTATTTAAATGAATCGCTCCAGTAAAGTCTGCTGCCTGCACTAGCTGCTTTGTCCATTAGGACAATCCATCAAATCATACATGCATTTTTTTCTAATTAGCATGATTTTGTCTGGTAGCAAGAAAATTGGTGATTATCAAAACAGTGTGTGGAGATGGAAAACATTAAAGAGTTATTTTTGAGATGTGAATTATAATGACAAAATGTATCATTGCATCACTCTAACAACCACATGGATCAATGAATCATACCGCATCTTTCTCTCTTTCAGGCTCTGTACCACCACTTTCATGGTAGATTGACAAGGGCTGGACTGACAGAACCTGCTTCTTCTTTGTGCACAAGATTGATTGCTAGCCAGGGGACAGAATTCAACATAGTAACTACATGATTTATTTTGGATAAAGCCAGCAGGGAAACCCAAGCTACTGCTGTAACTTAGAATGCTGGTGTTAAGACAAAGAGGATTAATGTAACCAGAAACTAGCCAATCAGAAGTTATCTACATTTTTATGAGGTAGGTGAAAATTTAATTAAAATAACAATGTTTGTTATGTGAATGTTTGAAAGTAGACATTTCTTCTTGGAAATGCATGGGTTTTTTTTTTTTTTTAAATTTGAAGTTTGATTTATATTTGGCTTTGAAAATGAAAACAGAAACATTTTTTTATTAATGTAATGGATAAATGGCTATAAAATCAGTTTTTAAAAGTGTAAAGATGAGAATGTTTATATGAGTTTTACTTTGTGGGAGATGTTATCAGCTGAATGGATAAAGGTAATCAATTTAACAACATAAACAGAACTAGCAACTGCAGTAAATATCTAGATTAATTTTTATGGCAGTAGCTGGGTATCCATGCCAACCACAAACTCTGCCCACCTTCTTGCTTCATTTGCAGTTATTATTCTCTAGTGCTGATTTTTTTCTTTTCTTTGATAAGTCCTAATACAATTTTCATTTACAGCTTTTATAAAGTTACTTAACTTTTTAACACCTAAATAAAAAAGTTATTTTCAAATGGTAGTCATTGCTTTCGTGTAACATATAAATAAATAAAATAACATACCTATGCTTGCCTTTTTTTAAAGATTATTTTAGGTTCGTAGAAAGGAAAAGTCATTTGCTATTACCATTTATGTTAAATTTAGCAAATGGTGCATAAATGAACAAGTATTATTAATTTGTACAGCTAGTAACATTATCACACAGCACTCCTTGCTACTCATCAATTCCTGAATGAGTATTTTCTTGTTTATCAAACTTGAAATATACAAAAGTTGTAAAACCCCTTTGCAAACACAGTGGCATATACAAATGATAGTGGAAATTTAAATAACAGATTATGAAAATGTTATTTTTACATTAGTTTACTTAAATTTTTTATTCAAAAAAATTTTTACAATAAAGGCAAAGGTGCATTTGTGTATATGGGTAGGGGTGCTGTTAAAAATGAATATACTAAGCCACTAATGTAATTAAATTTTCTCTTAAAAAGTTTTACTAATTAGATGTGTAATTAATTATACTGATTTGAGTCTACTGGAGGCTATTTATTAACCAACTATACATGTAAGTACAAATAAACTCCTAAGAATTTTATGCCAAAAATATGAAAATTCTGCTTGTCCAACAAAAATCTGATGGCCTTCCTCTGTAAATTGTTTCTTAATTCTGTTCTTTGAATAAAGTTTACTTAATTCATATTAATGCTTTTAATTGATATCTTTAATATTTAAATAAAAAACTTTACTCGCATATTTAATAAGCTTTGTCTAATCTTTTTGAAATATAATCCCTAGTTACAGAAATTCAAGAATCATTGTCATAATAATAAAATTTAATACAGTGCTCTGCCATATTAATTTGGCAATCATCATCAATAAATGTACTGGACCAAAATTTACATATTTTGGATGCGATTATGTATATTCAATGTCTTGACAACCAGGTAACAATAGTAAATACTATGGTCTGTGGCTTTCCTGACGAAAAAACATTAATTAATCTGTGCATACAATGCAACAGCATTAATTATGTGATTTTTCACAATTTGTGCTGGCCGCTTGAGTCATTTAAGAAAGCAGTTACAAATTTTACAGAACTTTGCTTGAGCAGGTGGTGTACACATTTCTCATTTGGCAAAACCAAGCAATTTTGAATAACAATGTCTACACTAATCTTGAGTGGAATTGCTATAGGAATGCTTTGAGCAGATCGGTCAATAAGGCAAGTGGCAAGGCTACAAAAATGTCATTATACCAAAACTGTTTGGCTGTGATGCAAACATATTGAGACAATTTTTGTGACTGTGCATGATCTGGACAACAAAGGGTAATAGCACTTGTGAAGGACTGCTACATCTGTAGCACATATAAGGAATAGGTTTTCTGTGAAAATTATCATAAAAGTAAATCTAGACATGGTGTAGTGTACCTAAAACCATATGTAACTGCTTACATGAGATACAGTTGTATTGGACCCCAAGGTACTGTGTGTGCCTTGTGGTATCAATGAGCATAGTGGTATATGTGATTTTCTCAACAAAGATGGAGGAATGTCCTTTCCACAGA
This sequence comes from Nautilus pompilius, assembly GCA_018389105.1. NCBI lineage: Eukaryota > Metazoa > Mollusca > Cephalopoda > Nautilida > Nautilidae > Nautilus > Nautilus pompilius. The sequence goes on from JACATO010000120.1 coordinate 1,096,462, forward strand.
TGAAAGCCAATTCATTATGTGACATGCCAATGGGAGGGAGTAAGGGTATAGCACTATAGGGGTGAACATTAAGCAGACTGCTGTGTTAATGAGAGGTGATGGAAATGTGATGGTATGGACGGGAATATATTGGGATGATTATACTGTTTTTACAATTTTTTGCAGTCTGGTGAATGTAGTTACATATATGAATGACATTCTGTAAAATCAAATTGTGCTATTTTTTTTTAAGGCAAAAACCACCCTGAAACTTTTGAGCAGTATTTTCTATAGATATGTGACCAACAGAGCAAGTATGGGATGTGTCTGTTATCAAGGCCTGGGTGAGATCAGTTATTGAACAACTTGGAAATTGTTAGTGCATTTTAAAATCAATTCAGCATTTATCTTGAACATGTAGATAAGCAGCTAACTGGTGTGCAGTATTTCCATGCCAAAAATGGGTGGAACCCCAGCAACACTTCTACGAGTGGTTGTATTATAGGTGGTTCAGAGTGTGCCTTAGCCAAATACAGGTTTCCAAAAATCATGACATTTTTAATGGATCTGTGGCCAACATTATTGCGAAATTCACTGGTTACTGCTGTGGAAAAAAGCAACTTAAAAGATCTTTAGCATATGATATCACAAAAATAACAAAAATTTGTCATTACTCATGATATCCATGCTTGTTTTGCAAGATTCTCTTGCTGATGTTGCCACTGCAATAGAAATAAGTTAAAGAAGATCATCTACATCGACTTGGTTATAGAGTATATATAACTTGTAAGAAACTCCTTTCATCCAGTAGAAGTAAAACAATTCAAAATATTTAGTCAGAGGATATGTCTGACTCTCATACTGTGACAACTTGTTCTTATCTCTAATGTGTCCAGGTTTCAGCAATTTATATCTGAAGTTTGCATCTGGGTTTAGAAAAGAATGAAGATCTTGTGTGTGCCATGATATGGGATACAATCTCGCATGGTGGAAAAGCAGAAATGGTGTTTTTTAAAGGATATCTCTATTAAGCAGGGCACATTGCCATTTTAAAGATACATCTACCTTGTTCCATTAAGGCATCCTGGGATTATGATGCCCATATTCTTTATGTGGATTTTGTTATATATCACACTTCTCTTGTGACTTAGGTACCTGAAAATCTTGATATTATTCTGATCAAGCATCTGTGGGTGTATATGGATTATCAGAATAATATGGCCATTTCTGGCCACCCTGATTAAATTAAAGAGTTCTCATGAATATGGGAATACTTTGACCAAGACATGATACAAATCTTGTTGATTCCATGCCAAATATGGTAGTCTCTCTATATTCTGCAAAAGGCAGTTCAACCAAGTACTAACATAAGAGATTTCACTTTAGTGTTTTTCTTTATTTGTCATATTTTACAATGTTTTAATAAGAGCAGGTACCAAAAAAAAAAAAAAAAAAAAATGATAGGTATGAGAGTGCTTCAGATCGTGTAACTTTTCTACTGCTATTTCTTTTTTTTTTTTTAATTTTAATATTATTTTTCACTCTAACTTTTAGGAGATGTAAATAGTGTTTTACATTGTAGGGAATGTTTTATGTTAACCTTGTCTGATTTATTGATTATGTAGAATTATTACTTAGATTTACATACATAAAATTAAAGTACATATTATTTTCAAATCTTAACTTTTGACTCAGGTTGTCTTCCATTGTTTTTGCAAATTCTACTTTTACCAGTTTCTTTTTGTGTGCTTGCTTTTCATTTTTAGAATAACTCTCTTAGTTGCATTATGAATGATGTAATCACTTGGTTTCTATTTCTGGATGATTCATATGTTTACACATGAAATTATTTATATTTACAAAATCTAACCAAGATCTTGGATGCCAAATTTATTTCTGAAATAATGCAGATGAGTTTCTAATAATAATTAGAGACTTTGAATTTAGGTTTAATTATCTTTCATAGTTTCTCAATTTAGTATTAAATTTAAGAAAACAATTCAAATTTCAGAAAAATCAGCAAAATAAAAATGAAAATAAACAGAGACAAATAGTGGGCAGCTAGTTATCTAGTGGTTACTAGACTGTGAAGGTTGGGGGGCCTAGGTTGGATTGTTGGCAGTGACTGACTTGATTTGACTACCTCGCTTGGTATGATTTCATTGCTCTACTTCACCAGCTGACTGCACTGGATTTTTCTGGGCACATTGGTTTCTTCCCATGTCTAGAAATGAAGAGTTCTAGTAGGGCCTTTTATTGTGACACTTTTTTATGCAATGAGCACTGCTGTGGGCCTCAGTGATTTGGATATATGGGTTGGTGAGCATAGGGATTGAAATTTTGAGTTAGTACTCACCACTTTCCTATTTATTATAGTAATCCAGTAAAGACAAATAAAAAGCTGCAGGAAAACTGTTTTAGCACTCAAATTGAGTTCATTTGTAACAAATCATTTAATTGCTTGCTGTGTCACTGCAGATTGAAATGCTCTCTTTCTTATGTATTTTGGTGTTTTCTACCTACTCATTCTTTATAATGTAGTTCACATAGTACAGGATTTCATTAAAATTCAGCATCAAATCCCATCAATAAACTTCCAAAAACCATCTTTGCTTTTCCTCATTTCAGAATATTTGTGACTTGAAGTCTCTCAAATGATTAATTACTTTCTCTGCATCTTCTAACTGCTTTATAAAATTATTTGTTTTCTAGTATGAGTACTATTTGTTTTTATACTTGTATTCTGAGACTAAAATTCTGTTGTAAACATTAATTATAGTTAAAACGTACACTTTGATATTGAACAAAATTTTAGAAAATTTCATTGTTAGAATGAATCATTGGTCAAGTTAAATGAGTTTTACTAAATGATGAGGCTTTATTGTATTACACACACAAACACACACACACAAACACACACACATTTAAAAAATCTTTGTTGTACTAACTGCCAACCTGCATCCATTTAAGCAATGAAATTTTTTACATCTAAGAGATGACATAGTTTTGACTTGATTAACTTTAGTTGAGCTTGGAATTCTAGTATTATAATAAAAATGACAACAATTAACAACACATTTAATTTTCTCATGTAATCTCCACATATTTCTGCGTAGTTTTGTCTAGTTTCTGTACAAACTTTTATATGCTATCTTAGTATACATGATTTTAGAGGTATACTGTAAAATTCTGTGTATTATAAGTGTTTTTATTAAGAAAATTTACCCTTTAAAAATTGGCTGTATATTATACAAGACATTAGACATTGTGGACTTTTTTTCCAGACCACTGTGGCCATCACTGGTGACAGATGAGCAAACAATAATACATATGTATACATTAGAAAATCCCACATGGCAATTTGACTGAATATCAATAAAAGATAGTTGTTCGTATCTTGTTTTGTCTTTTTTTTTGAGGGGGTATATGAGTATCATTGATATTGGCAATGAAATGGGTAGAAACAGAAGGACCTTATACTGAAACTCTGTGTAAAATTTAACCACAAAAACAAAATCACAAGTAATATTTTTTTTTCACAATTTTATTGAAATTCGATGAAATTGATAAATATAATACAGAATAAGTGACACACATTGATATGATGTACATCTAGACTAAAGCCCATCAAACTCATCTCTGCTGTCTTCCCTCCACTGCAAGAACTTCATTAGTTATGGTAAGTTGTGTCGTAGTAGATGTCGTTGTCATCACCCTCTGATGCTTCTACTGCCTTGTCATCCCTTGGCTCAAATCACAGGATGTCATCTTTGGTTCTGTCAATGACATTGTACAGGCAGCACTTGAGGAAGCCTTTCTTGATGGTCTTGGGGTTGACGCATGTGACCATGGGGGTGAAGGTGTATTTTCCCTCCATCATCCATGTATTACACTGCTGCTGGACCCCACACTTGATTGACTGGGCAGTTGCAAGCTACGTCTATGACCTGCAGCATGGACGTCATACCCCTGGAGATGACGGCAAGGTCTATGCAAGTCTTCTTCAGGGCTGTCTTCACGGACTCCATGCAGTGGCATCTGAAGGCATCCAGCGACAGGAGCTTGCAGCAAAGCATACCCTGTCTGCCCCACACAGAGTTCACCTAGTCTAGTGTGAAGGCTTCATCCATCCACCCCTTGGCATGGACCTGGATGTGGACACCACTGGGAAACTGGTCCTTTGACATGATCTTCCTCTTGAAAATGATGTATGGCGGGAGTTTAGTTCCGTCAACCATACAGCCCAGCATGACTGTGAAGTGGATCTTCTCATGGCCAGTCGTCTTCATGTTGTTTTCTCAGTTTGATGACGAACTGTTGGTACCTCAAAAACTGATCTTTATAATCATCAGGTAGCTTCTGGGCGATGGTGGTCCACCAGCACATACTCAGTTGGTTGCGGACCATGAAGTGTGTGTGCACCATTTCTGAGATTCCTTAAAGTCAGGCATATGAGTTTGTTGAGTTTTGTAGACAGAAAGTATGTGCATGCATATCTCTGTGATGGAAACCTCCACACCCTGCATGCGCCTTTCAGTGATGAAGGCAAGTACCTTCTTCTCAAGCTTTGGACAGGCCACACTCCTACACGTTTTGAACAATGCATGCTTCAATCTTCTCTGAGAGTGTCGCCAGGACCTGATACTGGCCTTGTTCACTCAGAACCTGTGGGCTACAGCTCTCTTGCTGTGTTCAACTACATAGCTGATCATTTGGAGTTTATCTGCGGCAGTGTAGCTCATATGTTGTGTTTGCAGCATGGTTGTGTGTAACAGTATGTAGAAACAGGGACTGAATGAAGATTATCCTCAATCGCTATGCCATGATGTAGTAGGCGAGGTGGCATAGTAATTGAAATGGAATTTTTTTGCGAAGACCTTTGATGGCTATGGCGTAATACACAAGGTATTTATGAAAACCTGATTTGTGCATTCTGGTGACTTGGTTTATCATGTCACTACTGCAGCAAAGTGAGTGAATTTTTCGGATTTTTGTGAAACTATTGCGTATGTCCAATAAAATATCTCCACATTTAGTTTATTCTGGATGGCCCCGCTAAAGGAAAGACGTAATAATTTCTCAGTTAATTTTAAGTTGAAGATGGCCATTTGTCTGTTGTTTAATACCCGTTCTCCTTCAGGTTGCCCCAATCTGACGACACCTGAAATATGAACTGAATATGCCTGCATATTATAATGGAAATTATACATTTCTGTGGGTTTTTACAGATCAAAATTTGGCAATGCCGGATTTACCATTGTGCTTAGGTGTGCTTAAGCACAGGGCCCTGTTGGCCAGGGGACCCATCTTCCTACCAAAAAAATTTTTTACGATGAATTTTTCAAATGTTTTTCAAATGTCAAACGTTCAAATGTTTTTCCTAAAAGTTATAAAAGTGAAATTGGTCTGTAAAAATTGTCAAAAGCAGTTGAAGCATTACTTTGTAGTTTGTACCTCCTTCAGGGCTCAAGTAAGGGGCCCTCATAACTTAACTAGCACAGGGTCTCATTTATCCTAAATCCGGCACTGAAATTGGGGTGTGTATTATATACGATAACATATAATACATGACACTTTATGGTATATATAGCAGAAATTGAAGGATAGCCTGCATAGGAAATCTCTTTTCTCTTATTAACAGTTCTTTCAAAGGACCAAACATAATAATCACTAGAAGTCAGGTTTGTACTGTAGAGCTTGCATGTTAGCACATCCTACTTCAGCTTCTCCTACTGTATATGTAGACAGATGTTATCCTACTTTAGAATGCCACCTGAAGTAATTAATTCTGTTTTTTTTTTTTTTTGATAGTACACCTAACATGGTTTCAGAGTAGTCGCAGTAATAAACACTGTTTCACAGTCATAATTTTTAAATGTATGTGAATGATTCCCTATATACCCAAAAGCATATACCATAACTTTGTCATTTGAGAAAAGAACCAAGCCTTCAGTTACTTCAAAGCTAGGATGCTGCTGCTTTTTTTCACTATTTAGAACTTTGTTTAACCTTGGATGGGCATGTCTCACACACCATTATACTGTGAAAGATTTTTTTCTTTCTGTTCAGTGTTCCTCTATAGAAATTCATTATTACAAATGCCGAGACCTTTTCATCAAAGTTTAGTTGTTTGGTAACTTATCTTGTGGTCACCATATTGAGTTTTAAATGATTATGCATTATTTTTCATCAAGATTGATTTCAGGAGGTTCCAGGAATGATAATTTTTGAAAAAATGCCCCACCCCCTAAGTGGTAAATATTACCATAAATGAGTCCTGGTGGATGAAGCTTGCATACAATATATAGCAACAAACAACAGTAGTTATACAATACCATATCACTTAAACTGAGATATACATTATAAGGCCTGATAACATGTCACCTGACTTTTCATCTCTCTCATTCTTTAGTTATCAGAATATTAGTTGTTATTAAGAGATTTAAATTTTTTTATGTTATGATATACTTTACTATGAATTATTTTTTAATATGCTAAAAAATCATTAAAAAATCATTATTCTACAAAACGTTATGGACTATCTTTTAAAGAAATGGTGCATTAAATTATAATATGTTTGGGTGTCAGATTGTTAGTTTTACTTTCAGAATATTTTAAGTGGGATCATAGCAATTACTAAACCAAAGCTCTAACATTAGGTTACTGTATAATTCCTCTAATCAGGTAATGTGTTGGTTCATATCCACATAGTTAAATAATAGGCATAATTTACCTATAATGCAGGGAATCATGATAACAGTAACTTACCTATAATAGTAATGTATAGTAAAATATAATAAACAATACTGTAATAGAAATTCGCCTAAATTAAGTGAATAATAAACAGTATTTTGTGCAGCAGACATTGATTTTGAATATGTACCTTACCAATAGGACTAAACACAATATAGCTGTACCATAGTGCTAATGTTAACAAGACTCTTTTCCTTTTCATTCCACAAATAGTTAAAGGGCTATTCTTTTAAGACAAAATAATTCAAAGAAATGAATGTTTATTGGACAAATAAGTAATATAAAATGTTTACACAGAGCATTAAATATCCAAACACATGCACCAGCTAGTGCGGAAAGATGACTGGTTCATAGTGCCACATAGCGATGATAAATTACATGAGGTCAGTCTATTGCCAGTACATTGGAAGTGCTGGAACACAGGTTGCCAGATTAAATGAATTTTCTGTACTATTGCTTTCTGAATTACAGTATATATTATTTAGTATGTATCTAGTACTTTATAGAATTATAAATATCAAAATACCTTCTGTCTTTAAGCCATTTGCAGACTTAGCTAAGCATTTCTTAGATGTAAAACATTCCTTTATCTTTATTTATTTTAAATTAATCATGATTATTACAATTCAAGCTTTAATGGCTCTGGGTTTTATTTTATTTATTAATAATATAAATATTATAAGGTTTTTTAACATTAGCATAATAGAGTGAACCAGTTTACAATTATCATAATTAAAACAAGCATATTTAGAATCTAAAACTAGTTTCTGGTTGCTGACAATCTAAGAAACATTCAAACAGCACTGTGTTATGAAAGATGACTTCTTCATTAAACAAGGGAGCAATCCTCTCTTTTTTGTTTTTTTTTTCAATTACAAATATTGTAGTAGTTCTGCTACAACAAAGCAGTATGGAGGCTTTTGTATCATTTCATTCGTTGCATGAATGTTTTCTTAATTATCTGCAGATATAAATTTATTTCAAATTTTATACAACTTAACTTTAAATCCATTATTTTATGTGCTTACAAGACTATATGACTTTCTAATTCATATTTTAAAAACTGTTTTAAGAATTCTTGGCCTATGAACCTATAAGATTATTATGCTAATGTAAAGGACCATCTATTATACATATGGCTTAATGTTGCTTTTTCTGTAGATGCCTGAAATGAACAAATTCTGTTTTCTTCACTTTTGAAAATTCTTCGCATGAGTTATATAATGCACACTTGTATTATTTTACTTAAAAGTGATATTTACAGTTTTTACTTCAAATTCAGTTGCTAATATTGCGCTTTAGATAAATTGCATGAAACAACCAACCTATCTCATGAGAATTTTTTATCAGCTTTAATCAGTCTAGTATCATATTTTCACCCTTTCCAAGCATGATGAGAGCTTTTTTGCTTGTTTTAAATATCTTAGGTAATTTAAAACAAAGAATTTCCATTAAACTTGTTAATTTTAATTCCTTTCCAACTGATCATGAAAAGGTTTGACTTGATGGTCAGAAGAGATTGTATCAAGCATTACTGTTCTGTAAGTTATTTTTCAAATTAATAACAGTGATGTTTATTAAGTTTTCATTTATTAATTTGCTTTGATCTTTAAGCAAACTATTAACTTTGTATTATCTACTTATATGACATTAGAATGTCATCTTTAAGAATCAAATGCAAAGGGCTTTGGGTAAGTACATATTGATGGAAATTACGATTCTCTGATGGCTACCAGTTGTTAGAATTTAAACATGAATAAAAGTTTGAATTTAGAATATTTGTTTACAGTCAAACATGAAATAATTTTTAGGGTTTAACCATATATCTTTGTCCTATAGAATTTCTATTCAAGCTGTAAGCATCTTTAAATTGTTCATGTTACTTCACTTACCTTGTCTAGCCAGAGCACCTTGAATATTTCAAATAAATTTTTTTCAAATCCATGTACAGAAAATGTAAAAGTAGAACTCATTTCTGTTTTGCTATATACATTTTAATAAGTAACTATAATTAAATAAATCCAAATTGTAAAAAAAGGAAGAGTATATGCTGCATATTCCAATTACAAAATAATTTTAATCAAACCCTTTAAAAAAAAAAATGTTCTATATAGACACTACTTGCTTAATTAAAAATAAATAAGTCTTAGCCAGTTCAGAGAATTCTGAATTTATTCTGTCCTTATGATCTTTAGTGGTGATATATTGTGCAGTATGATATTGCAGTAATGTAACAATACTTTTTTATATTAATGTACTCTTTACAAAATTTCAAAATATAAAGATTAAGTCTTCCAAAATGGTATAATGAACTTTCAAAACACCAGTGTTCTTTGTTTAATGAAGATGTCATGCCTGGCACTGAGTGCTGAAGATTAATAAAAGAAACTACCACACATTTAGATAATTCTATGAAAAATTTTGAGAAAGCAATAATTTTGTTTAGGGCATCTTTCTGTCATTCCATAAGCTATGCTAAATTTTTATTTCAGATATCTTGAGATTCGCATTTTTGTTTCAACAACCATTATCATTGCAATGAAATTATTTTTATTTTCACAAAAGTTTTACTTGAAAATGGGGAAAAATGTATCCAGTGTATGTTTTAAAAGGCAAAAGCAACAGCAAACATTTATTTAATGGTATGTATATTTTATTAGTATTAATCAGTACTTTGTAGGTCAATTTAATGTGTGGAAACATCATCATCATCTATCAAAAACAATTACAACTATTTAATAGTATATATATTTTATTAATATTAATCAATACTTTGTCAACACTTATTTTGATTTTTTTCTTGAGTAAAAATATCACTGATAAAAGACAACTATAAATTAATATGTTTTCTTGTTTTGCTATATGAACATTATCTTATTGCTTGTTATAACTAAAAACATAATTTTTAAGGCATTATCTGTTTTCTCAGCTTTTCCAGTGCAAGAAATGTTGTATATATGACATTCATTAATGTGTAATGAAGTCTAAGTTGAGAATGCAGAGATTTAAAAACAAAGTTATTCTTGTAGTTTTCATATATGAAGGAAATTTGTAAAATGCTGTTATTTTTTTTTTAACATGGTGTTGACCATCTTGTTTACAAATATGATGTCTAATACAACTTAAAATTTTATGTACTTATGTATGAATATATATTTTTATTTTTATTAACAAACAACTGCTTATTACAATTACAATTCAAAATATTAAGTTAACTAACATTGCTTTAAGAACAAAAGCAGGGAAACAAAATTAATGAATATTGCCTGTATCGCAACAGAAATTAATTTTCTTATGTAGTATTTGCTTAATCACTTGTGAATTTGTGACTATGACTGCCACCAGCACCTAGCATTTGACAAAACAGTGCAACCATTTTCTTAGGGCCAAGAGATGGTGGGTGTTGTAGTCATAAGTAAAAAGTACTGACAATGCTTTTGATTGGAAAAATTCTTTGCTAGAAGATTACATATTAATTTCAATACATATTTAATAATTAAACTCTTTTAAAGAGAAAATTACCATTTTTCTTCTAAAAAATACAAACAAAAACAAAAAGCAAGGACATTTTAGCCTCATAAGAAAAGACTAGAGTATAAGAAACTCATAAAAACAATGTTAAGTGAGATAAGTCAGGGTTGGCATTATGCATCTGTCTAAGGAAAGAAAAGATGCATTTCATTTGCACAGATAACAGCTTATCACTGAAAATATTCATTATTACAAAATTTTAAAAAAATAAATAAAAAGAAATGTTATGTGGGCTTCTGCAGCATGAAATATTTATCTTCATTTATTTTGATTGACAGTTTGGTTAATTATTTCTAACTTTATTGGCAGCCAAAATTTGCTGTGCTTTACATTCCATAGTTATGCTAACAATAACCACTAAATTTCCTTCTGTAATTAAAAATTTCAATTTCATGTTTCCCATAATGAAATTGTTATAATTTTCTTTGTTTCCTGGTGAATAGTTTTTATTTTCATTTTTGTGATGAAATTTATTTATTACTTGACTGAAAAATCTAAGAAATTATAAAAATCTTTTTGAGACTTAACTCTATTATTTTCATCCTTATCTGTAAACTTCATTATATTCATGTTAATTAGACATCATTTATATATAAAACTACAAAAACATGAACCAGGTGACTCACCATAGAAATGTGTTAACATGAAGATACAGTATTTAGAACTATGCATTATTGTCTGTTTTTCTAAAAAAAAAAACTTATTCTATAACAAAAGTTTACTACATACACATGTTCTCTTGTCTGAGTTTTAAATGTGGAACACTATCATAAGCTAAAAAGAATCCCTACTTTATTCTTCTCTTCAACTCAGTTTCTTCAAAATTTCTGTTTAATCAAACAGAATTTTTATCTTGCAATCCATGCTGAGAATTCATTAAATATTATTTCTAATTAATTGATTCATTATATTGTCTAAAACTGTGAGCAATTGATGTTAAACTAGCTTGCTCATGCAGTGTAGCTTCCAGGACCACATTCGTTATGTTTTTTTCTTTTTCTTTAAAGTGAAACATTTGCTAATTTCCATTCAGGTTTGTAGATAAATAGTAAATTTTCCTTCAGTATTCTTGAAAAATTGTCTGTCAAGCAGCTTTATCAGATTTGAGCATTTGTAACTTGTTTTCCAATCATATTTTACTGTAATAACTATGAAATTGTGTTTTTCTAGAAGCGATATATTGAAGCTGTTTTCTAATGTAAAAAAAAAATGAATAAGTTCAAATTACTATTTTTTTACCTATTGTTAATTTTCAAAATAATTTAGAATTTGATTTCATTTCTCTTTCTGTTTGCATTGGTGTATGAATTTTAAAATTTCAACTTTTTTGGATTTCTTTGCTAGCCTCTTTTTTCACAATTTTTGTATTTTTAATTGCTTTAGCACTAACCTTTCAGACATTTTAATAAAATAAACAATCTAAAATTGGCTAATTTTTCGGTTTTAAATGAATGCCTTCATAACTTGAAAACAGGTCATTAAAGAAATTCTAAAAGCACTGATTATCAGCTCTCCTACTGCATGTAGTAGCAGCTAAATATCAGTTAGTTAGTTGTTAATAAACTTCTATTCTGTGTATACTATGTATACCTCAGTAGTACAAAATAAAATTCATATTTTTTTTATTCGTTCACAAAAGTAGAATATTTGTTTTTGTTAGCTAATATTTTATTTTTACTTCCTATTGCTGCAACATTATTTAAAAGGGGTAGCTGTTGACCCAGTGGTTAGTCTACTGGACTGCTAAGGCTGAAAGCTCGAGTTCACTTCAGGTTGGCTCGATTTAGTATATTTCACTGGCATGGTTTCTTTTCAGTTTTCTTCACCGACCAATCATATAGGTTTCCTTTAGGTACTCTGGTTTTCTACCATATCTAAAAATGAAGAATTCTGGAATGGATTTTCTTGCCAAAGTTGGAACTGTTGGGTCCCTCATGATGCATGATAAGCAACTCTCAAGTGAATAATTGCAGCACTATACACCCTCACCAGGATTATCTCTAATGTAGAGAGATTATGTCTATTGTAGAAACTGATGAAGAACAAAAACAACATAAATAAATATTGGAGTTTTGTTTTTTGAAAGAATTTAAAATAAAAATCTAGTATAAAACAACATAAGCCTTGTAGCAATTCAGAATGTTTTAATTTTTAAGGAAATACAAACAATATAATCCAGTTATATTGAAGTAGTACTGTCTGCAGTTTTAATTATAAAGTTCTGTATTTATTCCAGCATTACAAATTAAGTAACATACAACAAAAACAGTATTATCAAGAAATAAAACTTTAGATTTTTTCCCCTCTCAATGGTATGAATGCTACACATGCATAGCAAAGTTCATTAGTAAAGTACAAATAAAATAATACATAAATGAAATTACTAATTAAGAATTAATTATTACTTACTAAATTTGCCATTTAATCAGAAGTTAACGATGGTTTTGTTACTGCTACTTCAACCAAACCTTTTGCTTATTCAGTATCTAACCTTTCAAAATAAAGAAAATAATTTAATTTTACTGTAAATTGTGAAATGTAACAAAGATTTGATACACTACAGAATAAAATCTTATACTGACATTTTATAGCCATAATTTATGACAAGACAATGCAAAGCACTATTCAGAATTTAATAAACTCTTTTGTTGTTTGAGAAGTTGAATTATTTCATACATTATCCATTTTAATTTGCTTTTGTGATGTTAAAATACTTTTGGAATAAATTGAGACAACCAATTAATATTGAGCAAATAGTTTTTTGTTCATTGATATATTCTAGATCTAAACAGTTTCTCAGTGAATATTATTCATGTGAATGATTGCCTTTAGATAAATGTAATATTTAATTGCATATGCTCAATACTGATATTTTTAATAGGTAAGTCAAAACACCCAGGAGTCAGACCATCAATCAATGTATCTCCACCAGGTCAATTTAGCCTTTTACTCTTAATATGAACTACACAGTAGAGATTGGGCCATTAGGTTTTGGATGTGCAGACAACACCTTTGTTTGATAGGTCAGTGTCTGAAACAAACATTTAATCTAACATTGCCTTTCCTTCTAGAACCAAAGATTATTTGCAATAAAAATCTACTGTGAACGAAATTCAAATTTATTATTGCAGGCACTGCTTTGTCAAATTTTCCAGTTTACTGCAGTATAATTTAAATTCTCTATAATCAAGCAATCTTTTTTTTCCATGTAAATCATTTGACATATTACTTAATTTTCAAGTTTTTTTTAAATCACAGTTTGGACATCTGCATTTTCCACCAATTATCATTTCATTTTTTATGGCATGATTAATTTTTACTAAACCATTTTTGTTAAATTTTGGCTAATGAGTTAAAATGTATGGTGCATCAATCTTTGTTTAAAATATAATGTTACATCAATACCAACTTCTTTGGTTCTTGGCTTTTCTGTATAATTTATATCATGTAACATGCATTTGAATACCTACCATCTATTCCTTAACTAGATTTGAATCATAATATAAATCACTAAAAAATTTTCACTTCAGTATTCTATTTTTATTTAAAACTTATTTGATCCTTGTAATTTTCAGTTGAACACACCTTACCTTGCTTTCTAAGATCCACTTGCTTTCATTTCTTTCAGCATGCTAATCCGTCTCCTTAAATGCTTGATCTTCAAAATCAAGGGATATTACTGTCAACAAACAAAACCTTGACATTATTACAGTGAGAAATTTGTGAATACGTCTTGTTTTCTTTAAATGTCCAATTTTAAAAATAATTAAATACAAAAATGTCAACTTTGAATAAAGATTTAGCTTGACTATAAATAATTAAATTCTAAAGCAAAAGTAAATGTTTCTATATACATATATCTTAAGATAATACATTTTTATACATGGATATACAAATAAAAAAAAGAATATATGACTTAGTTCCAATGCTAATTATCTTTGACCTTTAATTGACTAACATCCTTGCTTATTCTAAAATTCAAAAATCTTTATTTAGTACAAAGTACAAAAAAGTATAGAATATTCTCTAGTTTATAACTCAAGTGTATCATAGAAGATATTTTAGGAAAGAGAAAAATTATTATGGGCTTTTAAAAATTAGCTTCATAAAGACTATGTGTAGTATACTTTTAAATTAGAATGAATCAAAACCAGATAACAGGGCAAAAAAAGCCATCATAGAAGTGAATATAGAAGATAAACCAAAATAGTATGCAAAATTTAGCCAAATTTATTCCTAATTTCACAACAATTAGTAGCCTATACATATCTATTTGGTTGTTTGTTTTCTTTTTTTTTGTTTATATTTTCTTGACATTTCAGAGTACTACTTCCATGGTCTTCCCAAGAGACAGATTCAACCTTAGAAACTATATTGTTGATTTAATGTTTTTGAAAAACAGTGCTGCCTGTGTCAACAGATTTGTCTGTCTTGGGTATATTTTGGACATTCTCTCTGAGATAAGTGTTTACCAGTTTCAGCAACATATATGTTTGCTTGAAAAAAAAGTGCACTGGCAATGTGAAGATATTTATTTTCATATCATCAGTTCTAAAACTTCTTTTAAGCAGATTTTAAAAAATAATTTTTTGGTTGATGCAAGTTCAATAAGTGAATGAGTTTTAATTAACAAAAATGCACAACAAGTGAAACAGCATATACCTTTAAAGGGTTATTTGTTGTTTTTGGTTGAAAATTTTGTCCTGATAAAAATGGCTCATTTAATGCAGTAATAGATTTTTATTAAATATTTTTAGAATCTGCAGGAGTTTAATTAGCAGTTAAAGGATAATGATATATATATAGTACAGAATGCATTATCATTCTAAGTAAATCTAAGTCATGCAGCATAGAAATAAAAGTCTTTCTTGTGTATAAACTTGTTTTAAAGTTTTGTTTTGCCAGTATTTGGGAATGTCTACAGGTTGTTTAGCACCAAACAGACCAATTCTGTGTGATAGCACAATGCATTTGTTTCTGTTGTACAGTAGCAGATATATTATAAGATATATTGTTAATACAGATTTGACCAGTTTTTAGAGACTTCCAAGTAAAGTGAAAATCATTCCAGGCCTTAATATTTAACTAAAAGCATTAATTGCACTATCATGTTATTGCTGCTTGGTGTACTAATGTCTAATTTAGCAACATTTCATTCATCATCTAAGTATTGTGTATAATTAATTTTTTCTCACAAAAAACAAATTTTTAGTATTATAAAGTTAGTGTTTTGAAACTTAACTCTCACCTTAAGATTTTAAATACACCAGAAGAAAAACTGATTTATTTGAGAATTTAAACAGGCCAACTGCCAGAATAAAACGTGTAGTCTTGAAAGCATGGATACAATGAAAAATAAATAACTGAAATGAATTCCTTGTAATTACTGATCTTCTCTATAAAGAATTTCTCTGATTTTGAAAAAAAAAATAAAATTCGTAAATGTTTTCATGATCTTGAGAAATGTTAGAGTCAGACATTTTTGGTATTGATTTTTCAAGAAGAAGCAGACATTATTTTATTTGCAAAGAGAACAGCTGAACAGACGCAACCACATGAAATTCAAGATTACCCATGATCTGAGATTTTTTTTTTGTTTTTTCAAGTAAAATGTAATAATCACAATGTTAAAAAACTACTTATTATTTTGAGCTGAGCTGACAGAAGTAATTTTTTTTCAACTAAACTAAAAAAGAGCAACAAAGAACAACCTAGTGACTTGCTTATTGTAAGTCTCATGATAAATGTTACATAGTTGATCATACACCATTTTATTTATTTTTAAAAGAATAATTTCGATGACTATCACAAGTTCCACAAAAAATCATTTTAAAAAAGAATCAAATAAAGCAAATGTAAAGGAATAGAATCCTTACTTGTCTTTCTTGACATATAGAAATGAACCAAGTTTTTATTTTCTGTGAAATGATTCATTGAAAAATAAACAACAAAAAACAAACAGGAATTTCTCTCTATAGTCACATACTTTTAGAATTATTTTTGATTAAAAGTGTTAAAATGCAAATAATAGACAGTATGAACAGTAGCAACTGTTAATAAATATCATTACTTTTATCCAGCCAAGTTTGTAGTGCTTCTTTAGTATTTTAGTCTTTGATTGATTGTATACATGTTGAGATTTAAAAATTAATTTCTTTAATTCATAACATTGATTGGTCAGGTGCTTTTCATTCTTTTTTGTATAGGAAGTTTAAGTTTAATTTATCTCTCTGGTTATTTTGCTTTCATCTTTCTTGGACCTAATTTTTAAAAAAAAATACTTTGGATTTTTGAATAACTGACTTTTACTCAAACCTACATAATTAAGACTTATTCAGTTTTAGTTGATACAAGAAGGCCATGATACCCTAGGCTAAAAATTCTTCTAATATTTAAAAAAATTGGCTTCTTTGAACTCACCTGTGTAAACTATCTATAAGGAACAAAGAAATTGCTGGTTTTGAAAAAATTTAAGTTTGAGGAACATTTTGTACTCAATTTTTCATATACATGAAAAAATATTGATGAATATTTTTTTATTTATATATATAAACTTAATAAAAGCAATGAAAATATGGTGAATAGTTTAATTCATCTATTATGAAACAATTTTTAAATGTTATAGCTTCATAACAATAACTTTTAAATTAGATATTTGTGTTATACAATGTCAGTATTAAAAAACTCAAGGATTTATGTAATCTTTTCATGAAGCTTGAATTATTGCTAATAATCTTTCTTTTCAAAAACATGTTAATTCGCACAATCCTGTCATAATCTTCCCCTGGACACAGTATGCAAATTTGAGATTTTCATTTAAAGCACATTTATGCACATGATGTACTGATACATAATAAGTTGCATATTGCTGTTAGATATGTCAGATGTCAGAAGATGGCAACTATAATGCATGTTGGTAATTTTCAGAATATAATGTAAATTTAAAATATTAAGTAATGCTGTGTTGCATAGAGCAGTGAGTGCTATAATTAAAATATCTTATTATTGCTTAAAATCATTCATTTAAATGTGTAAAATTACATAATTTTTTTACAATTCAGGGATATTCTTTGATGTTCTTATCTTAATTATAAAACTGGATAAAATTTTCCTTATATTTCTCAAAAATATTTTTATTCGTTTATGGTGGAAATTTTAGATTTTTAAAATTATGACATTTTTCTTTTAACCTTAACATGACAGTAGAAAATGATTTATTTTTTTTTTGTTTGTTTCTCTGATGCTTTATTTGTTGTTTGTCTTTTAATTGATTAGTTTATTTTACAGTATGTAACTGAAAAAATAATATGAGAGATAACTGGTGGAATATTTAAATATGTTGATTGAAAGACAACATATGAGCAGAGAAACAGGACTGTATGTTTAATGATGTTTAAAGCCACTTACAGTAAAAACAGCACTTGGAGAGAGAAAGAGAGGAGGGGGGGGCAGGTACAGGTAGGGAGGCAAGCAATATTAATTAATACAAGATTATCTAACAAGAAAACTCTTGTACTTACAAAAATATTTGATTTGTATTCTTTGATCACTGACAAATTGTGAACATTAAAATATTCAAAACAAATATATTTGTCCATTTTGTTTTCTACCTTTAAAATCTTTATAGATGAATCAAGGGGATATCTGTTATAAGATTAGAGAACTGTTTGTCATCAATGCATATTTATTTCTAGAATAGCAATTCTTAAAATATTTTTCTTTTTCTAAATACTGTATATATAAATTTGTTATTGGAACATTTTATTTAACTTAAATCTGAAATTTTAAACTACCAAATTAACAATTAAAGCTATCCTCATCTTGAGCCAACAAATGGTAAAGTGACAGTTTTTGTTTTTATGAAATTTTACTGATAGTGACTCTTTTGATTGATTTTTTTCTTGTATTTTAGTTGTTTCTTTAAATATACCTGTTTAGTGGACAGTAACATTTGCTGTATTTATGGAGTTCAGTGCACATAAAATCTATTAGAATTTTTTTTTAAGATGACAAATTTGGTAGATCCAGAATTGTTTTAGCTTTAGTTAGCAGTCCTACACAACACACAAAAATGGTATTGCAAACAGTTTTGTTCTATTCTCTACTCCAGTGAGCAAATTAAATTTATTTCTAAAATGTATTCTTTTTTTTCCTTTTTTTGTCACTTGTGTAATGAAAAAAACAAACAATAAATCTCAGATAAAGTTTGTTTAGTAAATATGTTTAATTAGATCTTTTGAAAACCTTGATATGTGTAAGTTTATTATTTTTATTAGAACTCTTTGAAAAGCAACAACAAAAATTTGAAGAACAGTGCTTGAAATAAAAATACAGTAAGTATATATTTTGGTGGCAGATGGCCAAATGTATAATGTACCAGCTTGCTATGGATGATGGTTTGAGTTTGATCCCCATTGGGGACTGACTTGGTTTGGTGAATCTCCCATAGCATGGTCTCTTTTTGCTCTTCTGAATCAATCCATTGGCATGGGTTTTCTCCATACAATCTGGTTTCTTTCCACAGTTAAACATTTTACTAGGAATTTTCCATATCCTACTAAAAACAATATTGCCAGGCCTCATGAGAAGTTGGAATGGCAATGCTTGTTAGCAGTAACCACGACACTACACAACCTCATCAGGTATGTTTACATTGTAGATGATGATGCATGTGGGCAAAGGAGAAATCTTGATTTTCAGAGAACCACTTTAAAAAATAGAATGTGTTAGATACTTGGTTACCATTTCCTTTTCTTTTTTTATGTTTGCTAGCTCTGATACAAGAGGCAAGTGATAAAAGTTTATACAGTTTTATAAATTTTGGCTTATCAGTTTTATTTAAGAATTGTGGATGTCAGAGTAGCCAAGTAGCCTCAGTTAATTTACTTCTGATTTATTTTTATTTATTCCAGAGTTTATTTAGATTTATAGTAGAAAAAGGAAAAAAAAAAAAACTGCCATAATAATAGTAATAATAATAAGTCAATGGAATGTAAAGTGGAGTGGTAGTTTAGACATTTTCCATAATTTTTTAGTAGTAACAGAACTAATTGATTTGCACTTTGGTGATCTATTGCTGTCAAAATCAACAGGGTTCATTCCTAAGAAGGACTGAATGTTAATTGGCTCACAACCGTGTAATAAGAACTGAAACAAATTTCTATCTGCTGGCAATTAAAAAAATATTCCCACAAAGCAACAGGGCCAAAACTGATTGCTGTACAAAACATAGGAACAAATCTTTTTGTTTTTCCATTTGCAAGTACTACTGCAGCTATTGTCTTTAGGATTTGTTCTTCGCTGCGCACTGTGGGATTGTTTTTTATCTGCAGATTGAAACTTGTTTCAGATTCTGAAACTTCCAAAAATTTCTTGACAAACTGAGAATTAATTACCATATACCAATTGTTATGCTAGTGATTGTTTTGATGATATTATTTATATGAATAATCATAATCAGTTAAAATGAATTTTAGTGCTTTTTATTTCAAAATTAAAAAAATATATATGAAAATTATTCTAATTTTATTGTGAGTTTT
This sequence comes from Nautilus pompilius, assembly GCA_018389105.1. Classification (NCBI taxonomy): domain Eukaryota; kingdom Metazoa; phylum Mollusca; class Cephalopoda; order Nautilida; family Nautilidae; genus Nautilus; species Nautilus pompilius. The sequence continues at coordinate 1,116,264 of JACATO010000120.1, forward strand.
GCTCTTAGTATATATAGTATGTCACTAATGCTTATTAGCTTTAACATCTTCAGTGCTTTGCTGTAGTAATTTGGCTACTTATTGCTATTACACTATGCTAGTTTGTCGTGGAAAACAGAAAATACAGACAACAACAGAGTGATATTGTTTGTTAATGCTTGGTTATGTCGTCTCTTGCAACACAAAGGGCTTTTACCCTGTTTTCAATGATATTTATATCATGGTCTAGTCCAGGTTCTCTCATATCTGTGAAAGTGCTTTAATTCAATCATATTGGTGGGACATAGACAGGTTGTTCTCGGTTGATAATCTAGATGCTTCTACAGATATTCAATTGGATTTATATCAAGGATATCCATACTGTGACCATACAAGAGTTGTGGCATGTAGCAGGATCCTCCTCAGGAATATGGGCATCGAATCTCAGTATATTTTGTTGGTACAATGGTAGGAGATATGTCTTTAAAATGGCAATGTAACTGACAAAATTGATATATTGCTGTGATAAACACCAGTCATATTTTTCAACCATGAAATATTACAGCCCATACTATAACATTCTGCTTACAACATGACTGTAAAGTGAAGACAAAAGGGTCTAAGGGCTTCTTTAGGTCTTCTCCAAACTCAAGTGTGACCTGAAAATGTGTTTTGAACTCATTGGAGAATAGTACATACCACCAATATTTGAGGATATTGCCAGACATGCTATTTGACCAGATCTTTTCAAGCAATTTATTCCTGTTGATCAGAATGGTTTACTTACACTGACTAAACTGGTGTAGATGATGATGGACCATTCTTTGGTTTATTTCTAATGCATGGATAATGTTAGCAAGAAAATCAGGATTTTGAATGTAGACTCAACAAATATTTTCAAATTTTTATTATGGTATGATTGTTTAAGATTCTTCAGGTTGTGTTAGTGACATTTACCTTGATAAACTATGCAACAATATTGACCATAGATCCAGGAGAAATGTTAAGATCTTTGGAAATCTGTCTTTGTAACCACCCTGTGATTTACTCATAACTTTGGGTAAACAGAGAAATATTGTAAGAATTTACCTGTTTTTAGCAAAGTCATAGTACTCTGATTATCTGCTAGTCTTGATGTCCACTATGCATAATTACACTTTAAATATATAAATTTTAATCAGATACATTCATTTATGAAAGTTACCAAATTAATATGGCCAGGGCACTGTAAAATGCCAAAGACAACAATTGATAAATAAAATTATTTTTGTTCAGACTATTTTCTTAATAAATTTGTATTGTTGTATTCTTATTGATTTTTATGAAATGTGCATGTCTTCAGCTATCTATTATCTGTTTACTTCATATATAGATATACTCTAAGCTATACATGTTGTAAATTGTTATCTTTAGTGCAGATTTTTTTGGTTTATTTATATACTGCATACATTATGTAGTTGTTAACTTATTTCACTGCATTTAAACAAGATTCATGTGTTGATGTTCATTGATTTTCTTGATGACTTCTCAGATCTCCCTACAGTGGTATTAGTGAGATTCACACACAAAAGTAAATGCCCTAGTGTTTCATTTTCTTTATTACATTTAGTTCCATATTTCATGGTGCTTCTCACAATTCTCAAAACTCAGATGTTTCAGCTGTCCAGATTTCAATCTTCAAAGGACTGTTTGGACACCTCTGCTAAAATTATTCTTGGCATTATAATTTGAGAAAGAGTAACATTAGTGACTAAAACAGTTTTTCTAACCCGACAAAGGTTTTTATCTCTTGAGGGGTAACTTTAACTGATACTGGGTTTTACTGCTTCAACAGGAGTGAGAAATTTCCAACTGGCACAATCTACTTTATCCTAGGTAGCCAATGCCCCTTCTGTTGACCAATGTGAGAAATTTCTGAATGGCACAATTGAATAACATACAATGCAATATAAATGGTCTATCAACTCAAGCCACTAGATCAATACTAGATAAGCTGATTGCATTTTCACATGATCAAGAAGCTCAAATTATTGCAAGACAAAAAACCAAGCTCAAGGCGACTGAAACTGACTGCCAGGGGTTTCAGTATTCTAAGGAAAACCATCCATAATCTGGATGAGGAAAGAGATGTCAAATACAGAGAAATTGATATACTGTACCTCCAAACCAACATTCACTGAAGATTCAAGATATCTAAGTATTCATCAGTGATCAAGAACAGATAAACACAAACATTTTCAGTGTTTACAGACCATCTGCCAATTTCAACCTTGATAATCAATTTTTATAAAATAACATTCTCTCAACAAGGATGGTTGTTTTTGGAGATTTAAATGTGTTAAGCAAAATTGGGGCTATAGTGTCAATCAGATAGATACTGCTTTTCTAATACAGTAGATGACAAAGAGCTTTTTGTACATTGATCACTAAGACATAATTCTTGCAGCTATAATAGACTTTGAATCAGTTGACCATACCATAATTTCACTGGAATTCCAGCCAAATTCTACATGACATATGTAGTGACAACCTTCAGTACACACTAAAGTCAGTATTAAAATGATGAAATAAGCTAATAAAAAGAAGAATTGGAATTTCAAGCTATCTAGATAACTTTCAGAGGAAAATGAAAATTAACTTAAGTCTAATACTGAAAGCAATTGCTTAGAGACTGACTGGGAGACATTCAGGATTTCTGTCTTTAAGAAAAGTATTCCCATAGGGAGTAGAATGAACCATGTCTTTAACTTCATCCATCAAGAATCTGACATAAAGAAGTTAATTACAGAAAGAAATGAAGTTAAAAGATTCTTCTATATTTCCTCTGCTAATGATCTCCAGCAAAAATACAACAGATTTAGTGTTAAGATAAAGAACACTAAGCTACTAGAAAGAAGGAAAATGGATATCAGCTTTCATAAAAATGAATACTTGTGCACCAAATCTAAGGATTTGGAAAAATCTTAAAAGTCATTGACAAAGACAAGCCACACAGGAAGTTAAGAGCAATGTGATAAGTTGAATGGAGAATCAGCAACAAACAACAAACAAATCTTCCAATACCCTACTCACCTACTACTTGGCCAACAGAAGATTTGCTTAAAGTCATTGTCATAAAGGTTAAAATGATTATCATCAATGGTAACAGTAACAAACACCATGATAGTATCTGTTGTGATGGTCTTCAGTTTGGACATTGAGTGATGGGGGGCATTTCCTGACTGGACATTAAGTGATAAGCCCCCCCCTTTATGTGACATTCCTGAGTGGTCATTAAGAGATAAGGGACCCAATGCCACTCCCTGAGTGGTCATTAAGAGATAAGGTTCCTTTGAAATATGTAAATTTTCCTAAATAAAAGGTCTGGCAAAGTTGTCAGGACCAGTGTGGGTTTTGCAAAGCTTTGTGTGTGTATTGTTAGTCTCCAGTATTTGGGACATTTTTCTGTACAACTACAGTATCTTCACCAAGATAAAAGAACATCTATCTTACTATGGATCTCACCAAGGGACCAGATATAGTATATGGTCAGATGATCCTGAACTTAGGTAAATATAGTAGAGAAAATTTTTTGTCAGGAAAAAATCTCATTGTCAAACTTTCAATTGAGTTTGGAGTTCACAGAAATAGCTTGCTTGGATTTCAGACTTTATGCATCAGAGTCAATTCATTGACACCTCATGTGAGAACTTGAAGCTGTATCAGATTTTACCACAAGGTTCTATCATTAGTTTTTCTATTTTTTTTTTATATGAAGCAGGCATCAAACAAAAATTGAGCAACAATATAAAAATATCATTATGTAGATGTTATTATTATCTGGATGATCCACAACAATCTCAAAATGGCAATAAAGACACCTAATCAACAACTAAAGCACCAGTGGAAATTTTGTGAGTTTGTGAGGAATACAAACTGCTCAGAAATCCATCAGTCTTCACTATTGATCAGCACAAACAAAGTAATAGACCAAAGATATATCCCAGTGATCAGTTGTTAGTCTTCAATGATTACCCAAAGTATCATAGTTTTGTCTTAGATCTTGGGTAGTCTGTAGCAACTACTATAAAAATTTGGTGAAAAAAAAAACTAGGAAATGATTAAATAGTTTTAAATGCTTAGCAAAGAAATTGCAGAATGCTGACAAAGATACTCTGTTTATCAGGTATAAACCTTTATCAGATCAATCCTTGAAGATTGGTATTAGATGTGTTGTATAGCATCTTCAACTAACCTAGGATCATTAGAATGTATCCAGTTAAGTGTTGCTATAATTACTGGATTGAGAAACTCCTGTCCTACAGACATCACTTTGTGAATATGAATTAGAGCTGCTCATCATCATGAAGGAGATGAACATCCAAACTTACACCAATAAACTTTTATGCTATTCAGATGTCAAATTTTGGAACATGCATCAAAGACTAAAAAGATAGAAACAGTGGTGCCTTTAACCACCAAGTAGAAGTATTTTGTTTTCCCATGTTTCCTGTAGATGAACACTCAAATATCTTTCTTTTCATTCAGCACCATCTCAAACAACTAATAAAAGGATTGACAACCCAAAGTTTTTAAAGCAATTGACTAAAAATCCCTAAATATACTACAAAAGTGTAAACAGATGTTAACATATTGACAGATTTCACCTGCTGATAATGACATTGTTATAATGAACAATACCAACAGAACAACCAAAAATACCCAACTGTTCAAACTTTAGGACAGAACTCATAGTTATCTTGTAATTGTTGAAACTCGTTGACAGAGAACAAATGTGACATGAATTCTCAGTGATAGCTGAAGTGGAATTGATCACCTCAAAAAAGCACTTATAATAAATGACACAACTAAGATACTTATGAATCACTAATGATGCTGTCAAAAGATTGCTGTATTTACTTTCATTAGATCCCATCCTACATTGGAATAATATATAATGTAAAAGTGGACATAATAGCAAAAGATGGGTGCAGTCTTCCCAGCCTGGTATCAATTAAAGTTAACATTCAAGAGGTGAAACCATTTGTGGAGTTAGAGATACTATCAGCTTGGAAAAACTGTCTTAATCACCAATGGTACTCTTTCTCAAATATAATGCCAACAATAATTTTAGCAGAGCTGACCAAACAGTCATTTCAAAAATGAAATTGGGACATCTGAAATAATTGAAATTTGAGAATGGTGAGAAGCACTACATAATGTGCACTAAATGTAATAAAGAAAATGAAACACTACGAAATTAATTTTTCTGTGTGAATCTCACTAAACACCATCCATGTGGAGATCTAAAAGAGGTCTCAAGAAAATCAAAAAACATGGATGAACTCATGCCATAAGGCACCTGTACTTCCAACTTTGGAAGGGAAATCTCTACTAAAACTTTTCAATTTTAGATGTGGAAGGAAACTGGAGTGCCTGGAAGAAACCATACCATTGGAGGTCTGGGCCACTATCCACCTTATTATGTGGTTTTTAGAAATAACAAATATGCTTTATTTTACCATATTTTATTTTTATTTTTGTACTGAAGTATTTTAAATTCTAAAAAGTTTCTAGCATTGCTGTTTGTAGTATAACTTTGGATGAATTATTTTTACACTAATTTTGAAAATAGCAAAATAAACTATTTTTTATTGAAAATTGATTTTGTTCCTTAATATAGAGATTCCTGCTATGTTAATTTGAACACCATAAATTTCCACATGTTCATTTATTTCATAATGCACTATATGCACAATAGCTATTTTAAAATTTTCAGTATTTGGTGGAAGCACCTCTTATGATAAAATATAGTTTGTAGATATCTAGGCATAGATGATGACCTGCTCTAGGTTTTTTCACAAATTATCTTTGAAATGCTGCTGTGAGGTTTGGTCTTGGCCTTTGGCTCTCAGCTTATATTTTCCATTTGTGTTCAGGTTCATATTTGGGCTCTGTGGGTCCTAAGAGCAACAAATGCAGTCCATTCTGCATCTTCCAAGCTGAATTGGTTTTGAATGAATGTGATCTGCTGCCTTTTCTATAGGTAGTGATTATACTTGAGGATCCTTTGGTCAAATATAAGCAGGAGGGTATTTGGGATAGATGTTCAACCAATAGAATTTGACATTCATCAATGAATCCGAGAATTATTTTATCCTATACCAAGTGCTTTCTAACACGATTACACTAAATCCACTGTCTTTGATAGTTGGTTTAAACACAAAGTCAAAAGTTTCTCTATCATTTTATTGGACCATTTTTCATTCAGATGATGTTAATTGGTCAGAATTCGACTTCTATTTGAAGACTATGAACTACCAATATGCAAAGGGACCTTCTACTATGCATCATTATATTAGTCAGAGCAGTGGCTTTTATTTACAGTACATCTGTTACTGAAGGGCTATGTTGAGCAACCCATCCAGTATGCCCAAATTCATGCAAGAGTTGCACATTAGGTCAATCCAGATGTTGCAGTAGCTGAAAGACATTGTTGTTAATGTATTTATATTTACTATATGTATAGTACATATGCACATCTCTATCTGTTATGTGAACATTTATAATTTATTATGAATTTATTAACTTGTATGCTAATTATCAAAAGAATAATACATAAATATTTCAATATTTTCATTTTAGGTTTAAATACATTAAAGGTTTGTGAATGATATGAAAATGTCAGCAGTGATTGAATTTGCCAAATGCCTGACTTTGAATAAACGAGAAAATATCTCAGCTACCAAATGCTTTTAGTGTCACACTTTCTAGGAAAGTAGTCTGCTATCTTGACAGCTCATTTTAGAGTGGTGACAGTGATTAGATATGTAAATCATATATGATCTAACTATTTTGGAGAAATGTTAGACTATTATGAGAAGGATCTTTATGTACATGTCTATTATCAAAAATCCAAGAAAATTAAATCTGAAATAGTTAATCAGCAGATGAATCTTATATGAAACTTTTAGGGTTTTTATTATTTTATTTTTTGTTATTGAAGTTGCACTTTGATTCAATTCAATTCCATTAACTAAAACTAAAATTAGGTGCTATAGTGTGTACATTTAAATAAAATTATTTCATTTTATACTTTAGTTAATAAAAAAACTAAGTAATTAAATATGGTACTGAGGAAATTGATGAAAAAAAAAATATTTTGAAACAAACCTATATTATAAATAGATTTCCTTTCTTTCCATAAATAATAACTATACTTAGTTTTTGTTATTTATTTAATTTGAAAAAAAATTGTTTTTTTATTTTTAAAGATATTTATTTGATACAGCATGTTGATTTTTAATTATTGTTTCATGTAATTAATTATTACATTTTTTTCATCAGCATAATAATTGCATATTTATTAAATGTTCTTAAAATTACGTATAGTGAGAACTGCTAGTGGCATTCATAAAATATAATCTTTTAATATTTTTTTTTTAGTTGCTTGTTAATAAGAATATAAACTTTAAGACAAAAAGCATTCTTTTTTATATTTAGTCTACTCGAGCAAAGGGGTTGAAGAGGTTTAACATTTTTAACTTTGTTTGCTGATATATTGAGTTTTCTAAAGCCACTTAAAAATATGTTAAACATCTGACATCTAAATAATTGATTCATTGTAAACTGTCATTGCTCACAATACTGTCAAGGATCAGACAACTTTAGTTTATGAGTAATCTGCTGGTTCAGTTGATGGACCTACTAAATAGTTCAGATCTGTGGTTATCTTGTACTCCAACACCTCAGGTAGACAATAAACAGTTGGGAATGGAAACCATAGAGACCCCCATCTCTCTCTCTCTCTCTCTCTCTCTCTCTCTCTCTCTCTTTTTCTCTTCATGTAATATAAATAGCATTCATAGCCAGGGTTAGCAGCTGGTTGAGTTCTATTCAGAAGGCCTACATTGTCTGAGTATCAGGGCCAAGCAGTGTAATTCGTCATTTGCAACACACTATCTCATTATGTTACAGCCTTGTTGGCACTTATAAGCCTATCAGTGTCTGCTTTGTACCTATACTGCAAAGCTGAGCTACAGTACTATACACATTATTGACAGTGAAAAGTGACAGGACACCTTTTCTGACATACTCTGTACTGGATATTACACACCTGGAGGATAACCAGGATAAATTACAAATCTGGTTACATCTGTCTATTCTTGCTGATTTATAGACATGGTGCACTGGATGACGATTGCTACTACTTGTTAAAAAGTTACAAATCTTCTCTGGATAAACCATTTGGAAGATATTCTACAGTGACCACCACAATAAGGATTTTAATTAATAATCATGCAGATGGTGCTTTGGCCTAACAATGAATGTGTTGCCATCTGCTCTCCTGTTTCTCAAACTCTCAATCACCACCAATCCAATTTCAGCTAGATTAAAAGACCACCAGCTTGAAATAGTTTTGTCACTTGGGTCATAATTGCATCCTTGTTCCTTGAATCCAATCACCAGCTCTATCTCCAGAAACCATTAGTGTTATCACATTTTAAACAAATAGCCCAGTGTAAAAGTAGCATAATTGTCATTGGGTAAAATCCTAGCTAAGCAAAAGTGCACTTTATGTTCAGAAAGAGCTTTCAAACCTACAGACAGAATCTGTATAGCCACAAATGATCTCTTGCGTCTTTTAATAATCCAGTCAGTATTTTTAATGAAGAATAATTAGAAACATTTAAAATTTTGACAAGAAAAATAAATTAAAATGTACCCTATGGCTTAATAAATTTTGCTGGTTTTGCCTAATTTTATCTATGAATGCTATGTAAGAGACGTAAGAGTAAGAATTTATGATTAGGATAGTTAGTTTCAAAATTATTTTAGATATTCATCAATGTTTGTTTATTTTACTTATCATGTACAAATGGAAACAACAAAACAATTGGATTTCAATCTGAATAAAGATTTTATAAACCATAACATGATAACAGATAAGATTGTTTGCATATCATACTGTCTATCTAAGATAGCTAACAAAAGAATACTTTGCTAATGAAAAGATAACTGTAAAATTTTCAACTCTTGATATCGATAGATATTTTGGTTAAAAATCACTAAAGTTCTTCAAATGAAATCTTGTTGAAAATACATTTGCCATAATTGTATCTGACTGGGTTTCTTTTGAAAAACAATAGTGTTACCAGTAATAATAGAAAATTAAGAAACTTAAAAAAGGATGCAAATTAATATTTTTGCTTAATTTTGTTTAATTTTATTAAGTTTCGTAAATAGGAATCTCATTAATATAAAGACATTCTGAATGCTTTAGTTTTTTATGTTACATTTTTATCAAGACAAAATATGTGTAAAAATAGCCATCTTTATTTATATTTCTTTCTATATTCTAATACTTATTATCTTTATAAGTAAACAAATTTGTCTGAATATATATGTTTTATTTCTGTTTTTTTTTTTTTAACAAGGACTTTGCCTATATATTTCTTCATAGAGATCAAAAATTAATTTGGGTAAATAAATTATAGATTTAATAACTATCTACAGCTTACGTTATGATTGCTCATGCTTTGATATATAAGCTGTTTAATAATGTACAGATATTAATTATACAAATTTCTCCTCTTCCTTTTTTAGAGATTTACAATAACAAGAATTTTGAAACTAAACATTAAAAGATGTTACCAGCATTATGCTCTACTGTTCATTGTATAATAGTGCATTTGGTGAAAACTCATTGAGATGGAAATAGTCAGAGAGGCTCTCTGTGTATTGGGGGGGGGGGGTTAGAGAGACTGAACTTAATATCTATGATTGCCTTTACTAAAAAATTTGAAACCTATTTAATGTTGTAGATCAGACTTAATGACATTAAAATTATTCTGCAATTTGATACATTTTCCATTTGGAAACAGTTGCAGAAGTTAAATTAATGCATTACTTATAATGCTGTTTGTATAAGTTTTTAAAAGTGTTGGCATGGTCAGATAGACAATAATTCAAAAAAATATTTGAGGATATATTGAAAAACCAAATGCTGTATCACTTTCTTGTAGATATTGTTCAAAGTACAATTTCTCTGTCAAAAAAGTATTGTTTTTTTTTAATGTTTTTAAATAAATTAGTTTATATTTGCAAAGATTGTAAGAGTTCAAACTCCAATACAAATTTTGATTTTGTTTTAAACATTTTTTTTTTGTTTGGTGTTTTAAATGTTCATTAAGCTTCTTTATGTGGACATCACATACACAATTATCATTCTGTTTCACATGGGAAACTTTTAAAATTTACAATAAACTCTCCAAAAAAAAAAACAAAAAAATTCAAACTACATACTATCTATAAATTAAGAAATGTTTTTAATAGATGAGTTATGAGTGGTTGAAACAACACCTTATATTGCAAAAAGATGTGAAATTGTGGCAAAGTTAATAGCATTTTATTGCTCTGTCACAATAGCTGAATGTAAACAAAGAGTTGAAAAAATACTTAATTACTAATTTCCTGTTTAAACCTTGCAATTTATTTATATTGTATCTTTATTACTAGTTCCATCCATATACTGAATCCATAATGTCTTGGTTATTACTTTAACTAATAGGACAATATCCTAAATACTAAGTATCTTATCTCAGAATTTGTATTTATATCAAAGATTTTTTTTTTTGTTTTGCTCATAAGGTAATTGAATATCAATTATTACCACTAAGAGTGATTGATGTTTTACAAAATGTAACAAATTCAGGAGATGGCAGAGTGATGCTTCATTAAGTATTAGAGAAATTCTGACTCATTTGCATCTTGATAGTTGAAAAAGTTGATCAGAGGGAAAATTTAAATGAAAATTTTTGTATTTTTTCTTAAATATAGTGATAGACTTATTTTTTTCTTCATGAAATCCCATTCATTTTGCAAGATGTACACTGTAATTATTGGCTATTTTTAAAAAATTTAATAAATAAAAATGTATTGCAATTTCACACACACACATACACACACTGGTTATAAAGTACAGAAGACCTCATGGATATGGTGCAGTAATTTAACCTACCTGTGTGGTTAGTAAAAATATACTCTGGTTCCCACCTTCTCCTCTTTGTAAAAAGAATAGCTAAAGATTAACAGATCTTTTCACACATGAAGGTCAGGTACCTCACTCTTAGTGGTCATTCTATGGTTGGGAATTTATGGTATGCCTGAAGCGCTGAAGACCTACCTGTATGACATCAGATACTTTAATGATTAGTTTTAGGAATAGGAAGAGAGAGACAGAGTTTAGTTTGTGATCTATCTGTATGATTCATTCTCATGCTGTAGAAGATTTTTGTTCTGTTTTCTTTTTTTCATTTTGAGAACTGGGTAAGAGCAGGAATTGTTAGGGATTAACCTATTTATCTTGTGATGAGTAGGACAAATAAAGTGAAAATGTGTATTGGTTATTATTAGCAATTAACCATTAGCTAACTAATTGAAACAGTTTCCTTCTAAAACCATGTATGCAACAACTTTCAGATTTTTAAAAGGCATAAGAAAAATTATCAAAATTTTGTTGTTTTTTATCTTTAAAAAACATTTAATGTAATTTATAAATTTAGTATGTACATAATTAAATAACTTTAAAGCAAAGAAAATACTCATATTTTTATGCAATATTACTTAATGTTTATTGCCCAAAGACTAAAGATTTTTATATTATATTTATACTCTTTGTTTCTAGTTTAGTTATTACAGTTTTGTCATTGCTTATGAATAATCTCACATAGTATTTCTTGATATTTGCATACATTTTAAATTTATAATAGAATAGTTTCTTTGTAAGTAAAATAATGAGCCTTATCTAAGAGTCTATTGAAAAACTAGGTTAGACTTTGGTTAAACATGTATTTATCTCAGATTGAGCTATGAAAGATAACCAGCATTGGAAAAAAAAACTGTGGATCACAACTATAGAGACGTTAAATAGGTTGTTACTAATCAGCTGATAACTAAGGCTAATGCACTTTCTGTGCTCACATTTAACTGACAGGAAAATTTTGCTTTCATTGTTTTAAGGTGTTTTGAGAATTACTAAATTGAATTTTGATTTGGCTATCTTTAGTTTTTATTAACTATAGAAACATTCCCACAATGCAATGGTTTAAACACTTTATTTACCCAACTATACACAGCACACAGTGTCCAGCATCTTCAGCAATAAACTCTGATATATTTTCATTTGGCCATCTTTTAGCCAAGTGCCACTAGTGCTAAGTAGTATGCTAGTTTTTACTCAGAATATTTTTCTGGAAGGTGCTGAGGGAACACGGAGCTGCCATACAATTTTATTAGAGAAAAAAAAACAAAAAAATTTCTAGACACATATAAATGTAATTTAAGATTGATTAACAAATGTGAAGTCTATAGAATTTTACAAAAGAAAATTTAATTAGAGTTCAGACATTATTTTATATGGTTTGTGAAGTGCAAGGCTATTGATTAACCATTCAGCCATGCCTGCATGCACCTTGCCCTATCAAGCTCAAACTGATAGATAGCTCAGTTTATCATGTGCACTAATCTTGGCTAGATTTGTGCTTTTTCCTTAGCCTTCAAACTATCCTCTTAGTGTTTTTTGCTTCAAATAAAACCTTTGTGTGTTGGGGACTTTTGTGGCAGCTACACCCTAATATACAATATAAAAATGGAAAATGCTAAATGTTGCTAGTTGTCACTCACTACAGATTCAAACAAAAGCTTAATGTTTTATAATAGTAATAATACTACAGATGTTCTGTGTAGATAACGTTGTATGCTTTTTTTACTATGCTATTGAGCTTGAATAATATTTAATACAATCGATATAAAAATAACAGTGACCTATTAGTAATTAAACTGAGGGTAGTGATATGATATATTAAAGAGTGTATATACATGTGGTGGGGGTGTTCAGGTACTCCACTTTGTTGCATGCTTGTTTGTATGAATGTTTTCTTAAATGTCAGCATAGAAATTTACTCTTTCAGATTCTATGCACTTCTGCTTTAATTAAAAAACTGGGTTCACTGCACAAATATTGTGACAATTTAATTTTTGTATGAAAGTACACTTGTACACAGTTGCTAAACACTGACATAATACAACAGCATTATATTTTTATACTGCTTTAAATGTGATTTGTGCATTAGTATCCAAATTAGCCTTCTGATGACTGTAGCAACTGCAATATTCTGTATAGCCAAGAGACAGTCAGCATTGTACTAAAGCAAATTCGAACCTTCCATGCTATGCTAAATTACTATACCCAACTCATTCAACTTTTTAGATTGATACCATTAACAATTAAGCTTAATGATGTTCATTGAATAAGTGGAAGAAACACAAAACCATTTGGCAATATTGCTTTGTAGCAAAACAAAACAATCCTGATGAGTACTATGCTCTGCAATCAAACTAGATTAAAGGTGAAGTACACAATTTAATGCTAGATTGGCTATATTTAGTATTACATTGTTTCTCTGAAAAAAAAAAAACATTTCTTGATATGTTGGCAACAGAAACATCTATAGTTTTCTAAATGATACTGAATTGTAAAATAGCTAATAAGATTATTTTTGCCGGAATAAAGAATTATTATTCTAAATAAATAAATACCTTTGAATGTATTTTAAAAGATAAATTTAGATTGGGTTCAGATGATGCAAGCATTTTTTTAAAAACTAATATCACTAAATAATACATCATTGGGTTAAAACACATTTGTAAAGCTTAGTCATACTAGAAATATATAATTTCATTTTACATCACTTTTTGTAGTGTCTGCTGTTAGCCTTTTAGATAGTTTTTTAGCAACAATTTCTGATATTGGCATGAATGTATCTAAATTTAGAAAATGTTTTATGCTTTTGTAGCTTTTACTTATATACTATACTTTGAGAAAATTCATAATTCAAAGCATACTTTAAGCTTAGAAATTTACTTCAGAAATGCATTTTAGTGTACTGCTCATTTGAGATAATTAAACTCTACTAAAACCACTTGAATGGGTAAGTAAATTTAAAAAGTGAAAAGTTAAAATTTTTAAAAAGGTGAATATACACAATCTGATGATTAGTAATTTAGAAGTTCTAACAACTGTGATCAAATTTTAACTTTTTTAAAAAGAAAGACAACCTATGAAGGGAAATAAATCTGTAAAATTTTGTTTTTAAAAATCTTTATCTATATTTTATTTACCATGCCAATGCCAGATGAATTATTGTTTGGTTAATAGTTTCATTAGCAACTCAAATGGGAGAAATAGATTTTAACATAACATAAAGTGTTACTTTAATCCCATATAAAATATACATATAGTCAAGACTTGTTGCTCTTGTCTTTTCAAAAGATGTTGCCAGTTTAAAAAACATACGAATAGAGTGATTTGCAGAAGTCCAGAATATGTTTCAAAAATAAAAAATTTAAGCTTTTCATATACAGTTGCTAAAGAAACTTAAGGAATCATTTAAGATTTAAAAGACAAATTAATTCAAGTTTCAGAGTACAAAGTGCCATAGTTTCAAACATTTTAAATCATTGTAGTAGACTTAACACCTTAAAAATTTTTTATAAGCAATAGGATGGTAAATGCATGAAAATGTTTGCAAAATTTTAGTTTAATAGTTAATTCATTCCTTGTATTTAAAAATCTTTAGTCAAATGCTTTAAGAAAATGAAAGCCATTATACTTCATGCTCTCTTGCAATTAGGTAATTATAATAATATTCATTATATTAAAACAACTCTGTATAGAAGTTAAATTATAATACATAATAATAAGAATTAGTACATTTTCCTTTGGAATAAAATACTTTAAAACTTTGATTAATTGTTATTTCTTCTCAAACTTATTGGGTTTAAAACAACAAGTATCACAAAACTTTATCTATAATATTGTTTTAGATATTAAAATGGACTGAAAATTAAAGTTAAATTATAAGGGAATATTAATCCATTTCACAATTTAGCCCTTTATTAAACTCCCTGCTGTTGCTATTGTACTGCTCCAAATAGGGAATTATGTATCTCTGGAGTTGATTATATACAAAATTTAAAAAAAATTCTTTGCTTATCTATTTTGATTTTTTTACCTTATGAAAAAAATGTAATCTTTGTTTAGTTTGAAATTCAAATGACATATCTTTTCTAAAATTCTTTCTTTTTAAAATTTTTCATTTAAAATAGTGATTAACTGTTTTTGTTAAACTTTTGAATATTCAAGTTTTGATGGCGTATTAAAATTATTTATGAAAAACTGAACTTTTATTGTAATATCTTTATTATAATTTTTTCAATAAGTAAAGCATAAAAATATCAAAGCCATTAAATTTAGGCATTTCTTCTGGGATGATTAAATAATTTAAGAGATTTGTTTTTTTTTTAACTTTTTCTTGAAACACAGTTGTCAGAACTAATTTCTGTTAGTATAGAATCATAATAAAATTTTAATTAGCTATGCATTTAGCCATTTGAAAGAGGAGTGGAGATTTTTCTGCTCATTCTCTAGTACTGCTGTCAGGATCCTGTTAATTACTATAATTGATGAGTTTAAACAAAGGTTGAGAGCCCAGGGCATTGACACATTGGTTGAGGCTCACATTTCTGTTAATAGGCCAGCCAGCATTGTATATTTAATGACATTGTTTGTTGCTGTAGCTCCACTATCAGTGTATTTATGGTGCAACAAAATAATGAAATGTTGGAAAGCTAGAAAAAATCATTATTTCCTAGCACTACTCCATCCATCACCATGGTAAAGCCATTGAAACAATTTAAGCAACATCTCTGTTTAAACAATGCTCATCACTTCATGAATTTATTAAGAACTGCAGTTTAATTTAATATGCAAATTATCCATGAATACAATAACATTGATAAATACATCTTAAATTTAGCAAAACTTATTTTGATAAAAGTATCAAGAATTATTCATGAATGTTCTTTAATTATTCATGGTCGGATAACTTTATAACAGTTCAAGAAGTAATGAATATTATTTTGCAATTTAAGTCTAGTTCATATTTAAACTAAACATTCAATTATAATATCTCTGGGCTGCTATCTACTTAGTGTGCAGTATATAGTGTATGTGGACAGTAAGGACTTATGCAGCTTGGCTTATATAATCTGTAAATACTAAAACTACCAAACCACTTTCATTTTGGACCTTTTCAACTAATTCTAGTTTTTAACTATTTATTTTTATAAAAATAAAAAGATGAAAATTACTTGTAAGAGAAAATGTAAGATCATTTCTATAAGTGCTAACCTTTTGCTATGGATCAACAATGATCATTTACATGATAGACTTCAATGGGTTCTGCTAGAGGGCAATCTGTCTAAAGTTATTAATATCACCAGTGGGGTAGCTCAGGGTTTAGTTCTTCAGCTTTTCCTATTTGTAATGTACAGTGCCGGATAAAAGAGTTGGGACACTTGCTGTGAAATTGATATTTGAGCTCTCTTGTTTTTACATTTGCATACAGATAGCCATCCTATTGTCCATAAGTTGTATAAAACATGCCTTTATAATGTGTGAAAACAACGATGTCATATGTGTATCTATTGTCTGGAAAACATATTTGAATTAGCATATTCAAATTTGTACTGTGACAAAAGAGTTGGGACAGGGAACAAAATCTGTGCATACATTTATTCCCCTCAATATATTCATTTTTAAAGGATCAAATGAATAGAATCACATCATCTAAGACCATTTAAGATCATTTTAACACCATGCCTGGCAAGTCAACGTTGTCTGAAATCAGAGACTTGATAGTTGAGCACCACCAAGAAAATCTGTCTTGTTGGGAGATAGCCAATCAAGTCAATTTCCTGAAAAGCACTGTCAACCGCATTCTGAGGCAGTACAAGGAGACCGGAAACATGAAAGCAAAAATGCGAATCAGAAGACCGCGAAAATGTGATAACAAAATGGATCGACTCATTTGTTGCAAATCCAGAGCCAATCGTTTCCTGACATCGATGGCCATTCGAGGCTCCCTGAGTGGAGTGAATGTCTCCAATCGCACTATTCAACATCGTCTATGCGAGGGGAATCTCTTTGGACAAATCGCCCAGAAAAAACCATTGATCAGCAACAAAAGCAGGTGCATCCGCATAGTGTGGGCTAAAGTGCACAAAAACTGGACCAAAGTTCAATGGGCTAGACTTCTCTTTTCTGACTAGATGATGATCATGCACTTTCACAGTGCTGGCCAAGTATATGTTCGACGTTACCATGGCGAAAAATACAATATAAAGTGCACCCGACCAACGGTACATGTGGGAAGAGGATCGTAGATGGTCTTGGGATGCATGAGCATGGTGGGACAAGGCCCTCTCAAGTTGATCAGGGGCAGAGCGACCGCCCAGACCTACTGAAATTTACTGAGGAATGTTGTTGTTGACTACATCGGCGAGAACATGCCAGTCACCACCATCTTCCAGCATGACAATGCCCTGATCCACACCGCCAGAGTCGTCACTTCCCTCACCACTCAACTAGGAATGGATGTCATTCACTGGCCGTCCCAAAGTCCGGATCTCAACCCATTCGAAAATGCCTGGAAGCAACTGAATGCCAAGGTGGCCAAACACAAGAATCTCAACCAAGACCAATTCTGGCAGGCCATCGAGAAAAGCTGGCAGGAGATGGCCAATTCCGACTGCCATCGTTTGGTCGAATCCATGCCCTGTTGTTGTCGAGCGTTGATCGAAAATCATGGATACACCACCCACTACTAGTCAATTGATAATTTCCATGCATTTGTTCGATTGTAATTTGAAAAGTTGAAAAATATTCATGGTTTTACTCACTGTCCCAACTCTTCTGTCACGGTACAAATCGGACATTGCCGATTCAAATATTTTTTCCAGAGAATATGTAAACATATAACATGTGTTGCTTTTATATATTGTAAAGGCATCTTTTTTCTGCATATAATAAACAATGTGATTGGTACTTAGATGCATTTTTTAAAACGAGGGAGCTCAAATATCAATTTCACAGCAAGAGTCCCAACTCTTTTGTCCGGCACTGTATATATTTATATGATATCAATATTAGAATCTTTAACCAAATCATTTGCAGAACAATACCCACTAGTATGATATGGACAACTAAATTATAAGAATTTTCAAACTAATTTAAAATGGTTAATTAATTGTTTGGCCTAAAATGTAGAAAATAAAATTAAAAATTTGCAAATGAAAGTCTTTTAGGTTTTGAGATGTGTTACTAAATGATGTATTTGGAAATTTTGAATATTTGCAGCAGTATCATAAAGAGGGAGAATTAGAGGGAAAACACAAGTGCTAAATCCAGTATTGGTATACATCTTTAAAAAGCTTAGACAGTTTATTAGGAGGGTGATTATAAATTTGTTTAATCTAAATCATGAAGAGTAGCTCTAAGGTTTTCATTTGTCTACTTAAATTCTTTAGTGTTTTATATTAATCACACATCATATACAAAAGGTAATTAGTTCAGTACAGATAAATAAGATCTGTTTAGATTAGCTATATAAATATTTATCTAGCATTTGTATAATTTTGCTTTCAATACTCTATCAAGACTGGTATCTAAAGTTATAAATACAAATATTTTTATAAATACATTTTTTTGTTGTTGTGGTTTGAGCAAAAAGTGCTACATGTATTTTTCAGAAAATTTCTTGCTATATCCAGTTGTGTTTGAACCAGTTTAAATTTAAAGTGAATTAATTTGTGATACAATAATGTAGCTGTGAATACACAGAGTGGTTCAAAAGTCACACACTATAACGGATTTCATTGTGAGTGGTGATATGGAAAGATCATTAATTGGTTCTTACTTCTTTAACAGGTGAAACATGGTTTCAAATGCTGCAGAAATTTTTTAATGGATGACATTCCAGTGGCAGTATGGGAAAATTTATGATTTCAACAGGATGGTGCACTGCCATATTTTGCAATCATTGTTTGTGATGTTTTAAATACATTTTCAGGCACATGGATTGGACAGCAAAGTTCTATTGAATGACCATCTACGTCATGGGTGCACAACATATGACCTGCAGGCTAGATCCTGCCCGCCAACACTCTATCTGGCCTGCCAATGAATGTGCCAAAATGAAAACATTTTAAAATAAATATAGCAGCCATGTCTAATCCAATTAAAGAAATTAGTTAAATGTGATACATTGCCACCTAGTCATTGTTTTCCATTGTTTTAATCGTCATTACATTTTCTGCAGCTCATATTTTTGTCATCTTAAATGGTTATGTAACCTGCAGACCTTGACGAAGGTAGCTGTCTATTGGGTCATATGCCTGGCAATGCCCCAAGGAATTTCGCATTTGTTGTTGGAATCACCTGAGAGGATCGCATGCCCCACGAGGAAATCCTCCGGTGGGCCAACATACTCATTGTGGAAACCATAATCGCCAGGAAGAGACCTCACTGTTACGAATTTAACTGCAGTTGAATACTGTATGGAACTGTACTTCCCATCCCCAAGCGTCATTGACCCTCACTGCCATTTACTCGCTATCCATTGCGTACTATTGTCACAGTGATGACTCATGCTTGCATCACAGGCCACCAACTGCCACTGGACAGCAGCTGGCAGTCAAACTGTGACTGCCAGTGCAGCTGGTGCAATCAAGGTCATGTTGCCATTGGCTAACGCTGCTAGGGTGTTCCGCCTGGGAAAACATGGAACTGCCACATGCCGCATCTTGTTGGCAGGCAGCAGCAAAAGGTACTTGTGGAGACAACGACCCAAGTGCTGGACACACACCAGTTCGGCTCTGCTCCCTAGATAAGCTAGGTGCTAACAACCTGAATAGGCAAATGTCATTTCTCCACATGCTAATATGTCTTTGTTAAAACCAAGTGTGAGTAAAACAAGAAAAGTTGCTCATGAGCATAGGAAATTTAATCCAGAATGGACACCCAAGTACTTTTTTTTTTAATCAAGTTCTGACACTTTCACATGCCTAGTTTGTTTGGAATGTGTAGCAGTGGCAAAAGAATATAACTTACAAAGACATTACGAAACAAAACATCCAAAATTTAGTGATCTACAATGTGAGAACAGAACGCAAAAGATAGAAGTCTTGAAAAAGCAACTGGTGCGTCAACAAAGCATTTGAAAAGAGAAAGGAGTCGGAGGAAGCTACCATTGCCAGCTACAGGTATTGCTAAACTTACCATGAAATCTGCCCATCCTTTCACCTACAGTAAGTTTGTGAAACACTGTATGATGGAGATATGTGACATACTTTGCCCGAAGACCAAAGATGTTTTTAACGACACTAGTCTTTCAAGAACAAGCATTCAGCGACATATATTTGACATGGCCAATAATTCATACGATCAGTTAAGAAGCAAAATGAATCACATCACGTATTTTTCTGTTGCTTCGGATGAGAGCACAGACAAGACCAATACAGTACAGCTCTCAATATTTATTCATGGTGTCACCGAAGCATGTCGAGTCTATCAAAAACTTGCATGACAGAACTGGGTCTGAAATTTTCAGTGCCTTCAAAAAAGCAGTCGAGGACCATTTACCATGGAATAAGTTAGTAGCTGTGACAACCGATGTTGCTCCTGCCATGATCGGTGAGATGAATGGCTTCATTGGATGTCTGAAGAGGCACCTAGGACCGGATCCCGCAGCACAACTAAAAGATTACCACTGCATAATTCACCAGTAGGCATTGTATGGAAAACATTTAAATTTCAAAGACATAATGGACTTTGTTATCTCTACTGTTAATTTTATCTGTGCAAGATAACTAAATCACAGAATTCCAGTCTTTTCTGAAGGATTTCAGTACAACTTATGCTGATGTTCTCTATTACACAGAAGTGAGGTGGCTGAGCCGTGGTAATGTTTTCAAACGATTTTGCTCTGCGAAATGAAATCAAGCTTTTTTTTTACAGCAGAGATGAGGAAAGAACACTTCAGTCATGGAGGATGCTGACTGGATTGCTGATTTTGCCTTTTTGACAGACCTCACTGGATACTTGAATGATCTCAACCTGAAACTGCAAAGGAGAGAGAAACTGATTTGCTGACTTGTTTGAGGCAGTTTGTGCATTTGAAATGAAACCGAAACTTTTTGCAACCCTGTTAAAGGAAGGGAATCTAATATACTTTCCAGCATTCCAAGACACCTTTACTCACAAGCATTCCTACAGCAGGCGTTCACCATCAGATTTGGGCAGTTCAGGAACAAACAGGCTGCGTTCAGACTACTTGCAAATCCATTCTCTGTTGATGCTGAAACTGTACTTCGTGATGTACAGCTGGAAGTAATTAAACTCCAGTGCTCCGCAGTGATGAAGAGTAAACACAGGGAGATGCCACTCCTACAATTCTATCAGGGCCTGCACCAGCATGTGTTTCCCAATATCACTGCGAATGCACAGAAATGGATCTCAATGTTTGGAAGCACTTACATATGTGAACAAGTGTTTTTCTTAATGAAGATGACCAAGTCTTCCCTGCGAACAAGACTAAAAGATGATAACCTGCAGGCAGTGCTCAGAATTGCAACCATCTCATTGGAGCCCAACATTAACTAGTTAGTGTCAGAGAAGTGCTGCAATGTTTCCCACTGACCACGACCTTTTTTTTTTGTAACTGACATCCATGTAAGTAGAATAATTCTATATAACAAATTGATCTGAGTAAGTCTATAAAAAAATTTCATGTTATAAGGTATAGAGATGGATGCTGAACTTTTGTGGTAGCCCACATTGAGAAGTTGTGCATCCCTGGTCTAGGTCATTGGGTGTCATGCCTTTTGAATTTTTTTGTGGGAGCATCTGAAGCCAGCCATCTATGTTGACCATCCAAGAAACAGCAACTGAAGGAAAAAATCAGATCCTAGTGTGCACAGACTAACATCATGGTGTTGAGAAATGTTCAAATATATGTGATCATAAAGTATTTGCAAGTTAATGGCCAACAATTTGAACGTGTACTGTAATTTACCCTATGGTGCATGACTATTGCTTCATCGTCTTTATTGTTTGGAATACAATGAAAACTAAACTTGTTTAATCATAGTCACTTAGCAAGTTAAAGTATATATATATAAGAAGCACCTGCCATTTTAGGTGTAGCTTCACTGTAGAATAGAGGAAGTTATAATTATTAAATTAAAAATATAAATAATTTATATTTATGATAGATCATAAACTTTTTACAGATGTATTGATGTTGTTTTACTTCATTAAATGTGATTACTTAAATATAAACAAAACCGCTAATTTTATATTAAAAGGAGAAACTTCTTGTGTGATGTTATCTTTCATTTTATTGTATTTATTTACAAAAATGTATGACTACTAAATTATAAAGGGTAAGTAGAATAGAGCTTTTTGGTCTCTCACTAATGAATGTCACACATTATCTTGAACATCCAGTATTTGGTTTTGACAGTTTTTACTCCATTGTGAAAATAATCAGCAAATTTACTATGAAAATATATCTTATTCACATTTTTATTTCTTTGCTGTACATATTTCTTCACTTTTTTTTGCATGATGTAATTATACTGTTTAAGAGATGCATACATTTCATAACATTCCAAAGATATTAAAGGTAGAATATTTTGTTGCACTGAGAAAAATATTTGTTTACTTCTCCTGCATGCTGTTTCTTTATACTTGAAAGCTTGACAGACATTGCATATATGTTCTACAGGCACATGCATGTATGTACATGACATCTGTATAGTTAAAAAATTATTTTAAAATGTACTTTTTAATAGTTTTTTTATTAAGATGTATTGGTATATAAATGCCAACTGTACTATTCGTTTTAATCAGGTTCCAATTTTTAACACAGGTTTACAACATAGCAAATGAAAGTAAAGGTGATGCCAAGTTTGGTGTATCCACAAGTTATTATACTGTTAAATTCTTTGCTCACTATCAATAAATATGAGATATGAACAAAGAAATTGGCATGGGAACCATATAGATCATTGTGATGATAAATTTCTCATTGGAAGACTTTACTTAATTGTTTCATTACAGCTTTTAGATATAATAACGATTACACTAATTGGGTGTATTATATCTCTCCTGCCTTTGGAATGGAGTTGGACACATCACTCAGTTTGGCAGGTTTTGAAGGTGTTTACTACCTTTCTCGTTCGTATACAGTTATGATGGGTGGATGTGGAATGATCTAGTTACATTACACATACATTTTCTAAATACAACAAATAATAACAGATACATTTTAGGAATTGAAATTGTTTTGCTATGTTTATGATTGGCTTTGGTAAAGCCTGGAGATTGTACTTCCCTGTTTTCCTGCAAAAAAAAATCACAATCTACTCAATTTTTAATGATCTTCTTAACTGATGTACAAAAAGTTAAACGGTATAAAGTTTTCATTACAAGTAAAAGATATTCCAATTATTATTGAAAAATATTAATGCACAGAAGTACAGAAAGCTTATTACCTTACAGTTGTGTTGAGTGGTCAATATGTTGATAACAAACTAGTAACTTGTTAAAACTATATAATAAACAGTTTTTCAAAACATTTTTAAAGGTTCTAAAAATGGCTGTTTGAAATGTTTATAATGCAATCATGATTTCTAAAACCGACCTTGATTGTCAAGGAAGTTTCAGGTAATTATGAATATTAAAGTGATCTTCCTGACTCATTATATTTTTAACGACTTAGCAACAAACAAATAATGATGCTTATCTGTTATAATTAGTATACTACTAAACAGATTCAATTATAGAAATTATATTTCAGCCTGGTTTCATTTTAAAATCCCTTATATATACTAAAAGTTTTGTGGGATTTTAAATAAGATTCCTGCTTTAATCAGGTGTATTTAAAAGAAATTTGATTTTTTTTTTCATTTATAGTGAGACTCATAAGAAATCGATGAAATGCAGCAAGTTATTTCTTTAACTAAATTTTTTTTTAAATTTAAAAATAATTTTGAACCAATTTGATAGTGTTACTTTGTTTGGTAAATATTACTTTAAATATCTAAATATATATAAAAAGACCAGCATAACTGAGTAGTTTGACCAACTTTGTATATTCTTGACCAAAAAATGATCACTACATTATCTTGTAGATGATGGTTGTTGTCATAAGTAGTTAGCTTCATAAGTAATATGCATTTTTATTGATTTTCAACTTATACTGTTTACTTTTATGATTGACATTGATGAAAAGGAATAAGTGCTTCAATAATGGCTGCTGTGACTGGGTTGCTTACCTGATTAAAAGTTATTTTAAATGGAGGATATAGTATCTAGACTCATAGCAATTTTAGAGCATTGTATAAAAGTGTCAAACTTTACAATTGCTTTCTGATGGTGGAAAGACTTAATTTGTTTGGTCAGAATGATGTTTTTGAGGATTTGGTTATTTCTGGCAATGTGAAAGCTGTAAAAAAAAAAAATGTTGACTGGAAGTACCACAGATAATCAGGTTTAAATGAAATTTGCCCCATGGAAAGTCCCAACTATTAGCAAAGCTTATTTTTGGTTGTTCTTTGTACTATTTTAAATCAAATGTCTATCATTGATTATATGAGAGTTCATAATTTTAGCCATCTAAATGAAAGTTTATGCTTCCATTGCCCAAAAGAATTTTAGAGCCAGTATATTTGATAATTATGTATATCTTACTTGTCGTCTATAGAAAAAGTTACTATTTTCTCTGTAGCAAAAACAATTTTTATCAATGACATTAAGCTGTCACCAAATTAAAAATTTTAACAGATAAATGTATTGTATGGTAAAAATATTTCTATATTGTAGTGGCAACTTCAAGTGATTTGCAACACCAAAATTTTAAATTTTAAACTGTGCTAACTGTACTACTGTTAATTTTGGATAAAAGTCTAATTGCTATGTTTAAGAGTTTAAGCAAGTTTAATGAAATGTTGGATCTTAACTTTGGAATAATCAAGTTGCACTAATTATCAGATTTTATACTTTTGAAGTAAATTAATATTTTATCAATCAGTTTATTATTTTAACCTTCCATGTAATTTGTTGCTATTTTAATTTCATATGCAGCAGAAGCAGGTAAAAGTTAGACAGATCAGTATGCAAACTACCACCACTATTATTATTATTAAAAATTTGTTAATGTTTTGTCAAAAGTTTAAAAAGCAGGTCATTTGGACACTTTGAGCACATGTTAGTGCATTGAGAACATTTTGCATGAAAACCTCTGACATACAAAACATCTTGTATCTTGTCTTTGCAGTTGATACTGATTTGAAAAGATTTTCATTTTGTGGTAGTGGCAGTAGCAGCTGTACTTGCTAATGCAAG
Organism: Nautilus pompilius; assembly: GCA_018389105.1. Taxonomy (NCBI): domain Eukaryota; kingdom Metazoa; phylum Mollusca; class Cephalopoda; order Nautilida; family Nautilidae; genus Nautilus; species Nautilus pompilius. The sequence goes on from JACATO010000120.1 coordinate 1,141,531, forward strand.
TACTGAGTATCATGATGAACCAGAAACTAGATAAATTGTTGCTATAAGCTCTTCAACCAACGGTAAGAAAATACTGATAAGGCATCAATTATCCTTTATTTTTATTATAAAGAATATTCACATTGATGACAGCAATATCCAACACATTATAAAACACTTGAACAAGTCATCTACATTCACCATCCTTTATTTTCTCTAGATTTTCTTGTTTTCAAAGCTTCTCTTTAGGAATCTTCATAGTTTTATGTGATGAGCTCTTCAGAAGGTTATAGTAACAAGCTCCATTTTTGTAGATGTTTGATAAATGCAGCTTTTGATCAGCTAGCTTCATAGCACTAGATGATATCTCATATTAGTTTCCCCATAAAGTTCTGATGTTTGAAGTTTTGTGCATTACTGATTTTCTCACAAGTTTAATGAAATAAAGAAATTTTTGGCTATGATATTATATCTCAGATTACAGTAAGAATTTGTAAGTGACATCACAAGTGATACTCTTAAGTGGATGCAATTTATCCTTTCCTAAGTAAAGGATCATATTGCAGAGGTAGGTAGAGTAAATTTTATCCAACAACCAGAACTTGATACCAAATTTGTTAAGCTTGTTTACCACAAATTGAGTTAAAAAACAGCAAGACTTTATTGGAAAAAAATTTTCATCCACCATCAGGTTGACTTATGATTTGTACTGCTTTTGATAGTCTTCAGCAAAGGCTATTTCAAAGATCTGTCACAAGAGTAAACTTGTCTATCTGGACATATTTGCAGCATCAGCCTCATACCTCAAGTATTTATTTTATCATTAATAGAAATCTGTCTCTTGGCAAGCACTTTTTTGAAAATGTTGCTCCATGTGATATCCAAAAGCAGCCTGACTAGAAAATTTTTCCTGCCTATTATTCCTCAAGCATAAAGAACCTGATAAACTGCTTTAGTAGGTTAGCAGGAAGCTTCCAGTTTAGTCTGCCTTTAGTGTGTGCTCTACTATATAGTGCTGGATGAAGTGCACCTTTGTTTTGAGAACAGTAAGTTGCATGCTAATAGCAGATGAGATAACTATCATTGAAGTTCCATTTGTGGATAGACCAGATTTAGCTTGAAAAATATTTTGAATGAATCTGAATTTTGTGCCTTTAATGCCAACAAGAAATTATTGTGCCATCCTTGTTGGTCATTGTTGCTTATGTTGTTTACTATTTCCATTTAGTCATATTATTACTACCTTTATCAGAAGAATTACTGCTGCTTTTATCTGAATTACTATTAATGTCTTAATCTCTTTTAGAAGCATCAAACTTTTCATCTTCATTGCTTTTAAAGATTGTTTAATTCCTGCAACAACTGTAGTGATTCTATTGCAATAAATCACTTTTACATCACGTTTAATTTGTGCTTAAAGCTTAAAATACAACCAAGTAAAACCTCTGTTAAGAGAAAACTAGTGTATATGGTTGCTATGTAAGATATAGAGAACCAAGATTGCATATGGCAGAAACATGACATTTTCTGTAGAAACTGATAAGAAATTTGAGTCTTCATGTAATAGAGGGATGCTAAGAGGAAAACACTGATATCTACTGTATCAAGTATTTCTCTACAATTTTCCACAACTTTACTTTAAAAGAGTTGTAATAAAATAATTTATGGTAGACTCAATGGTTTAATATCAGAATCTTATCCTTAAGATTTTCAAACTGTGAATAATTCTGGTAAAGTTGATGAATATAAGATATAAAAAATTATCATTTTAATATCTAACTTATTCATTAGTCAGATTAATTCAAATTTGAAATAATTAGAATAGAAAAATAAATTTTGCTACCACTTTTATTTTTTAAACCAAATTTGGGTGGTTCACATTTTTGCTGTACCAACATAGAAGCATATTATACTTATTTTTTATAGTGGGCTCCATTTTATTAAAAAATGAATTGCTATAAAACAAATCTTTACTGTTGATAATAATTTTGTTCAAAATATGTGGATTAGTTGAAATTATATAATAGTTTGTTGTGAAATACATTTGCATTAACTTAGTATATCTTCCTCTTCTTTTACCTGTATATTCAGATTATTTTGTTTTCTTAAAATCTATTATGATAAAGAATGTCCAGCTATGTAATTAAATTAATTTTTAAAATTTTTTATGATAAAACTGATGCATAAACATTAATTTTCAGATTGTTGTATACTTCTAAAAATTTTCTAACTTTTTTTACTGCAAGACACAAGAATTCTGCATTACACCTATGCATACTTATAATATGGATTTATGGTTGATATCTACAGTATGATTGTAGGTGTGCATGTTTATGTCCATGTTTTAAAAGTGTTTAAAATAACTGCTAGTGTATTTATATACAAGAAAATGTTTTGAAAATGCAAACATTAACACCTGGTACTGAAAATTGGACCAGATATTTTAAAATAAAGTTTATGTTGTTTATGTGAAAGACATTTTGTTGATTAATATTGACTTTTATTTTTTTAAAAATATATTTAATGAAAAAATGTTTCAAAATTAGGAAACAATTTATCAAATAATACTGACACCAAGTCACAAATACTGTGCATAAGACATATAGGGAAATATGTGAAGGTTTTTAAAGGAGAGAAATTCTAAATTTATTTGATAAATTTTTTTATTGCACTTTGAAAAAAATAGTTTAAATCATATGGCATGTCATTTATACTCAAATTAATTTTTTTAATTTAAAGTAAAAAATATGATGTAAACTTTTTTTTAGACTTTTGGAGATGTAAAAAAAATTTTAATAGCGTTTACTGTTGATGGAAGTTATGATTTAAGTAAGCAGTTGATTCAAAGAATATAGAAAAAAACAGTTTGTAGTTTTTTTGTTTCATTTACCTCTTTACAAGAAAACAAACAACCTTGGTGTGAGGGAACGGATTGCCATGGTTATCAGCTAGAGAGCATTATTCTGCACCAGTGCAGCATTGCTGACTTTGGCAGTGAAATCCTTACTAAAATTATTTTTAGATGTGGGAGGAAATTGTAATGCCTAAAAGAAACCCATGTGATTGTCTGCTAAAGAAGAGCAAGAAGAAACCACATGAGATTCCCCAAAGGATTGAACTCTGAGCCCTCACTCTCAGCATTCCAATAGCCTAACCACTGGGTTATTTACTGGCCACATTACTTTGTAGTGAAGGGGGTATAATATAAAAAGATAGTAGAATATTGGTAAATTACAAAGTTATTTAATATTCAGTCACAAAACCCAAAATTATAATCAGTAATAAAAATCTATCAAAAACATTAAATAATAATAAATTAATTTTTGTAATTCTCTATCAGTGGAATAACAAAACTTTGAAAAAAAGAGAAAAATAGATTTTGACGTTTCATTTTGGTTAGAAGTAACTAAATTACCCATTCACCACAATTATCCAACATTTAAATTAAATGATACTAAATACTTTACTTAAAGATAGATTAGTTTCTAAGTGAGATAATACATCATTTTAATTTTAATTTGATTTAACTTTAGCAAATTTTTGGTTACTTTTTAAATTTTTTTGTCAGGAGCAAAAATGATTTTTTTAATAGTGTAGTTTCATCAGTTGATGTGTGTAAAGATAAAACTTTTGGTCTTATTCTTTTTAGTTCTACCTTGTCCATTAAATGAAATAAGATTTCTACTGATTCACATATACAATTCTCATACAACTTTTAACTGTTTCGCTGCTGCAGGCCTAGCACTGTGGCCCAACTATAAGTTGCACCAGGCCACACATTGTAGCTGGAATAACATCATTGAAAACTGCAGTAGATCCAGCATTGTGGTTTGGCACACTTGTAAAATGGTCACTTTGATTCATTAATAGCAATTTTTTATTAAATAACTTGACCCATACCGTTACTACTTTTATATACATTGAGAAAACTTAGCAGAAAAACAATCAAATGTTTCTGAAATTTGAGTAATTTGCAATTATTTTTACTGCATTTTTATTTCCTTTTTAATTAATAAATAATGTTGATAGAATTAAGACCACAGGTTATTTTTGTGACAAAAATGTATAGAATTATTTGAAATTGACTTTCGTAACTTATTTTGTTAAAATAAATATCTCCTTAAGCAAAAAAAGAATGAAGGAATAAATTATGAATTTTTTTGTTGTATTTGGTTACCATATTCATAATACTGGTTTTAATTTGCAGTGAAACTTGCACTGTGACAACTAATGACACTAAAAAAGCAGTGATTTTATTGTACAGGTGATCTGTTGTACAGGTGATCACATTTAACAAAAGTAATTCATTGTTAGATATTTAATACCATTAATTAATTTTAAAAATTATACTTTATTTTTTGGAGTATAAAGCAGGAATAACCTTGCATCTGTATCAACATCAGCAAAATTTATTAAGAAAGTGAAATTAATCGATGGTTTATTAAATTGTTCACCAGCAAAATGCACATGAAATATGTCTAATAAATGAGTAGGTAAAAAAAAAGTATTTACTAAGAAGAAAAAATGATGTCACTGTAAAGATGGAAAGCTGCATTCTTCAGAAAATGTTTTTGTACTGAAATTGTTAAACATTGATTTTAAGAAAAACATCAAATATTTCATGTTTCACTTGCTGGCTATTTTTTTTTTTTTAATTATTGCAATTTCTCTATTCTCTTTTAATATTTATTTACAACTGCACTTTTAGTTCTTTAAAATTTAACTTTTTTAGTGTCTTTTTTCATTTACATATCTAATGATGTTAGCTTAAATTTTAATTTTCAGTTGTAGCTACATATTTTCACTATAAATACTTTATAAAATGTTGGTAAGTATGGGATTTTAATCTTTTATTTGTCATTTACAGTAGAAATGCAATTATTAAAAGATAATTTTTTATTGGTTTGAATATTCTTATTATGAAGTAACAATGAATAATGTTTATTCATTCTTTAATATTTACTTTAAAAAGACATATTTGGTGCTTAATTATATTTGCTGATGCAGATTGCATAATTTTTTTTTACAATAAAAGTGTGCTGTAACCAAACTACTGACTTTTTAAATTTTATTTTATTTTAATCCATTTTTATTTCCATTAATTAATTAGTGTTTTATTTTGTGTTGCACTGATTATTTCTTTATTTTCATTGTCTTTTTTTTTCAAAACTGCTCTGACATTACAAAAAGTTAAATTATGAAAACATTGCAAAAACATGTAGAAATATATTGACTGATTATAAAACCAGAGCACTTGCTGGTCATTAGGAAGAACTCCTAAATATTTGCAAATTCCATCTTCAAATTATTTTTATTATTGTTGCTATATGAAAATGGCTTCAATGAGGCAGAAGACCCAATATCTGCTATTCTACTTTAAGCCTACACACTTTGATTGCTGTGTACTTATCTTCTGCTAAATTTAGGATGACTGGATGCTGCTGCCAAAGTTTCATCACCAACAAAATTTGTAACTATTTTGTATCACATTGCTGGAAAACTGCCCATTTGTTACACCCAGATAAAATTTTGCATTCCATTCAGCTTCCTGTTTCTCTTTAGAACAAACCATGGTATTGAAAACTTAAGTGACTATTAACAGAATAATAAGTACAGAAATATCAACAAAAATATGCAATAATGAAAGCTGAATAAATAACTTGATTTTTAATTATCATGAATTTTTCTTTGTGTTACTTTCATTGGAGATTCATTTTGAAAAAACTTTGAAATTCATTTCCACAAGAAAATAAGACTTTTTCATTTAAAATATTTTTATTTACATATTAGATTTGGTTTAGTTTCAATATATTTTTAAAAATTTACTGATACTTTTTTACTTTCCTGTTTTTTTAACCAGTAATAGAATATTTTAACTTGAACCACTGTTAATTTAAATAATAATTAAATAAAAATAAGTTATCTGCCACTAAAAAAGTGATATTGATGCTTAATTTGTATTCATGTATCGCACAGAATAAATCACATAGTCATAAAATAGAAATCATTTTCATAGGACTGACAGCTTCTATTTTTAACCTAGATGAAAAAAACCATGCTTTTTGAAACTGGGTACTGTTATATCATTTTGTGCATGTGTATGTGTATGTTAAATAATGAAAAATGAGGAGTATATGAAAATGTGAATAATAGGACTACTCATATAATTCTAAAAATAATTATATATAATGTTTTTAATCATATGAAAGAACAACTCTGTTTACTGCATAAGCACACAGGAAGACTGCTTTTTCTGCCATGTCTAATGGTAGTACAGTAACCTGCAATTAAATTTTAAAATAATATTCATGTATATTATTTTCAATTAAAATTTTGAAAATGTTATGAAATAGGCATTTGCAAAAGAATAATGCAATCTTGTTTTCAGAAAGTTATTGATTTCTATAAAACTTTAAATAATATGTTTAGTTAACAGTCAGCTTAACATCAAGTTTTTTCAATGATCTCAGCAGAGGATAAATATGCTTCTGATCAGAGTAAGCATAAAAATAATAATACCCAAAAAATTTTTAACTAAGAATTTTCTAATATGTTGCTTTTTAGATGAATTAGATATTATAAATACCTAAACATAAGTTTCGTTTTTAAGTGCCAAAATTTACAACACTTATAAATGGATGATCAATTTATTATAGGTTGTGCATTCACAAGCTTTGGAGATTTGCTACTTCTTCATAAACCATGATATTGCAGTAAACTAGGATAAACATATGAATTTAATTATTTTATCATCAATAGCTTACTTATAAAATAACATTTTTTCTCTCTTTTATTATTGGTGAATACTAACTCAGCTACAAATTGGTTTGTTTTCTTCTAATTTTTAAAATTTCTACCATGTTTTGTTTAAAATTATAGGATGGTCCACTACAACTTTAAAAAAGAACAAAAATTAATCAGCTACTGGTGGTAATTTTTTAAAATCTTTTAGAATAGAATTATTTGTGTCTAAATTCTATTCTGGGTATAAAGCAAGAAGCTATTTTTTAAGATGTAGCTTTGATATTTAGGTCCCTTTTTATCTAACAAATGTCACCACTTTTTTTTCAAGTTAAAAGAAAAGGAAACATGATCAGAAAATAAAGCATGGATGTTTATTTTAATATATATATAGTATTAGAAATAATTATGGAAGCACACGAGAGGTCATGCACAAATAATGAATAATTGCAATCCCCCTTTCATGTTTGTCACCATATCTTGAATTCATTCAGAGAAGTCCTGCATGACAGACACACTCACAAAATCTCTTCTTTTTAGAAAGAAAGCCCAAACTTCAAAAGTGATGTTAAGTGCAGCATGTCATGTTCTCTACATGATAGGTGATGAGCAAGTAAAGATCTTGCAAATTATTTAGCTGTAAGTACAGGTGTTGAATGTTTTTTCAAGAAAAGTAAGATATGTATTAGTGAAAAGTGGTCTTGATGGATGTGTGGCTTTGAGGAGATAACCAAATAGCAAAGCTGAAATGGGCAGAGAAATGAAACAGTTGATGACCAAACCTGGAAGAAGCTGCTTTTTACAGATTAGTCCAAGTTTTAACTGTCTGGCAATTATCAACGACAGCTTATTCAAAGGTGGACCAGGGAGAAATATAACATTCAGTATACTACATCTATAGTGAAGTATGGGAATGGATCAATATAAGTGTAGGACTGCATATCAGTGAAGGTATCAAAGATTTGCATAAAAATAAAGGTATGCTGACTGCCAACATGTACAAGCAGGTCTCTCAACATGACAGTCACCCCAGTCATACAGCCATTATAGTGAAAAAATATCTGCAACATAAAGATGTTGATGAACATTCACAAAGATGCCTTTGCCTGCACAAAGTCCTGATATGAATATCATTGATGCTGTATGGGGTAATATGACTACTGAGGAAGTCAGAAAGCAACCAAACACTTTGTATGAATTGTGGAAAATGCCACAGGATATTTGGAGCAACATCCTGAAGTTATATATTGATAACCTGTATAGTTGCATGAAAGCATGATGTCATGTACTCTATAAAGCATAGGGCTCACATACCAAATAGTAATGTACTGTACAATGTATTCATTTAATTTTTATATTTTTTCTGTATTAATAAATAGTGTATGTATTATATACATCTCTCAGTTGCATTTATTTATTATTTATGCATAACCTATGTATATTTCGATAATTATTTCCAATACTATATATATATATTTTTGTCATTTATACCACAAAATCAGAGTTTTTTCGGTTGTTGTAATATGATAGAAAATATTAATACATGATTTTAGAGTTTTTATAATTTCAGGCCCTCAGCATAATCATTGCTTAGCTTTCTTACTACCATTTAATGAAAAGTTAACTTTTGGAGTTGATGTCATTTTGGCATCTTGTTTACGTGGCACAGTTTCTTCAAATGGTTGTCAGTCTTCACAAGACTGATACATCAGTAAACATGAATTCTGGAAATATTAGCTTTTTTAATAAAAGTTAATTAACTATTCTTTATGCTTCAGCTGAGAATTAAGTTTTCAACAACAATTAGACCTACAAGATAGTGCACAAAAAAATGTACTAACATTGTGTTTATACAAAAGCAGTTGCCATGATAATTAGATGATGTCAGAATTTTATATGGTGAATTTAACTGCTTGTGTTTGTATTTTGTTGTTGTTTCTCTCTCATGATGTGGGCTTCCTTGATGAATCTAGATCTGCATCTTGTTGATGTACTTATAGAAATTTAGCATATTGAAAAATATAAACATTATTATTTGATCCTAGAGTGCCTATTGTTGCTGTTTTATTTATGTTATAATCTAATTTAGATATTTTGTTTAATCAATATAATGATCCGAATATGTACTGTGTTATTTTTTGCTTATCAGACTTACTAACAACACCAGTTACAAAATGAAGGTTTGATGATAAGCTGATTTGGGGATTATTTTAAAATGTATACTTTTTTATTTCTAAGTGGAAAAATAATCTGCATTAAAAAACAAAAATATTATAGCAGTGAAATGTTTTCAGTTCAGTAAAGTTCACTATAAATGATTTTATCATTGCAGTTTTATTTTAAATTAATGAAATTCTTTAACAGATGCATTTTAAAATTACATTTAAAATGTTACACATTCTAAAAAATGTCTTGGAAGAAAATAATGTTATCATTTTCTTTTGTTAAAAAAATATAGTCAAAAAGAAATTTTGATAATTTTAAAACAAAAATTGATCATGTGAATTGCTGAAACCAGAACTCATCTTTAGGCTGCACTTCACTTTAGAAAATACCTAACAATAACCTTTAATGTTAATGTCTTATGGCCACAGTCAAATATAAAGACAGGAGTGTATCATGGTATTGGTGGCATGGTTGAAAGACAAGCAAGCATTGTTGTTTGTTGAAGATCATTTCAATTCTGCTGGATACAGTGCCATTTTAAAGATGCATCCACCATTTTATCAAAGGGCATATTCAGATTTGATCCATATATTCTTCAGGAAAATTTTGCTACATGCTATACATCTAGTATGACAACAGTCTTTAAGAGTAATCAAGGCATTCAATTTCTTTCCTAGTTATCCTAAAGTTCTGATAGGAATCAATCAGATTGAGCACCTGTAGGAGCATTATAACGTCAACTAAGAAATCCCACCCATATCCTACCAATATAATTGTAATAAAAGAAGTTCACCAATATGGTGGGAACCTGAACCAGGTCATGGTGCAAAATCTTATAAATGCAATGGCAAACAGGGTAGAAACTCGTTGTACTGCAAAAGGTAGGCTGATCAAGTACTAACATAAAGAATTTCACTTTATTCTCTTTATTTACCATTTTCGGCAACTAATATATTGTAATAACAACAGGTGTCTAGATTATAATATCAGGTCTGTATATTTTACTGTAGATAATTTTTCTTTAGTGAAATGCTAGGTAGACATGGTAAATAATTTAATTTTTGTTAGTCATCTGATTACTATGTTTTCATAAGTAATCTGTTTTGTTAGTTGAGCAATTACTTGTAAAATTGACTACCAATGGAAGTACTCTATATGATGGGTACTTATTCATATGCACAAACTGTAGCCTGGGCATTGTTTTAACTTACAGTAATTTTGACGGATGTGGTGAAAGTGAGCATCCAGTAATCTAAATTGCTTAAACTATCATATTTTACTTTCTGAACCAAATAAGACAGTTATCAAATCACTACTCATTGTATAGGTTGACTGTTTATGTACTTATCATTATTCATCTGATTTAAAAATAATATTTAACATTTAAAGTTACAGTTTGACATATTAAAGGGAAATAATTCTAGACATGCCTTATTATGCTTATATAATACAATTTATTTTTTTCAAAAAAACATCTAGTAAAAGAACACTGTTGTTGCTGTTGTTGTTCTTGGCATTGATGTCTGTAAAGTAGGCAACCCTGTTAAAGGATCAGTGCTGCAGTTGTCAACTAGGAAGTATTGCCAAGTTTGTACCAGTTTGAGCCTAGAACTGCACAATTTCAGTAGGGAAATCACTACTAGTGTTGCCAAGAGTAAATCCATATTCATGTGGCCAGTTAGTGAAGAAGAAAAGAAAAAAAGCCAGGGAGGTTTGCTAAACCAAGCTACTTGGAGGTGAAGTCCAGCATTCTAATCACTGGATTACTGTGCCACCTAAAGACCAATGTCAAATGTTCATTATAATATCATTATGTGTTTATCACAGGAGTGACTTGTAATCAGTAATAGGCATGATCATCTAGTAGAGTGGTTGATGCTGCTGCTGCTTTTTTTCATATCCCTTATCTTACCCAAATGTTCAGATTTGGACTTGAAACATTAGCCTGGAAAGGAAAGAATGGCTGGTACATAAGTTCCCAGTATAGTCCAAATAAACTAATGAAAGATCTCCCTAGAACTTATTTGTTTAATTGTGGAACTATAGTACCCAAAGGAAACAAATTTTCCAATAGACTGGTACAGAAAAATGACAAAGAATCATGCCTTTACAAGTTTGCAAAATCTAGTCATGATATTCATTGTGATTAAACCTGGGCCCTTAGCCATGGTAGGCTGATATTCTATAATTTTAGTCATCTTTTGCTATTTAGTGCAATACTATGACCTCAAACCCTATGTTTTAAGAGGGTACCATCAAATTTCTTGTACTTAAAACCTTTAAATCTTGATGGCCAATCCAATACATAGATGGTGCTTAACTAAATAATCTGTCTATTTCCTGAGTGGTTTGGATAAACATTGCTGAAAGAAGAGTTGTATTAATCTTCTCTTGTTTCAGCTCTTCAAGTATTGCTAGTTACAGTTTAGTTTATGTAGCTAGGAAATGAGGTTTCTATTGATAACCACCAGCTTTTTACCAAAATTATCATTCGTGGTGGTCCAAATCATGGTTATGCCAACATTCAGAGTGATCTGTTTTTAACAGAGTTTTTAGAAAATCAGTACATCAATAAATTCATATATACTTATCATTAGCTATGATATTTATTCTACAGGGTGGTCTGAAAGTTTTCTTACCCCCCTTAAAAGGACTGTAACATGGATATAGGGTAGTGAAAGGTGTAATGCATCATATAAAAAAGGACAAGATGTATATACAAGTGCTTTATTACATACCAGTCAGAGAGGGGGCCTCTTTAAGGATCCAGAAGGTCAGTATGACAACCATCATTTTTGTGGCACAAAATGGGGTAACAAGACTTTTGGACCACCCTGTACTTCAGGGTGATTGAACTTTCAAATTTGTTTAGGAAAGGATATTTTCAAGATTTATCTGTATGTGGCCACCAGCAGTGAAGTTACTATTCTGTAAATTGTTGATCAGCAGCTAAAACTATAATTGGCATTTATATCTTTAGATGAAGTCAGACTGAAATTAATTCTGCAGTTGTGGATGTGCAAATCTTGAACTCACCTGGTTACACAAAGCTAGTTAGGTCATTGTCATCAGCATCACTTCATGATGCTAGATAAATAAGCTTCTGACAAAGCATGACTAAAGCAAGCTTTGAGAATTCCTAAAATTTAATATTTTCCCTCTGAGTTTATCATGGACAGCCTGATGATAGTATCTCAGAATAGTTTTTGGTGTACACTTTTATCCATTTTCATTGAGTTTAATTCACATGCATTATGGCATTTTGATCTTCCTATTTATTTTTTATTGTGAAGCAGATGACTTAATGTAATGAAAGTCAAATTAGCAAGAGTTGGTGCAATATGTCAAGGATTTGATTTGACATTGCTATCCTAATGTTTGCATATTTATACTTGTACAGCAATATGAAAACATTTATTAACAAAAATAATTCTCATTTTATTAAATTTCCACAAAGTATATTGAAACATTTTTTGTTTTTTAAAAGCTAGTAGATTAATTAGTGTTATTATTGTAATAAAATTACTCATGGTCTTGCAAATATAAAATTAAAATAACTAGTAAAAGAAAATGTTCTATTTAAGAAAAACCATATTAGATGGTGGATTATATATCTTTTTTTCATTTGTTTATATTCCCTTATTTTTTATGATGTAAACTTTGAGAATGGAGAATACCTATGTGGTGTTATACTGAGTGGACATACTTTACAGTATCTATAGCACTTCTTAAGTAAAAGTGTTGACAGAAAAAAGAAATGTATTACAAATTAAATTTTGTTGTGGTTGTTAGTGTTGAGTTATTTTTAACATATTCAAACTTGGTTTCTAAAATTTCATTTCCTTACAAAAATTATTTTAAGCAAAGGTTATATATGTATCTATTATCAGATGGTTCCTTTTAAAAATATTTCAAGTGCATTTTGATACCTAAATATTTAATGTTACTATATTGAGAGATTAAAATTATTTAAATTTAATTTCACATTTTCATACATGTAAAATATATATTTTATTTTCTTTTATTGGCCTTATTATTAGTATATTACTAAATATAAATTACAGTATTAAATAGATTTTTGAAGAAAATAAATTCTTGGTAGGGCCAAACTACATAAAGATATGGTTGCTTGACAAAAAATATGAGTAGTCAATAAATAAAGTGACCTTGATGATTGTGCATTATGAGACAGTGCATATATACATATATAGAAAAAGAACAACAACAAAAAACTCACTTCAAAGAATATCAGCACACTTTTACCACTGGTATACAAACCTTTGATTTCTGTCAGAAAAAAACTTTCTTGGATGCTGTAAATCTCTGGATCTAAAGTGATAGAATGTAAGATACTCCAAGGTCAGGTTAAAAGGTGGGTATGGCCCAAGTTACATTTTAATTACCAAACACATTTAACTGTTGCCTGGATTGTATATAGATGGGCATATATTGCAGTGCAGACAAGCTTTTTTTTTTGGAAACAACAATATGTAGCACTGGTCACATTTTTCTGTTTTTCAGAAATGCATTTACAATCTCAGAAATATGGGCTGAAGCATCTTGCTGGCATTAACATGAAATAGTGAGTTTCCATTGTTTACTCTGATGTTTGCTTTCTGGCTTAGGGATGGTTATATCCAGGTTTTGTCAGTGAGATGGTATGGTGAGCATATTCCCTTCTTTTGTTGTAACTTGTATGAACAGGAATCTTTTCATATGTGCAACAGTTTGGCTTTCTGTTTATCTGTGAACTGTTAGGCAACAAAAATTTACATATTTCATGTTAACACAGGTGATTGTGGACTTTTTCAGGTGCTGTATTATGAATAGCATAACATCTGCTTATCTGCTATCTGAAATATGTTATAATTTTTGATTTAATAGGCACAGAAATTTTATTCTACTGTCATTCGAGAGATAATTTTATGCTATTTTTCAACATAAGCACCTGGATTATCAACACCTTTTCAGTGTGAGTAATAAAGTTTAAAGGATGTAACTCAACTCTATATATCTTCTCATTGACTTGGTTAGCTCTAGGGTTTTCAGTCAACTGCTGCACCATATCTTTGATCACACCTGAAACAAAAAAGATCATGAAAATGGCATAAATTATTTTTAAGATAATATCTAAGGTTTCTATCCTTATTAGAACAGTTATAAAATGTTTTTTAAATAAGAAATGACTTTTTCAGTCACTTTTTACATTGATGTTGTGAAATACATATTTACTGCTTACCAAATAGCAATTAATTACCTCAGCAAATAAAGATGTCCTACGTATAAACTGAAAAGGTATGCTATTAAAATCTCCACAATTATTGTCAATGTGCCAATCTTTATTGCAAATTACGATAGCATAGCACTCCAGCATAATCTCAACAACCTGTCTAATGTAGTTTGCACATATTTCATTTTGGTATCTAAATGGTCCCAAATATTTTCAAGAGTATTTAGATTAAAGATCATGAAGGTCCAGCCCTTACTGCTAAGACTTCTTGTTATTTTTCTGGTCAATTAGCCCTATACATATTTAAAGTGTTTTGGGTGGATGTCCTCTTGGTCTGTATAGCTTTTTTCAACCATTATAAGCCCATTGGGGATACCATGATACACTTGTCCATTATTCTATTTATCTATCTTTATATTTTCAACTGCATTATAACGGATGCAGCTCCAGATATTGACCTTTTTCTTTGACAATAATGACAACAATTTTAGTTTAGATCTTCCTCTGCCCACCTTTGCACAAAATACTGTTTCTTGTTGCCAAAAAGTTCAAATAGGACTCATTAATGAAGAGAGGGCAGTTTCATTTGGTTGTTAGTCCAATTATTATGCTTCTTGACCAATATAGATCTTGTTGCCTCAAGATATGATTACAAAAGAGATTTCTGGACAATAACTCTGCTATGTAAAACTTCTCTGAATCTTTTGGCTTACTGCTGATTGTGAAATAATTATCAGGTTGGAAATTTGATGTAGTGATCTTTTGGGGAAAAGGTAACTCTTTTAAAATTTTCATCACAATCTCATCTGTAGCAAAGAAAAACTGATGATCATTAAATTTCTTTTTTTTTTTCATAATGGTCAAATATTTTTAGCAAGCATTGTATTTGAACAAAACGACTATTATATGTATTTTTCAAAAAAATTTGATTAATATGGAGTTTTTTGAGTACTGATTGAGAAAGGAAAAAAATATTTTTAAAATTCAATTTTGTATGTTTATTATGCCAAAATTAAATTTTAAATTTAAGTAATTGTAAATATTTTCTACCATTCATTCCATTTTCTATTAAAAAGCTAAATTTAAAAAATATTAATGTTGCTACCTTTAACATTTGTTAAATCTTTATAATTAGGATGGTTTAGATGGTACCTAATATTAAATTTATCTGTCATCTAAATTTTTTATCTTTACAAAAATTCATTATTTTTTGTACAGGACTATGAGAGAACTTTCAGTTATGAAACAGATAATCTTGGTGCAATATTACATAGAATTTATTCTTCTGACTAAACACAAAATAAAAAGTCTAAATGCAAGATTGTCTCACATTTTAAATGAAATGTTTGTGTAAAATGGAAAACGAACTACTAGATTTCTATGAAGCTACATGGATTTTTGTGGGTTCAGTTAATTGTAGTTATGAATGTAAATCAAGACTGCTAAGTGCTTGGGAATTCATTTAAAGTATAACACACATTCTAGGCAGCAAGTAAAGGTATCCCAGACTGTTAGGCTTTAAGGGTATCAGTCATTTTACAGCAGTGACCTTGGCACTGCCAATGAATAATTCAAGCTTTTTAAATATTACAACTGCATGGTTTAATATTGAAATGGGGCCAGAAATGTTTAAATGGCAGAAGCCTAGAGCATGATGGGTTGTGTAAACTCAAAATGTAGCTTTATGCAAGCATTTTTCCTTTTTTACTTTCAACTGGCAAACAATTTAAAATTTAATATAAACAAAACTATGGCTCCCACAATCAAAGTTTCACAGAAAAATTCTTTATTTAAAGAAAAAGAATTCTTGATAATGATATTGATTTCAGCAATCTTGAAATTTTGGCTGCATCTGTAATCTTGGCAACATAATGAATAGAGCAGCTATGCAGCAGAAATTCAATATCACTAACCAAGAAATCTGTGATGAGTATCTGATAATTTGAAACAACTCATCAGATTTAAATTCCAACCAATTTGTACATGATTTGAATAACAATTAAAATTTTTTTTTGGAAGTTGTCATTTTATCTTTTTTGTTATAAAAATGAGACCTTTATATCATTTCTTGTTAGGGTTTTTAATATGTTAAATTTACTATATTAATTTTTTATTTTATTTTAACCTAATTAAACTGATCATTGAGTATAATTTATCGTTATATTTTAATGTTGATAGATGCCAAAAAATTTACACAGCAAATATAATACAGTATTAGGTATGTCAGATGAAATCTAGAATAGAGGTTGTTAAAAATCTTGCAAGATTTTCAAGTAATTATTCAGCCTACTTTTGGAATGTGTAGTGCTTATTTTAACAAAGTTTTTACTAATTAGGGGAATGCATTCTTTTATAGTGATGAGAAACATGAAGTATTTGATGTTTAGTTTAAAAAAGACTGAGAAAAACTTGATTTAAACAGAATTTCACTTTACTGTTAATATAGCATACACTGGAACAAATAATGACTTGCAAATAAGAAAAGATATTTTTATCAGGGGTTTTCAAGATGCAAGGAATGATTTTTTTCTTTCAGTAAAATTTTAGAGGCAATGATGTAGAGTAAATCTGGCATGCAACTTAAAATATATATATATATATATTAAAATCATTACAGAGGTTGAAGGCTGTTCCATGTGCTGAAGCAAAATTTTAAAAAGGCACACAGCACTTTTCAATGGTGGGCAAAGAAAAAATAAATGCTTTAAAAGATGTCTTGTTATTTATTCTTTTTTGGGGTTAAATATGTTTGGGGGGAGCTTATGGTAAAATCCCAAACCTTTCATTTTTATGTTTATACCTTTGTCAGTATGGGTAAGTATGATGTAAAAGATATTTTTTTTATTTGTTGCTTATTTCTTCAGACTGGCATATGTTAAATTATTGTTCTCATATATATATACTAAATTTTCAACTTAAAAAGAGAATTAAGTTAATTGTTAGTTTTTTATAAAAGTAAAAAATGTGGTATTGATAATATTTTTTTGTTTTATATTAAAATATTTTCTTTTTTAAGATTCTATAATTATAATGCAACTTTTAAAAATCATTTAACAATGTATTAATCAACAAAGATAATTCTTTGAAATTCTACTGATATCTCCCAATTTGTAAAGTCTTTTTGATGATTCTAGAAACTTAGCATGTTATATTATCATTCCAAAGACTGAAATCTGAATACCATAAAGTTTAAGCAGTTCTGGCAAAGTTTCCATAAGTTTTCATTAAAAAAAAATTATCAATTTTTGTTACTAATCGAAATTTAAATAAAATTTCTTTGAACCTAAAAAAAAAAAGTTTTCATCGAATATGGCACATTGCAGCTTTTTATATGGAGGAGCCAGTTGTATTTGTTGGGTCTCTGTGATTTTGTTGACTACTGTCATCAAGATAACTGTGTACTTAATGTGTTTGCTGATGATATATTAGTTTTCTTTTTGTTATAAAATAAGAATAAGGGAAAGAAGCTTGGTAACGATTAGAGAGGCCTGAAAGTAAATAAACTGTTTAGTCGCAAAGAAAATGCATTGAACAGTGTTTGGGGGAATCAGGAAATTAAATCCAACTTTCTTTGGTAGTGAGTATAAACAAGCATCCAGGCACACACAATGAATTGGTAAATTCCTTGGGCCTTACAACAGATCAAAGTGAGCTTGCTGGGTGAAGATCGGCGTAATAAAGCATCTTTTCAACTTGCTCTAGTCTATCATTTTCAATCAAGTTTGCACTGATGAAGCTTCTTACAAACATGACTTCTTACTTTCAATTGCTGTGCACTGTTGCCTTGGTTTCACTGACATTATTATCTTCCAAAATTCAGATATTTTAAAAGTCAGATTTAAAGTTTTTTTCTACTTAATCACTGCTATTAAATAGGTTTTTAAAATTTTAATAATTAGTTATCTGTGAGCAGAATTTTGCATAACAAACAGTATAGGTATAGAACATTTAATACAGACAATTAGAAATCAATATTTACTAAATAATTATCAGTTGGTTTTACACATTTAAAATGTAGGTTGTAATGACAAGATATATAAAAATGCTAGTAAAACTCACATTTACAAAACAGTATGGTCACTTTTTATGGCTCCCATATTTAGCAATATGTAAGTTACTGGAAACCTTTAGATGGTTGTACATAATTTTGTTTTAGCCTTCAACTTTACATTTATTTTACATCTGTTAATGAATAACATAACATGTTTTTGTTTCAGCAATATATACATCTAAATATTTACTTATAATAACTAATTCTAGATTACAGGAGTTAAAATGTTATTCATCTTTAACAGAAGAGACTAACTATAGCCTATTTAATTGCAGTATGCCAGACTAGTAATAGTTATTGTGATTTTTAAAAAAATAAAAATAAAAAAATTAAATTTGATACTAAGGGTTTGATTACTTTGTTATTTTTTTAGGCATACTGGAAACAGATAAAACAAAGTACACATACTTAAAATATATAATACTGTAAACATTTCACATGTCCGTAATTCTCTTTTACTTTAATTATTCTTCGATAAAGTATTCTTTTCGTTTAAAAAAATAATTACCTTTTAAGTTATTTGCAGAAATTTAAATAGATGAAAATTCAATTAAATATAAACTAAATACTAAAGTCTGAAAGTTTCTGGCTTTCTGGAAAAGAATTTGGTTGACCAAAAGCTGTGTAGACATGGGAGCACAGAAATATTTTGTAAAAACACTTTAATTTAGTTCATTGATTTGGCTTCTTTTTCCCTATGAATCCGAGTTTTATTTTTTGTTGTTTTTTTTATTGTATTTAACTTATTTGAAGATTATTTTTGTTTAGAAGGATGGAATTGTCAGGCCTACTAATTTTTGCTAAAAATGATATACTTGATTGTTAGGGCAGAGTCTGTCATAAATATAAAGAACTCATTATAAATTAACTTGAAAATAATGTTCTTAAAAACATTTGCCAAAATTAAATAAACTGGCAGTCTTTTTTGAAAAGATCTTATGCATTCCAATGCTCATATATTTTTTGTTTGATTTGTTTTTTTTAAATTCAATATTCAGATTTTTGTCATTGCCTTTTAAAACTATTTTACTTAGTTTATTTTTGTTTATTTTAGTTAAAAAATAACAACATAAAATTAAATATTTTTGTTATGTACATACAATTTATTCCATCTTGGAAAAGATTTAAAATACATGAATTTTATTTGTATGGAATTTTTATCCTCTAAATGTGACAGGTTACAACCTATGTTTCATGAACACCATTTGCTTAACAACTTTGTAATGCTCTATTATTGCCATAACTAGTATAATATCTTTTTATTCTGTACTTTTTAAAATTTAGTTTCTTTTTTAAGCTGTTGTTTTTATTTTATTTTGCAAATAAGCAATTCTAGATATTATTTAAAATAAATTTAATAACATTTTAAAAAATTTTAAATACAAATGGACATTTTAGTATTACTTAATCTTTAATAAAAAGTATTAATACTGATTAACTTAAAACTATTAGAGAAAGATATTCAAATGAAACCCAGCTGGATACCATTAAGGTAATATTATTTTAGCCGGGTTTCATTTGAACATCTTTAGTACTTTTTGTTTGTTTGTTGTTGGTTATACCACATTAGTTTTTACCTTACTTATACCACTTAGGGCAAGCCTAGAAGCACAACTTCGCATTTGTGTTGAACTGGCTATATGGCTTTTGTCAAATATAGTCATAATGCAAAACACTTGGGGTTGGAGCAGTATGTGGATTTGTCATTATAAAGGGTTATATTAATGAGAAAGGTACAGCCTCCTATGGTTCAGTCAACTTGTGCTAATACAGATTTAAAAGGTAGTTTGGTGAAAATGCACCTCAGGTGCTGGGGTTAAATGATCTTTTTCTCATTTTAACTTCTTATTCTGTTATTCTGATTTCATTTTTTAGTTTTGAAAATTTACACATTAAATTAACCCCTCATTTAAACAACTTTTGTATTCTATTATTTATTATTTCCCTTTGTAATTTTTTTTACATTATATGGAAACTACTTTTTTTTTTAGTAAAATAATTCTTGCCTATTTATTTTAAATTATGTATTTTCTAAAATTTAAGCAAATATGCATTAACTTATAGCATATTTTATTTCATTATGTATTTCAGACTCCCTTTGGTAGAGTATTTTTAGCAGATAGAATGTTAAACTTGTTCTGCAATGTATTTGCTTTATGGAGAATGAAAAAAAAAACAACTGAATTTTTTTAAGTGGCAAATTGGTCATCCTGTTGTTGCCTGAAACTGAATGCCTGAGCTATGGTAACAGTTTTGCTCAACTTAGCAACTCTGGCAATGAATGGTAGTAACTATTGGATGGACAGATTACAGACACCTGCTTGGACACATTAAGTGGCTGCTGTGAACAATTGGTTTCCATTTCAGCCTGGAATTTACTCCAGATATCTAAAGGGCTGATCACTCAGCAGGATAATTACCAACCACCCATTTAACCATAAATGAAAATAAGAGACAGAGGCGCTAGCTTCATCCCAGGTTGCTGTGTCAGTGAAAGGAATATTGCAAGGATCAACATTTTGACTTTCATTATTTAATTTGTGCATGAACTTACGAAAACGTAATAGCATGTATCCCATTAAACTGGCAAAACAGCTGCCATAGATGATACCATAGATCTTTTAATTAAGTTTGCCATATTCTGACATGGAAATTCAATACATTACTTTCTCATTGATTGCAGAACCATTTTAGCAGAAGCGGATATAAATGAAGCAGTTTAAATCAATTTCTTATTTAACAACATAATAAACTTCGGAAGTAATCCAAAGTTGATCAGCAAGAAAAAGTTTCAGATTAAAATATATCTAAAGCTTGAATTTTGTTTTTAACTTTGTTATGGAATAGTTTGTTGTTGTTGTTTAGATAACTTTTTTTGTATGTTAGAATTAATTTATGCAAAATCAGATTTTGTCAATATAATTAATTTTAAAAACATTAATTTAAAAAAGAGCTCAACATAGTTTCTCAATGATTAAAGTTGTTGTTTACATTAATAGCTTTCTTATATGCAGCAATGCTCATCACTTTGCATATATTCATGTATAATAGTATAATCAAAAATGTTCTAAACATTGTTTGTATGGAAATGCAGACACTTGTTAGAAGTCATCTGTAAGTACTGTTGGTTTTTAAATTTTCTTAAAGCACGTTTATATTAGGTAAAGATTCAAACAGGCAAATATAATTTAAGTGAAAATAAATAAGTAAACTCATTCTCTCCATATAAAATAGTAAATAAAAATAGCATTGTTTAACATCTCTTTATTGAAAGAAATCAATTTATTAAATTGTTTTATGATTTAATTATAATGTGAGAGAAAGTTATGGCATAAATAGTTATGTTTAAGAGAGAATCATAGGCAGTTTACTTTGGAATACATTTTAAAGGTGAAATAAATGATTATTTCAGAAATTTTTTACCATGGAATTTCAGGAGACACACACAACAGTTATTAATCTAACTTTAGATGTTTTGATGATTTATTTATGGTATAGGTTTGAATAATGGGAAAGTAAATTAAGGCATTCTTAAACAAAAAAGTACTAAAAAACTAACACCATAAAATCTCTCTAAAATGAAATTAGATAAATAAAACAAGGTAAAAATCATAAAAACATTACTTTAATATTGATTATCCATGCACAGCATTTAGAAAATTTTACCATTTTTTTGTTTAATGCTGTTTATGTAGAGCTTTGAAGAAAAGTTTGTTCTATAAATTAAATCTGCTGTTTTACAACTACTGTATTTTCTAATGTCTTGGACATTTAGTATCTCTTTATAAAACATTCTTGTTAGGAGACCTTCCCTCTTTAATGTCTGTTATTTTCTGGCTGTTGAAGATCTAGACTTTCTTATTTAACATTTATACGAGTATATATGACATTATTTAAATTCTGAAAATATGAATAACATACCCATATAAGATGTCTAATATGCACAGATAAATTTGAGAACTTTATTCTGTATTCAGGAATGCTACTTTGTACACAATATACACTTAAAATATAACTTACAGATCACTGGAATGCCTGTTAAAATATATCTATAATTTTTAACAAAATAATTGCTTTAGAACATATTTAGTTTCGTTTTAATGTTAGCAGATAAATAAATAAATAAAACTTAAACCACTTTTAAAAAAAACAACGTAAATACTTAATTCAGCATTCATTATTTGGTGAATGTAGCCAGAATTTTAATACCTTTGTTGTTTTTTTTCAGCTGTACTAGAAAAATTCTATTTGTTTTCTTTCTAAGTTTATGGGGAAAGAGCAGATCTGTCAGCTGTTCATTTCTGGTTGCATTATAGAGCAGTCAGGACATAATATTTTAAAATGGATGAGGCTAATTACAGTAATTTTAAACAGTGCATTGAACGAAATTCTGATTTTGGACATTGAAAAGATAGTAACTGTTTTTTGTAGACTTTGAAATGTACACAGAATGTTGGCCATCTCTAATGGATGACAATGTTGCAAAGTGTGAGTTTATTCATTTTTATCACACTGACACTAATTACAATCATTATTTGGAGAAGCATGGTGGTCCAGTGATAGACTTCTGGACTGCTGCTACATTGAGGGTCAGAGTTTGAATCTTGGTTGGCACCAGCTTGGTTTACCAAATCTCCCTAGCATGGTTTCCTCTTACTCCATAATTTGACTGTGTGGGTTTTCTCTCTTTAGTTTCCTTTCATATCTAAAAAAGGGTGAAGAGTTTTAGAAAGTCATAAGTGCCAGGCTCCTCATGGTAAAGGATAGGCAAACCTTCTTAGCAGACAGCTATAACAGTATATTTCCTTATCCTTGTAGCCATTGGTGTATGACATAACAACAATAGTCATCATCTATGGAACAACTATATATCATGTGAAAAAAATACAAAATCTCAAAAATGACAAATTCTTTAAAAAGTCAAAATCAATATGACAGTGTGATAGCAAAAGCAAACAAGATTTTAGGCATGATTAATTAACTTTTCAGCTGTAACTTAACAAGTCATGGCTTAGATTAGTACTGGAATATTACATACAATGATAGAGTCTTCACTATATTAAAGTTATAGATAAATTGAAGAGGATACAAAAATGTTTAAATTTTATACACCTTGACATAAATTAAGCACTTACCAGATTTTCTATAAATAAATTTCTTACAAAATTACTGTGCAATTTAAAATGCATTTCTAACTAAAAATTGACTTATTGCAAATAGTACTAATATTTTGGAAATGAATAAAACATTAAATGATGATATTCATTTACTTCTCAATATTATAGAATGCTTTGTAAAATTTCATTAAGAAAGAAACTGGCCATTGATAAAAGTATTGTTGTAAAGCTAATGTGTTAAATGCATCATCAGTACTTTACAATGAAAATGCCACTTAATATTCTGTGAGTTTGATTATGATGTTTTATGTATGGAAATTTTCATAATATCACAACCTCATGCTGGACACAAGATAGCAATTGCTTATCTGTGGTATTTTCTGCCATTCTTTATCTAAAGCCTGAGCTAGTTCAGCACTATTCTGAACAGGGGAACAAAGACAGGCTCAAGAATGTTTTCACAGTACCTGTTGGTATTTAGGGTTCTTGTTATATTAACAGGATTAAACTTACATATATCACCATGCCATGATGGATCTGCTACCAGAAGCAGTGATTTCTTGATTATAAACTTGTTCCCTATTTCACCAAAAACTCGTTCTACTTTGACCTAGTGTAGGACAAATTGACTTTCAGTGGATGAATACCCTGCTTCATGTCCTCATATTCCATTAGAAATGTTGATAAACCCAATTAACTCTAGCTAGCTTATGTTGATCTGATAATTCTGGATGTTTCATAGGGTGATTTGCATGGTTTCCAAGGTCATTCTTTTTCTTTGACTATTCTGGTAGATACCCTCAATAGTTTTCTAAGGATTTCTCAGGTTGCTGACATTGGTAAGGTTATTGTGGAGAATTTCATGACCACTTATCTTGTCTTCTCCAGGAGTCTTTTTTTTGAGGGATATTCAATATGCTCTTTATCAATAACAGTGAAGTGTTTGGCAACAAGGTGATGAAATAATACATATCAAGTACTCTACCTGGTTTTTCATGAGAGTGAAGCATTTTTTAATTCCAATTATCTGCCATCTCTGGTCTTTTGTTTAGCATCTCTGTGTCATACTTGAGCAAAGTGGTTGATTTAGACATGCAACACTGAAATTATATTGCATAACACACATATAAACTGTGATATCTTATTTTAAGTTTCTAAAGTTAATTCCATGTTTATGTGCAATCAAAATGTGCCAAGTTTACAAGGTCTGTGAGAGAGTAGAAGAAATGCAGTCAAAGCTTAGACAATTTCATTCAACCCTGAATATACTTGATTTTGGTGACATGACCAGATCATCTTAAAGTAAACTGCTGGAAGTGAACAAAATTTTGTCAGCCAAAAAGGTCAGTTGCTCCAACTTTCACTTCAGATTAATCCACATACACTACATAGGTTACTGACTAAAAGTTTTCAGACAGATTAGTCAGATAAATATTAGTAAATATTTCAGCCAATGATTTGTAAATTCATGAAATACCTTATTTAGAACCATTTTTAGGTTAGGTGGTAGATGTGCCTATTTTCCACAGGGATAGAATGCTAATCACTGTGTTTCTGTCTCTTTGACCTGTATTCAGGGGCGTAGCCAGGTTCTAAAGTTAGGGGGAGCGAGCACATAAAAAAAGCACCATGACACATACCAAATAATTTTAAATTCGTTATGCATTTTCATTTTGTATTTAACATCAAAACACAAGCAAGATAAATTTTAAAGGAAGTACGTAATTGTTATTTTGTATTTAAAATCAAAACAATAAAAAAAAGTTTTACAGTAAGCTCATAAATCTATATTATATTTAAATCAAGACATAATAAGAACACGTGTTGTTTAATTATTTTACATTTTAAACATAAAATGAAAACAAAATGAAGCAATATGTAAAATGTATGAAGCAACTACAACAGCCTCTTTCATCTAGGCTTCATTCTGGCAAAGTTATCTATTACTTTATTATAATTTACCTCAGTAGCCAACTGTCAATAGAGATCAAAGCTAACCAGACAATCTATCCTCGCCCATTGTAGAACGAAGGTAGGACTTTGTGTTTGAGCCTGCTAAAGTATCGTTCCGCAATTGCACTAGCTATTGGTAAGGTCAGAAAAATGTGGTACAATGTAAACAGGTTAGGATAAATGGAACACATGTCATTGGCAATCATGGATTTTAGTTCATTGTTGATGGTAAGTTTCTCAACATTTGAACTTGTCTTACTGCTGTGCTCATCATCTCTTTGTACGTGTCTCTGAATGAAAGAAACTCTTGTATGATTTCAGTTTGACAGTTGATGATGTCTGAGTATATGTCTGCTAAAAATTCTAATTTGTTCACATTATTTGCATTGTCAAAATGCTTTTGATCTAAACCACTAAATTTGGAAGCCACATTTTTAAAATGCTCAAATCTTTTTCTTGTGCTATTTATAACAGAATCTAAGGACACTAAGTAGGATTCAGCTATAAATTTCTTTTGGACATCAAATATTCCTTCATCCTATGAAATTTCTTCATCGAATCTTTTTCTTTTATGTTCTCTGTGCTGCTTGTATTCTGTATTAATATCATATTTTTCGAGCTAACTCAGTTGCTTCATTTTCAATCTGTTTGAATTTAGATTCATACTCATTTCACATGTTTTTGATATCTTTTTCAAAAAGTTAAATCAAATGAGAAGCCATTACCAGATCTAGACTACTTTTCTGTAAATATATGGATAAATTGAAAGCCTTGTCTAGTACTTTATTCCAGAATACAAGAACAACTAAGAATTCGTAAGTACTGAATGTTTCCAGTATACCCCTTTGCCTTAGCGAGCTGCTTAGGAGTATATTTTTTTATCTCACCATCCACAATTCTTTGTAGAGCAACTACTAGTGCTGATAAATTCTGCAAGACTGCCTCTGCTGTTGACTTTCTGGATGCCCATCTAGTATCACAAAGTTTCTTTAGAGTCAGTGTGAACGATTTAATATGACTGCATTGTTCTTCTTTTAGTACTGAAAGATGAAGTAAACTGCCAGAAAAAAAGGTATAGATACTTTCTAGAGTTCCAAAAAACAACTTGCTTTGAATATTGGAGCTTACTGAATCAATTAGAACCAAATTTAAATTATGTGCACAGCAGTGCGTAAAGAGTGCATTTGGAGCAACTTTCCTAATCTTTGTTTTGAGACCAAATATTTCATCTGACATGGTGCTTGCTCCATCGTAAGACTGACCGTAACACATAGTTATTGACAGCCCTAAGTTTTTGATTGCTGGAAGAAGAATGTTGAAAAAATCTTCAGTCCTTGCTCCAGGTAATTCACTTAATTGTATAAATCATTCCACTGCATCACCGTTTACTGTCACATATCGCAAGGATATAGAAAACTGATTAGTTCTGCTGATATCAATAGTAGAGTCAACAATTATTGCAAAGTACTTAGCCACCTTGATTTCAGCTATTATCTTTGATAGAACCTGGGCTGATAAGGATTGTATCAGATCATTTTGTATGTCAGGGCTGAAATATTTTGCATTTCTATCACTCAGTGATAATTGTTGCTTCAATAATGTATCATTTTTGGCAAATACCTTAATAAGTTCCAAAAAAATTTCCTTCATTTGTACTTGGGGAACCTAAACCTTGATACTTGCAATGAACAGAATGCCAATCCCTGTTTTCCCAAATAGAGAACCGCATCTATAATACGGGTTAAAGTCATCCTATTTTTCTCTATCTCTTTCCTTTCCGCCATTACAAGGCCAGCCAAGACAGTTCTGTCGTTGAACAAACGAAATTTGGTAAGGAAAAGATTTTTCTCCAGTTTTTTGTGACTTTCACTTTTTCATGTTTTTCAATTTTGTGTGTACCTTTAACAAAAACCTTGCAACTAGTTTTTGGATCACTCCAACCATCCGACCGATTTGCAAAAGCCAACAAGCAAAACAAAGCATAGTGTTTGCTCTTGGTGAGTAAACCAGCCAGTGCTTATCCATTTCACAACCACTTTTAACTTGTTTCATGTACCAAGTTGCACTGAAATGGCATCCAGCTTCACCTTTTGGAAAACTGTCAAAATTATCTTTAAGACCTGGCTACAAGGGCCTAACTCAAGAAGAGCACGTACTAGATCAGGTGTTACAGGTGTTTCACAAAACAGGTGTGTATCTGTTGGGTATTCGTATGTGTGTCAATGATTGCACATAGTTTTACTGTGTCATCTTCATCCTCTGGACGATAGTCTGCTGAAGTGGTCACGTCTTCTAAGGGCTCCACTTCCACCACCTGTGCAGCTGCAGCAGCCCTTAGGCCAAAAGTAGGTACTAACAAGTCTTTAGAGGGTTCCACCTCAGGTGCAACCACAATGGCCTGTGCACTGTCTCCATCTCCTGGACTGAAGGTAGGTAACAAGTCTTCAGAGGGTTCCACTTCTGGTGCAGTGAATGTCATGTGCTTGCCAAATGAAAAGTAGGATTCCAATCTCTGCCATTTTGACTATTCTTTTTCTCAATTTGCAACTTCTCTCATCTTCTTTCTGTCCCACCCAGATAGTTTCTTCTCCTTAGTGTTTTTTTTCATGGCATTCCTTATCAGAAAAAAAATATGATAGTTTTTCTAGGCAATCTTAACAATAGACATATAACACCTTCATAAAAAAATGAAAAAGCAACTTAAACTTGCCTTTGCAATATATATGCCATATATTAAATTGAACAACCCAAAATGAATTATAAATAAAGTAACAGTAAGAACGCCAGAGTAATTCGAGTACACAGCTTATCTAAAACATCTATAGCGAAATTATCAAAGAAATGTTTTTTAAGCATCGCCTACTTGTTTTTGAGCGACGCATTCCTATTTGCTGCTATGATTGCGAGCACAAAACTGAAGGAAGTGAACACTTCAAAGACTGGGCTAACTGGCTATATTTGACCAAATTCCTTCTAAAGTTCTAAACTATTTAAGAATCGTTAAAAAGAAATAGCCTATCTAAACTTATATTTTGAAAGCTGTTGTTCAAACTGTTCATAACAAATCTACAATACCTAAATGCATTAAATTTCCATGCAACTAGATTTAAACTAAAACCTTGCTCTCTACAAATTTATGACTTATTTCTCTACAGAAAAACAAATTACTCAGACTGTTGATTTAGCCATGACTAGTATGACTACAGTACCAAAAGTCATGGGAATAGTGATTGCACCCATGATAGGAGAGCAAGGAAAGTGCATTGGCTAGGCTATGGGTGCCGAAGTGTTTTGGCTTATAAACAACACAAAATTCGCAGATAGCCTGACTATAATTTGATGTTCTGTCCACTCTTCCAACATTATATTATTTTTATCACACTTACACCTTTTATCACTAACTTATTATAATTTTGAAAGCCAAGGAGAAAGTAAAATACCTTTGGAGCTATTCCTCCCAACCATGCTCAACATTTCTACAAACCCTTAAAATATTAGGCTATGTTATGTATTTACAAATGTGTGGCTGGCCCGCGATCAAGTAATGGCACAGACAGAAGTAAATTTGCAGTTTTAACAATAAATTTTTCGACAACAAAAATATGTTTTTTTGATAGTTTAGAGTCTAAGACACTTTTCTTCTATGGCATTTTCGGTGAAAATGCTTTGTTTTCATATTATAACCAGTTTTATATACCAGTGCCTCATAAAAATTATAATGGACAGTAGCCTACTACTAGACGATCGTAAATTATATGCAGGTGTTTTATGAGGTGGCTGTGTTGTACCAGAAGTTCATGAAGCAATCATATATTTTTGTTTATGCCACAACAGACAGTATCAGCATATAATATTTTGATTTGGAGCAATGATCCTTGGTTCATCCTTGACTTTCGGTTATCAACAAACGAGTTGTGTAAACGCACGCTCATTTCTCTTACATTACGTGAAATATTTCATTACCTAGCTATAATATACATATTATATTCTACATTCGTTAATTTCACATTTCAGTAATAGTCATTATGTATCAAATGTACATATATCTTGGGTTGTGACATGAAAAAGATGAAGTTCCACGGGATCATCTAGTGTCAGAGAGAAGGTGGTGACATCACAGTTTGTTTTGGTTCCCCAGATGCCATCGGCCACCAGTGCATCACAGGAGATTGAGCACACAGTTCAAGACACCAGTAGGTTTGTCGAATAAAGCAATGAATTCAGAAAGTTCTTCCAAGGTCATGTGATAGAGTAAAAAAAAAAATACAGTGGGGTATATTTGTTTCTAATTTTTGTACTTTTTCATTTTTAATTAACAGGTACTGTATACAGCAGTTAAATAATTTAATTTTCTATTATGTTTACATTTATATTTATGATTTTATATTATATTTTTCGTGTTTAAATGGTTGTGTTTGGTGGCAACTTTGGTCTTGGCGAATTACCCCTAAATACATGTGTTTCAATGCATGCTAGAACGAACGAATGCTATTATGAACGAGGTTCTAGAACCAATTCCATTCATTCTAGCATACCCCACTGTACCAATTTAAAAAATAATGTTTGACTTTTATCGCATAAGGGAACCAAAGAGCTAAAAAATTGTTGAAAAGGCGCCATTTTTTGAAGAATGTGTTCAGGAGGAGCGACTGCTCCACCCCTAACTCTGCCACTGCCTATATCCTCTTATAAAAGTAGCCACAAGAAGTCAGATGAAATATAAACTGATAGACTTGCTATCAATGATTAGAGATTGCACAGGTTGACATAGTGGTCAAGAGAACAAATGTTTAATTGTAAGACATATTGATGCTCACTTACACATTTTCAAAGATTTATGGGGATATCATGAAAATTTTGAGTAGAGCAAGTTATCCATAAAATGGTTTGCTAAATGCTTACTGCTGCACACATAGATGAAACAGACTGAACATCTGAAATTAGGTGTGTTATGATGTTGTAAGTGAATTGTTTTTATACCATATTTTTGATGAATACTGGATCCACAGGTTTATCCAGAAATGAAACAACAAAGTACTGAATGGCATCACAGAAATTCAAGGTGCTAGCATTTAAGATCAAGACAACTACTGGGTAAATATAAAGTTACTTTTTATAGTCAGTTGCTTGTAACTTCTAAATGAGAACACACATGTTAACACTGAAGTAAATATGCATTTTTGGAGTTAGCAAATTTTTCTATTTTTACATTGTTATTATTGGGTTTTATCTTTTTGAGGACCACACAGATCATGGTTCATGAACTGTGACATTCACTGGGGAATATTATCAATACATTAATTAACATGTTGTCACCTGCCTTGCATAAGAGTGTCATTCAGAAGCACATTGTGTTCATGCAAAACTTTGCATCACCACATCTCACCAGTGCTGTGAAGAACAAACTACACATTGCTTTTGAGGAACAAATTATCACTAAAGAATTAACCTTTGTTCACTATATTTAGCAGATCTCAAACCTGCTAATTTATGGTTAAAATCAAATAAAGTAGTCTCTCTCTCTCTCTTTTGGGTGTGTGTGTGTGTGTTTGTGTGTGCATGTGCACGTGCTCTGAAAAGTATTTGTGATGTCCCATTGCTTAATAGCTGTTTAATTACATAGGATGGAACAAAAATAAAAACATTGCAAAGCCATATACTTAAACCTTTTGAACATTTTCCAATCTATTTGCCAATATTTCAAACATTTTCTCCAGCTGTTTGGTGAAATGTAAGTGATAACTAACTGCCTTGATTCATGCCTTGGGTTCTTCTGCAGATTTTGATTTTGTTGAGTAAACCAGTTTTTTAAAATTTTCAATTTTAATGGGGTAAAGCAAAGTGATTTCCATGGGCTTCTTTGACAACATAAGTGGTCTCTTGACTGATGCCTGGTCTACCAGAGTATTTTCTACATTAATTGAACCTGTGTCTTTAAATCTTGTCATCCAAATCCTTATTGAGCCGTAACATAGTTGATTCTTATAATGTGTGCTAAACTTTTACTTTGCTGCAGTAATTGACTTTATTTCAGCAAGCCACATAAAACTCAGTTTTTTAAATAATAATTAGAAGTTGTATAGGCCAGAATTTTGAATTCATGATTTATTCAAATGATTACATAAAAAATATTGGAGCAAAGAACTATTCATATTATTTTTATGCTAATTCACCTCTACTTGTAAAATATTAGGCAGGTGATAAACTTACTAATAGTGATTGTAGTCTTGATTTCATTATTAACAAAGTTAAGTTTCATACTTCTGAAATGAAACATAGTTAAAAAAAATTTATTTAAAATTTATATCACTTGACTGATTCATTTAGAGTAATACCAAGCAAGAGAAAAATTAAAACTATTTGACTTTCAGCTACCATTTTGTCAACCACTATCTAAACTGAATAATGTAACTAAAAGTAATTTTTTACAGTTCCATTTATGAAGTATCTAACAAAAAAAAATTTGTATTGTCTTTTTCTTTTGTGATAGAGGATGGAGAAAGGAGATGCAGTGGAATTTATTCAGTTACTTTATAAAAATAAAAATGGTATTAAATATTGTAACCAAGTGTTTTATCATTATATCATGTTGTATTTACTATACTTGACAGAAAATTTTGACTATAATTTGATGTAATGTTGTCATCCACATCTATCTGTTTCCTATATGTGTTAATTGATTATAATTAACAAAGTTTCAATTTCTTATCCTTTTGTTACTGACATTATGTAAAGCTTGATGAAATAAGTAATATGCAAGTTATCTAACTTCATCACATTTAGTTGGTTTTATTAAAAAATTTTTGTTAATGGTTTTTGTTTGAAGGTTTTTCCTTTCTTTGTTAAAACTTTTATCAATTATAAATTTATTTATTTCATTTTTTTCTTTTTTAAAATAAATCCCAAACTTTTATTTTTGGAGATTTTTTTTTTTCTAAGTTGAATCATCTTTGTCATCATGAAACTTAGGAGAACTAGACATCTTTTGGAATTTGTTTTTAGTTTACAAAATATTATCTGCAACAGATTTTAAACAGATTTTAATACAGTTTGTGGAATTGATAGAGTTTTAAAATAAAATAATATGTACCCGAAAGAAATGCTTGCTCATGTAGAGAATTACTATGGTTTTTAAAATAAATTGTGAAAACAAACAGGGTTCTAAATAAAATAGCTATTTGGTCAAGTTTAGTAACTGGTCAGGGATGTACTGCTTTGTCTTCTCTCTCTCTCTCTCTCTCTCTCTCACCCCCTCCTCTTCACCAAGTCTTATTTTTCAGTTGATGTTTAACATCAAAGTCTAAAAAAGGTTTCTAGACAATTGAAAATATTTCATGAATTTTTTTTTAGAAACTGTGAGAAGGAAAGTAATATATTCAACCTAAAATAGAGCAACAGTTTATATGCATTTTTTAAAAAATAATCTTTATGTATTTTTTAACTTAGAAATCTTATGGATTAATCTCAATGATTAGCTTGAGATTAAAAGTGTTGAATATTCACCACTAACTTTATAGTGTTTTGGAAGTATGCAGAACTAATATTAACAGATGTACATTATTATATGGGTCAGATAATGTCAGTTAATTCATAAAATATTTTTAATATTTTCACATTCAGCCACCTTTATACAAAGCTGTCTGCTGTGCTACAAAAGTAATGGTACTTGATTGGTTTTTTAGTTTTATAAAGCATACAGTATAGACTTGTGCTATTTCCGATAAACTGACACACTTTCAAGGTATGTAGCTGGACTAGATCACCTTTTAGCTCAGATGACATTTGACTAAATACCCCTTCCCCTACTGTATTTCAGCATCAAGTTGAAAGCCAAAGTTTACACAACAGCAAACTCTGTGCTTGACATAAGGAAGGAACAGAAGTATGTGATCATAATCATGTTCTGTATACATTTCACAGGTGAACCTACATCTCATAAGTTAAGCACCACCCTAATTTGTTGTCAGAGGAATACAATCCTTTTATCAGCACTCAGGTGAGAAGAAGCATTGCTAACTGACACATCATAGTGGGTATATATATATATATAATAAAAGTAAAAATATAAGATTTGCAGAGCTTTATTTTATTTATTTATTTATTTATTTATCATCACTACATATTTTTTTTAAGTTTTGCCTTCCAGAGAAAATGAATATGTGAACTACACTATTTGATCTCTGTCAGTGTATCAGAAATTTTTCATTAGATTAGGAAAATGTTTATGTATATATATTCACATTCTATATATTATATATTTTGAAATATTGAGCCACAAGTTTAAAGACTATAGGGCTTGTGATATACAGTCAGATATTACACAAATAATAGAGTATAATAGAAAAACTGTGCAGTGTCATTTTGGTCAACAAAATTAAATGTATTATACTCATTATGAATGCAAACCAACTTTTTTAGACTAATTTTTCATGCTGATTTCAAAATTTCACTCCATTTGTATGCAGCACGTATCAGTTTTTCAGTAGATACATGCAAATATTTACATATTTGTATATATGAAATCATTAACGTAATAAATAAGGACATATTATTTTTAGAAAGTAAATGAGTTTATTGAGTTAAAAATCATCGCTATCATTCTACAAAGAATGAATACACAAAAAATGGGTCAGACAAAACAGACAAAGTTAGAACAACAGAGTGAGAAACATTGTGATTTGGATTTCCTGCGGTGTTCCTGATCTGGTTGATCACGGTAAAGTGTCCAGCAGTAGTCAGCCAGCATACTGTCATTCCAGAAGCCTTGGTACTGTTTCTCCATAGCACTAATGTCATGGTGAAATCTTTCACCATGTTCATCAGACACTGCTCCAAGGTTATCTGCGAAGAAATCCAGATGGGAGTCCAAGAAGTGAACTTTCAGTGACATGTGACAACCCATTGCTGAGTAACATTTCAGAAGATTCTTGATGCCATCCTTGTAGTCCATTGCCTTCTTGTTGCCCAAGAAATTCTCACAGATTCAAATGAAAGCATTCCAGTTCATCCAGTGTTGTCTTGAAGTTGACATCTTTGAGTCTTCTCTAATTTGGGGTCCGACAAAGATACCCTCTTTCAACTTCGCCTGTGTGATTTTGGGAAACTTTTCTACAATATACTCAGACCCTCTGGCATTTCTCTTCCCTAGTGTCTTTACAAACTGTTTCATCAGTCCAAGCTTTATGTGCAAAGGAGGCAATAGGACATTACATGGATCTACAAGAGGTATATTCTTGACGCTGGACAGTCCTGGCTGGTATGATGTTCTTGTCTGCCAGTTTGATTCCGAATAATGTCTGTCAGTTGCCCGACTATCCAATAGACACAAGAAACAACAGTATTTTGTGAAACCTGACTGCATTCCCATTAACATTCCAATGACTTTTAAATCTCCACATATTTCCCATGAGTATCTTTCATAGGCAATGGCATGAAGTAAAAGTTCCATATTCTCATATGATTCATGAAGATGAATGGAGTGTGCAATAGGAATGGAGGGCTTCAAATTACCATTATGGAGAAGTACAGCTTTTTAAAAAAAATATCTATAACTTATAAATCTTCTTGATCTCTGGTGTTATTGTACGTTTTTGAGCTTTCACAATAAATTGTCCACAGACATAACAAAACACATCAGGAGGATTTCTACACTGTCTTGACATTGTTAACACTGTAAAACAAGTAAGGAAATAGATACAAACAGTTATACTTATATTGAATTTGAGATGATGAAATATTTTATCAAACCAATTATGACTGGACAATTTGAGATGTTGAAATACCTATTTCATCAGACAAAACTTGATTGGTTAATTTAAGATGATGAAATATTGCATCTGAGCTATGCAGCAATGAATAATGTAGTTTATTTTAAAGGTGTGTTTCCATGATGTAAATGAAATACATGCATACACGTCATTAATTGGAATTTCTATATAATGCATGAGCTAAAACCAAAAAACTTTCTCATCTTGAAAACTGTACGTGATGTCAAAAAACTAATTGTATATTTGAAATCAGCATTAAAAACTACACTAAGTACACCTTGACATATGCTTGATGAAAAATACTTGTTGACCAGTGTTATTAACCTTTTTAAAAAAAAAATTGATAATCATTTTACAATAATGCTTTATGTATTAAAGCACATATTTATTTGTGGAATCCAGCTATAAAATTTTAAAATAAAGGATATTCTTTAAAAATAATTTTTGAAGTATTTCATGATTTTGCATTAATAAATGAAAATGAACTTTTTTTTTCCCTTTGAATACTGCCTATTATATAAATAAACTAGCATTTGAAAGAACATGTGTATCATTCCACAAACATATTTATATTCAAATTACTTGAGCAAATAAAAAGTATTATTAGAAAATATGCCAAACAGAATCTACTTTGTTTTATTGAATCTTTGATGGTAATGTCATTTTTAGATGATATGGTGAAGGATGTTTAAACTTTAAATTGGCAATATGAAATATTCATGTATTAATTATGTATTATAATAAAATAATAAGTAAGTTGGGAACAACATGTTATCTATCAATCTGAGTATGATAAATGATACATCATTAATGCAGCTGTTTGTCTTTACTAAGAGTATCCTGACAACTGTATAAACTAAACATAAACATGTCTAAAGAAATCTATGTTTGAAGAATTTAGAAAACTTATTTTAATGTTCTGTTTGAAAAATTGCATGCAATTAGAAAGAGACTGAGATACCATAAAAAAGTTACATTGGAATAAATGAGAAATTTCCTTAACTCAAGTCATTTTCAAAAAAATTACTCTAGTCACATTTTTTGGCAATAAGTACACATTGCTTAATTTTCAATTAAGTGTTTGGAAAACAAACAAGAAATATGTTGTTTTTCATGGTCTACAGTACACCAATTAGGCTGCAGTTATGATATGATGCTAAGATTATGCATTTGCTATTACTTGATAAATGTTTTTCATAAGTTCAACAAGATTTGATAATATTATCAAATATGTAGTGTCATATGTCAATATTTTCTTTTTTGGTTCATTTATTTTTATGGCACTAGTGCTGCTGAGAACAGCTATAGATTTTATTTTTGGATATAGAAAATAATAATGATTTCCTAAAAAATTAATGTTATTTTAAAGATCTACCTCAAATGATAAAGATGTCATTGCTAGAGTAAAGAGATAGAGATTGGATGGAAACCTTTCTCAAAGATAGGCCACAGCTTGACTGGATGATCATGTGTCCATCATAATTTTCTTGTATCTTGATGACATCTAGCTACAAATAAAACCATTAATTAATATAGGCTTGATCCAACCCATGTTACAATGTAACATCAGTTGATAATTGCAGCTACTTTATTTATGGAATTGCTACTTAACAGACCAGGTGTACCAGAATACATCCATTCACCATCATCAGCAGATTGAGATTAAACAAGACATATACTTAGCATACCAGATTTTAGGCTAATGTTGTTTTCTCAAATGATTCAACTGTATTAAGTATATTTAAAATCAGTTAGTTTGTCTGTCATCTTTGCCAGCATCAAGTCATACTGCAGTCTCACAAGCAGAATTACAACAGGAGTGTCATGGTATTTCTATAGCCAGGATATGCTGAATATGCCAGTCTTTGAGTAACAGACTAAATAATTTCATTACTGCATGATAATATAAATGTATTATAATTAATTTGTAACCCTGAATGTAATAAAACTTTGGCAAAAATCTATAGAATTTCATTATTTTTTTTGTTGCTTAGTATCCTGTATAGTTCACCAGTCTATAGGGCCTTTTGAGTTTCTTTAAAATCTGTTCACAAATGCACAAATAAAATCAATATTTATTCATTAATTACCAGATGGGTCCTGTTTATGAATGGTGTATAGTTCCATCATGACTAATGAAAAATCATTCATCTCAGTGAATTATATTCATACTGCAAAAAGGCATCATCCATGTTTGTAACTTAGTCAATATTTAATCTCTGTATAATAATAATAAAAAAAAAAGATGCTTAATAAGACTAGTTTAACTATTGGTTATTTTTCCTATTACTACAGTGGGAAAATAAATATCTAATTTATGATAATATATTTAGTGCAGTAACATCTCCCATCAAGCAGGAAAATAAAAAAGTAACTGCTAACACATCTATTGTAGTAAGAATATCCAATTTTCAGTGGAAACTTGGTTTCTAGGTAAACCAGTAGCATCTGGTTTTGACTGCACTATACATTTTGGGCAATGTTTTAATTTTGCATTGCTAAAAAAAATAGATTTTATGAAAATTAAAGATCTTTCATATTGCAATGACTTGATAAACATATATATATATATTTTACTTTCTCTAAAAATGTACATTTTTTTGATGACAAACATATCTTGTAGTAAAAATTAGTACACAAGTTTTCATAATGGTTTTGTATAAACTAGAAATAATCTATACTTTCTGTCTATTAAATATTAACATTAATAATAAATAACTTACTGTGACTTAAACCTTGTTGCATATATTCTAAATGATTAACACTGGTATTTGATATATATTTCATCATAAAATCTCTTGGA
Source organism: Nautilus pompilius (assembly GCA_018389105.1). Classification (NCBI taxonomy): domain Eukaryota; kingdom Metazoa; phylum Mollusca; class Cephalopoda; order Nautilida; family Nautilidae; genus Nautilus; species Nautilus pompilius. The sequence goes on from JACATO010000120.1 coordinate 1,179,338, forward strand.
TGTGTATATATATATATATAGCAGTAATTGTTATGATGAACAAGCACAATATAAACTCGAAAAATTTATAAAAATTGCTTTGCTGAGAATTACTAAAATAAACCTGAGATAATGCCAAAAATGTGTAACTTTATATGTGGTTTAGATAATTCAATTTACTGAGTGCTTGGATAGTGTTAAAAAACACTTTGGCAAAAGTGAGATACAAAGACAAGTGAATAAAATAATAAAACATCCACATAAACAAATTATATCTAAAATGGAAGCAAATAGAGATATTTTGTACTTGTGAATATTTTCAAAACGGGATAAAGTAGTGTAATAGACTTTTAAATGTCTCAGTAATATATTCTAATTAATAGCAACAAAAAGTAATTTTTTCTTTTAAATTAGAATTAAACAATGAACTTAAAACTACTATCAGAATTGTTGCTTTATATTAAAAATTAAATTTTTATTGTAAATGTTTTTTTCAAAAAACTATATCTTGGCAAACAAAACTCAAGTTGACATGGATCACCTCTCATAGTTAAAATTAATACTGAGTAATCTGATGTCATTTCCCTTCCACTCCCATATATATTTAACAAATATAGAAAAATTTATTTCTATGCAATGGAAACAAAAACATTAAAAAAATTATTTGATCAACATAATTTCAATCTTAATTAGTAGAATGAGAAATGAATCTTTATTGTGGCTTTTCTGTTTGTCTACGAATTGAGAAGCATTCTTTTGATGTTTCACATTTCAACAATAATTAATTACAAATTACTGGTCCGGGAAATTGAATGTATCTTCCTTGGTCTGAAAATCAACAAATTAAATGTTAAGTGCACATTTTTTTTGTTGAAACAAAATTTTCGTACAATATGTAATAGCATTATCTTTCATCTTTGTGTACCTTGGTAATGGACCAATATTGGACAATCACCTTTCACCATATAATCTGTATTCATAAATGACAATTAGGTGGATAGATTTCACTTAAGAACATGCTGTTTGATTTTGTATAGGCAGATATGGTTCTATAATATACTCATTATACTAAAGAATTTCCTGCTACATAATTACAGTGGTGTGCAAAAGTTTTGCATAAAAATAATTTTTCCTGTAAATTAGCTTGCATTTTGTCGAAAGCAGTTGTTATCAAATCTTGTTCATTAAAGTATTTCTATATTACTGTTGTGCATCTATTTCAATAATATCAAGCATATTGTTTCATTGTAAGAAAAGTTATAATTTTTAGAAAATCATTTGCATCAAATCAACGTGTGCAAAAGTGTTGCATAAAATCTAGACAGCTATCTAATCAATTCAGATTCAATTCCAATTATGCAGAAAGTGATCAGATCTATAAATAATGAGTAGAATATCTGAAATTCTTGATAACTTGTTGACAACAACGAGGCATGCTGGCTACCAAATGCTGACAATTGTCACTACTGAACTCCGACCAGGCTTCCTCGATTTTCCGTTTCAAATCGGTTTTATTTTTCGGATTTTTGGCACTAACACTGAGTTTAATCAAGTGCCAAATGTTTTCGATGGGATTGAGATCTGGGCTTTGGGCCAGCCATTCGAGGAGGGGGATTGGCAACTCTGCCATCAAGGCCTTGACACTCCTAGCTGTGTGGATGCAGGTGTTGTCCTGCTGATAGATGGCCGTCAGGGGCATGTGGTCACAAATATACGGTTTGACAATGTCCGAGACAATCTTAGCATAGTCATGAGCATTCATTCAACCCTCCACGTGATACAACCGATCGACACCGGATGATTGAAAACAGCCCCAAATCATGGCCGAATCTCCCCCTGCTTGCAGAGTCAGTCAAATGCAACTAGGATGGTATTCCTCGGACGCTAATCGCCAAACTTACACCCAACCCACCAAGTGGACTCTCACAAATTTGCTTTCATCGGAAAACAACACTCAGGCCCACTGGGCCACAGTCCAGTGGAGATGGTCGTGAGCCCACTGCAGTCGCTTTTGACGATTGTCCAGGCTGATGAACGGCTTCTTCTGTGCCGATCGCCTGAACAGTCCCATGTGGATCAAACGCCGTCTGATGGTGCACGAGGCCAACTGGATCCCATGGTGTCTTGACAAAGCAGTCTGGATGTTGGTGGAAGTGCGGAATTGGTCCAAGTTCGACATGCAGGCGATCAGACGATCCTGTCGAGCTGTTGTTTTCCGTAGTCTGTCGGCTCTGCGTTTTGAAATTAGGCTCCCATCAGCTTTCCAACATTTCAGGGTGCAAGATATCATTGACTGATTGCAACTGATACGATCTGCAGTGACCCACTCAGTTTCACCATCTTTCATGCGAACAATTGTGGCCCGCTGTTCATGGGTCAAATATCGGGCTCTTGGCATCACTATATTGAACAAAAATGAATCAGAATAGTGGAAAATGGCATATTTTCATATTTATATTCTACTATCCTAAACTATTATAGCACAAAATATATATTCTAATATTTTGTAGTTTATGCAACACTTTTGCACATGCCAATTTCATGCAAATTATTTTATTAATATTTAAATTTTGACTGTGCAATTACAAAGTGGATCTTAGTGTTATAAATCATTTAAAGACACTGATACCTTTCAATTAAAACAGAAAACATACAATAGTTACTAATTTCTACAAAATAAGAACTCATTTTCTGAGTATAGTAATTTTTATGCAAGACTTTTGCACACCGCTGTACATAAAACCAATTGGATGCCTATTTGATTGTGTGGAAGTTTGCCTTATGCCAGAATTTTAATTTTTAGAAAATTATTAAACTGTATAATTACTATAGTTGAATTTTAAAAATAAATAAGAGAAATTGATAGGTGTCATTTTTAATTCTTTTTTTTTAAAACATTGGCATTAAAATTAAGATATATTTTGTATGAAGTGCATATAATTAATTATAGTTAATTTAAGATGGAAATTTGAAGATCCTTTGTTTTGCTTAACTTATGCATTCTTAAAATCACTACATTTGTTTACTGTATGATATTTAGAAAATTCATGCATTAACTACCAACTCTACTGCTGAAAATCAATTTATTAGATAATACAGTAATCCCCATGATACAGAAATGATGTGTTCCTGAAAAGTTTTCTGTAATGTGAATTTCCATAACGTGAACCTAATTTTGATGTTTATTATATATTTGGAGATGCATTCCTATGGAAACATCTTTTACTAAAGAAAGTAATAAAAACACTCTTACGAATGAAAATAGACCTTTTAAAACACATCTAATAGATAATTGATTCTTTGTGATATAACAATATTACACAAAAGAAATTCATTTAACTCACCAAAAAAGATGTTGATTGGTGAATGAAGTGATACTGACCAGGATATCTTGCAATGGGAATTACTGGGGGGGGGGCAGTACTAACTTCTGCCTCATCCTGTAATTCATCATCTTGTGATTCAGGCTCTGCTCCTGCAACAAAAAATGTAGCCAAAGTTGTTTTCAGTTTACAGTGCATCTTCTCTTTATACAGTTCCCTGTAACAGTTTAAGTCATCATTAACTACTCTTGCTACTTTATGACTACATTCACAATTGAGGTCATTAACGGCAAAGATTTGCAGTCCTTCTATAAGTGCAAAGGCCTGGGACATTTGCTTTGTAGTCAACTCAAGTTGGGCATGTGGAGCTTTTACACTCCTCTTCTCTAAGCTCGTTCTTGTTCCACCAGAATTAGATCCTCATTGGACAAACCTTCTCCATGAGCCTGTAGCAATTCAACCATATCATCTTCTATGACATCTGTAAAGCCAACATCTTTTGCAAGTGTCACAATGTTTTTTTAAAACTTTTTGTTTGCTTTGTGTTTGGGGAAAACCTTCAAAGTCGTGAATACACTCTGGCCATATATGTTTTTATGCACCATTCCTAGCCGATTGTTTCACTTCACCCCACGATTTGGCGATATTGTTTAGGGCATCTATGACATTGTACATTTTCCAGAAGTTGCAAACTAAGTTTGTCTTCCCCTTCAATTGCTTCAAAGAGTTGTCAAAAAATTCTTCAAAGATAATACGCCTTGAAGTTGGTGATCACCTTAATCCATTGGCTAGAGCAAGGCAGTTGAGTTTTGGGGGATGTACTCCACTCTGACATTGTCAGAAATATCATTCAATTTTACGCTTTCCACAATATTTTTCAACAGCAGGGCAAAATGAATTTTAAGGCATAATGCAACCACAAACATATGTGTACAGACTTTAGCCAGAAGAAAACAAGATAATGATGGATGAAAGTCATAATGCTACACATTGTACAACATCTATCCAAAAAGAAACTGAACTTTTTAAAAAACAAATTTATTGCTTTACTTACAATTTAATCAGACTTGTCTCCTTCAAAATAGTTCCTCCACTGTTGATACACTGCCCCCCCCCCTCCAGCATTTTTTCCAGTTTTGGAACGCATTTTCAGGGATAGTGCATAGTTCTCATAGTGAATTTTCTTCGATCTCTTCTGTCGTTTGAAATCGGTTACCTTTCAGGATGGATTTAAATTTTGGGAACAAAAAAAAGTCCGCAGGAGCCAAATCTGGAGAGTAGAATGACTGGAGGATGAGAGTCATCTCGTTCTTTGCCAAAAAGTCACAGATTAGGAGTGAATCATAAGCAGGTGCGTTGTCGTGGTGCAGCATCCAGGTTTTGTTTTTCCATGCCTCAGGCCTCCTTTGCACTGCCTCCCTCAACCACCTCAGGACATCTAAGTAAAACTCTTTATTGATCGTCTGACCACGTGGAACAAACTCATGATGAATAATGCCCTTCCAATCAAAAAAGATGATCAACATCACCTTCACATTTAAGCGATTCTGACATGCTTTTTTTTGGTTGCTGCGATGACTGCCTTTTTGTTTTGACATTGTAGCTGTACACCCATGTTTCGTCACCTGTTATGATACTTTTCAGAAAACTTTCATCAGCATTCGAACGATCAAAGAGTTCCTGACTGACTGTGACTTGGTTCTTTTTGTTTATCTGTCAGCAGACGCAGCACAAATTTTACGACTACACGATGCATGTTCGATTTTTCTTTTAAAATCATGTGGCACGAACTTTTACAGATGCCTACTTCGGAAACTTCACGGACAGTCAGGCGACAATTTCCACGGATCACAGCACACACTTTCTCAATGTGATCATCGTCCATTGTCGTGGAAGGTCGTCCAGATTTGGGATTGTCTTCAGTGGATGTTCTTCCCGATTTGAAATGCTGGTACCATTGCATATGGCTCAAACAATCCTCCTCATAGGCCTGTTACAACATTAGAAAAGTCTTCATAAAAGGTTTTCCCAATTTGAAACAGAATTTCACACAAACACGTTGCTCTTCAAGATCCTTCATTGTTCAACTTGTGACAAATCGCCAAGTACACTAAACATACGTTCACTCTAGCACATGTAGATTGATGACTAACTGACTTGGTGTGATGCAGCTATTATTAGACTGAAGGTCAAGGTCACCAATACACAGCACTGCAGTTGCGAGCACGCTGCAGTGGCTGGTTGGCATGCTGTTTTAAGAGTTCGGTTTCTTTTTGGACAGACTTGTATATCCATGCTTTCAAGCAAATGTGCAAAATGTTATATTATTCTTTGGTGTGTTTTTAAAATGTTGAAAATTTTCTCAATTTCCATAAATGTGAATTTCCAGGCCGTTTCCCGAATTTGGTGGTGATGATTTACATTTTGCATAAGAGCAAATTTCTGTATCCCGAATTACCGTATCGCGGGAAATTACTGTAAATGAATCCTACTTTTTGTAATATGATTCATATATGTATGTATGTATATATGCATGCATGCTTGTGTTGTATTGTATTGGTTCTAATTTCTGCTCCTGGTTCAATAATTGCTCCCTACACACTTAAGCCACAAAAATTTATTTAAAAAAACACTCATTTATCTACATTCATAAATATTCCACTTCATTTATTGAAGAATTTACTTTGTAGACATGATAACCCTTGATCATTGCATTTACAGATACTAAATGAAATCAGCCATTTTAGTTTAAGTCAGTTGTAGCCTTCTTGAATGTCCTTTTCTTCATTTAAGTATTGATGCCAGGGATGAATATAGATTGTTTATTTATGATGTTTGTTGATGTATTTCTCTACTTATGTAGTTACATAGGATTCATGAGATATCACTGAGTCTGGTAATGCTTGTATTGAAGTGATTCATGTGCAATGACTATATCAGATTATCCTTTGCTGTGCTGTACTTTTACCACATTAGGTTTTTTTACTACTGTATCTTGTGGAAGATTTAAAATGTAAAACAGAGAAAGTTACATGATCAGGTTCAGTCTACATGCTACAAACTATGTAGAATCCACAATGGCATGGAAATTTGTTATGGATAGAAAAAGAATTTGAGAGTGGATAAAAACAACTTGACATGGGAAAATTGATTATGGACCTGTTCAATACAAGAAACTGGCTATTTAGGGGTAATGAGAAACTGCAAGATGCTAAAACAGATAATCTGGTATACCAAATTTCATGATTGTGGCTTATTAATCACAGGAAAACACAAAACTTGAGGCACAGGAAATTTTTTAATCTCTGCTTGTCACAGAAATTTTCAGTATAAGCATTATATGGCTTTGCAAATGGCTAAAGTACCACATTGCCTCAACTTGAGGTAGAAAATGTGGAAACATTTCAACATCATTAGAATGTGACAGCAGACAAGTAGTTTATTGTCAATGTTGAAAACATGGATAGGACAGCTGTCTATTTTGACATTCTGGACAACTTAACTCTGTACCACTTCAGATAGAAACCATCTTAATCAAATCAACTGAGTATGAGAAAGACAGCATGACAGTCATGTTCATTGTGATGGCATTGGGTGAAAACTATCTTTTGCTGTGCCTATGTTTTTGAAAGGGGAATGAAAATTATCTGCTTTGTCAATTGTTTTAGTTTTAATCAGAATGAGCTTAAATGCTTGGCTAAATGAAGACCATTCTCTACTGGTTGTGAAACATGTGCGGTTGGCATACCCAATGGACACTTCTTGTTTGGGACTTGTTTAGGACATAGCACTGAAGCAGTAAAAGAGATGGCGAGCAAGCATGTATGAGGTTGATGCAATTCAGATGTTGCGTTGGTTCCAGATGATTACACTGGCTTAGTACCATCAGCTGATATATAGGCATATCTCTTATAGTGCTCAGGATGTGTTCTTGTTAAATGGAACACTATACGAAACAGTGCTATAGGAGGTCATCATAACATTTAGGAATTTTTCTCCAGGATAAAGAGCATTATAAGGAAACAGTGCTATAAAAAGCAACACTATAGGGGGGGGGCATGCCTGTATCTTGAAATTGGCCATCCAAACAAAATGACCAAGACAAATTGGATGATTAAATGGTAAATACAAAGCACAGCTACGTGAAAGGTGGGCATATGAAAAAGTCTTGAGCCTTGCCTCTTCTTTCATTGACTCAAGAATGCATAGAATTCCTTTTTTATGAATGTGATCACAAAAAGTTTCAAGATCACCGGCATATCTAATGCTTGGAACATGGATTCTAATTCAGATGAAAATGGATTGGAGATTCCAGTAGTATTCATGTTGCAGGAGTGCAGAGTGTCAAACACGATGTGAGAAATGATTATACCTGATGTGGAGAATGAAGAGCTAGAACAAATATTGCAATGATGAAGTCTAATGAATCTGTAAAACCAAGTTCAGTTGGTTTGTGTCTATTTGCATTTTTTTTTTTTTTTCCTGAGAGAGGCAAAATGTTTCCAAGACAGTTCGCTTGTTCAGATTATGTTTGTTGTGTGATATTTTTTTCTTGTTGTGTGCCACTGATAAAGCAACTGCAAGTAGAATTGTTTCAATGATGTTTTAATGCTTTTTTTTCACATTTTCATTACATATAAGATCTATGCTGTTCATCATGTGTGTTCATAGCCACGTCATCTGGAGATGTTCTCACACAGTTTAGCTACCATACTGACTGTTGCTGACTGTGAAGGTTTGGGTTTCATTTGAAATTTTCAGCAGAACCCCCCCCCATTCTGTTTTTTTTGGTGGAGATAGAAACTATTAACCTCAGCATATAATGGAACCTGTCTAGGAAACTGACCAACAAAGAATGGCTCTTACACTGTCTGCTAGAACAACTTTAGGTTAATTTGTGTTTTGGTTTACGTTTTTGTTATTTTGTGCACTACTGTCATTCATTAACAGATATTGTGTATAATCAATCTAATTGATATTTACACCAGCTACATAACACGACATAACTGATTTTAACAGGTTGTATGCAGTAATAATATAGCGGCATTATAATTAAAAGCTGCTGTGGCTTACATGAAAACCTTTTTAATTAAGCTGTTATTTTATCTTGTAAACCTAGGTGAATGATGAAAGAGTGGACAATCCCAGTTGCTAAACAGAAAGTTGTTCATTTCCTTGAAGCTTATGTGATTTGGCTAAAGACTGGGTGTATTTTGACTTAAAGACAAACATTGCATGTAAAATGTACATACCAGGCAAGCTAGACATTAAACAAAGAAAGAAAAAAAACAGAGAAAATAGAATCATGCCATTTTTCAGTTTTTAAAATCAGTGATAGATTTTGTTGCCTTGACAAGAAAGTGTGGAAAATATTGCTGCAAAGTGGGAGATTCATACCAGACCTTTGCAAATTGTTACATCACACAAATAGTTGTTACATTTGTGTTTTTAAGTCCAACATATATTTTGTATAAATATAATACTTAAAAGAAAATTGTTTAATATTTTAAAGAATTATTTAGTAAAATACTTTTTGATAATTGTATGTTTTTTTTTTTTTGTATAACTGAGATAGCATTACAACAGCAGTAGTTTATCTGGCTTGAAGTTTTACGATTATATTAACGACTTCTACCATTTTTTGCATGCCTTATCAGAACATAAACTATATGTGACTAATCTGAATAGCTATTAGATCTAATGAAAAACCACTGCTCTATAGCATGATATTTTGCTGCATCCACTTTCAAAATGTATACCAAAATAAGTTTTCTTCTGTCAGTGTTGTCTAAGAATATTTCTGTGTCCATCATTGACCTTTGACTTCCTGGTTCTGTAGCAGTCATATTATTTAAATGATTCTGAGCTTACAGATATTGGAGATAAAACAAACAATGATCATCATTTTGCACAGATTACAGTCAGTATGAAATAGCTAATGTTTCAAAGACTTGTATTAAAACAACTACCAAAAACCTTACAAAATGTTTGGTAAAAGATAAATTTAGGTTTGGAAATTAAAATAGATGAGGAATGATGACGATATCCTTCAGAGATGGCTATACCCAGGTCTTAGCTAGCAGAGTATCTTTTTCAAAGATAGCACTGGTACATAAACCAGCCCTTTTTCTGGTTTAAAAATAATTTACTGAAGTTTGATTAAATGAATGCATTGCTTCTAAGAAGCCTTTTAATCAGAGCTACAAATAATATCAAGAGATAGGTATAAAGCGGACAAGAATCACAAGAACTGGACTGAGAAATTCGTGTTATGAGTTAACGAATCCAGGTTCAAGCTTTTTACTTTCAAGATGAATCAGTATCACTCAACTTTCTGGAAACAATTTTTCAAATTATTTTCTGGTACCCAATGTTAAACATGGCAGAAGTTCCATGACCTTTATAATTTTGATGGAATTCTCAACTATGTTTAGATACAAAAGCATCATTGCTATACCTTTGTGGTCAGTGTCTTATCAGTTTCAATAAACAGTCATTACAAATACACCACAGACGTTGGCAAGGCATGTTTGCTCGCAAGAAAGATACTTGTGAAATGGCCTCCGCAAAGAAGTGCAGACCTAAATGTCATCAAAACAATAAGAGATGATTTTGATGGTAAGGAGCTAAAAGCTTGTCCAATAATCCAGGATGAACTTTGGAGAGTTTTAGAGACTGCCTGGAAGAATATACTTCATAATGTCATCAAGTAACACTGCTCTGCTGTAAATAAATGCATCCCGACAGTTCTGTGCTAAAGGGGGAGGCGTTAAAAATATTGATTTCTAGTTTCTGATACAGCTTAAATAGCTCTACAAAAATGTTCTTTCTGTAATGGAATAGTTTACTGTTATCTTAGAAATTTTCTCTAACTTAAACAAAAATTAAATTTAAAGAATTTGATTTTTTTTAAAAAAATATGTATATAATTTCACCTAGTTAATTCACAATTCTTAACTTGCTGAATTTTGCATAAATTTTTGTTAGTAAATATATGATTTCTGTTTCTCACAAAATTTTAACTTAGAATAATTCTTGAAAACTGATTAAAAATGAAATTAAAGTATAAAAGCTAGCTTCTGACCATATTGAAAATAACAAAAAAAAAACAGCATTAAAATGTTTATTGGCAAGGGTAAAACAGTTGATCACTTTTAGTTAACAACAAAGTTTTTTGACATCATTATTAATAATATTTCATACATTAATTCAAAATAGTTTACATGGGTTGGATATTCACATAAACAAACTAAACAGATTATTGTTGCCTTCTTGCTGAAAATATAGTCTTCCATTTTATAATTTAACTATGGTATTTTAATTAATTTTTTGTGCAGTAAAAAAAAAAAAGAATTGACTACAGAAGGTTCCAACAAAATGACCATTTTAGTAGTGAAACATAGGTGATCATTTTCTGATTCTTCCATTATTAAATAAATTAATTTCCAGAAAATATCCTTTTTGATAGTGTGTCACTTATAAGATTTAGTTGATTTTATCTTCCAGTGAGAAAGCAGTAATAAATTTTGTTTCAGAGAAATGTTCAAGTTAATCTCCAGTCATAATCTAGATCATTTAGAGAATGTGAGGTTAGCAGAAACAAAGGGATTTAAAAAGTAAAAATTAAATCTGATTATGGATTAATGCCATTAGTATATATTGTTTCTTCTGTTGTTTTTTTAATATCTTGTTTTCATCTCTTTTGTCAAATGACTAAAAAACATCAAAAAACCATTTACCTTGTCATTATTTCTGTAAGTTTAATAGAACACCATTAAGATTTTAATAGTGAATGAAGAATTTTGAAAATAAACTGGATGCAGTATCAACTCTTTTGGTGCTTGTATAATTTTTATTGAAAATTCAAATTGAAACTGATATTGTAATTTTTCTTCTAATGCATGTAATATGTATTACATGTACCTTGTGATGATCATTTTGCATTGCTCACTGATAAGTTTAGCTACACAATTTCAGTCAAACTACAGGTATAAAAAAAAGTTAAATAAAATGTTTTCATTGCAGAAGTCTTTTAGTTGTGCATGATTGCAGGTATCTGTGTACCATTTGTGAAATTAAATCCTAAAATTTGTATAAATGTAGTATTTTTCTCAAATACAATGTTTGTACATGTATTTTCTGATCCACTTTATGTATGGATATTGTACATTTTTGGCAACTTTTTATTAGTTTGTTTGTTTCTTTCTTTCTAATTTAGATTCATAAAACTATAGAAAAAAGAAAGTAATTTGTAATTAATTGCAATTTTATTAGAAACTACAATATAATAATTAATATAAAGTTTTATCAATTCTGTTTCAAACATTTATTTATGAAGTAAGTTATTGGTTTTAAAATAATTTGGAATTCCTATGTGTTCCTACTGATATGTAAAGCAAAAATTCTATTTATCAATATGTCATTGTTTACTAGGCTATAGCAAAGGTGTATACATAATTGTGGGACAGTCTTCTTATATATATATTTGTTGTTGTTGTTTATGCATGGATGAATCATGTTATTTTTGTTGTAAAAAAAATCAAAACATCCAAACAAATTATGCTTATAGAGAGATGATGATGAAAGCACGAGGGCATTGCAGTCGTGGTCAACAAGAAATTTTTGTTATTGAAAACAGGAGAATAAACACACAAATTTATTGGAGTAAAACTTTGTTTTATCATTTGTGGAAGGCACTCTGGACTAACACAGGTGTGACAATCCAGAGTGAACGAAGTAAGAGAAGGAAACAAACTTTTTTTTAAATATCAGCTTAGTCTGAACATCATCATTTATCACCATGACAACAAAGGTAGAGTACTTTTCACTCACATATCTTAATAGATCATACAATATCACAATATTTGTTTTTTATAAAAAATGTTAAAAAGCAAACACTAGTTTTTGTTTAGTTTTCAAGAAAATAACTCAAAGAAAGACATTTTGTCTATGGGTTTTTTAATAATAAATTGCTGATGAAAAAAATAATAAAGAAGGGTTGTTGTAAGAAAAGCATTGGTTGTCCAGACTAGACCGAAAAAAAAAGTTTAGACCTCATAGAGAGAATTTAACTGCTCAGAGATAAGCAAATGTGCAAAAGATTTAAAATGAAAGATGCTTAATTATACATGTTACAGTTAATAACTTTAGGATGCTTTCAATGGGGAAGTACCAAATTACAGCAAGAAATAAAATCTAGTTTAAACCACATATGACCCTGATTTGTACAAGATTATGATACTACTTTCTTAACTATTAAATACAAAATGGATAGACAAAACTTCAGACGTAACTCATTCCAACATTTCTACCATTAAAAAATCAAAGAAAACAATATACATGTAGATATAGTAATTTATGATTAAGCCAGTTGTGAAGTACCTAACTTTAATAACACTTCATTTGACCATTTAAACTGTGGCAGTGCAAAAATCAAAACAAACAACTATCATTGTTCTTGAAGGATACTAACTGCCTGCTGCTGCTAAACATCCATGGCAAGAGCTATTATGTGAGAGGGGAGAAACTACAGAAAGCCTTGCTATCATATCATGAATATTACATGGAACAGAATGTTGAAAAACCTTCTGGCACAATACAGAACAGCAAGCACTCAAACACAATCTAGCAAACCAATATTGATTAGTTATCAACCATCTTCGTGTACTGACCCATTATTTGGTATTGTACAATAAAATATCAGCAAGCAGAAAAACATACTGCATTATCATAGATTTTTAAAATATATTTCTTTTTAATTTTATAGAATCAAAGGCAATTTATGCAGAACTCTGATAAATATAACTTCTAGCAGACAAGTTTGATCTTGTTTAAACCAAAATCAAATTAGCAATTATATTTGAGTTATAGAGTGATGATGTGGATTTGAGGAAAAAATCTCCTCTACATCTGGTTTTAGCAACAGGAGCATCGATTCAGATTACAACAATTCATATAATTACTCTATTATCACAAAAAGAAACCAAATTTTGGCAAACAAACAGAGCCATGATTTTTGGGAAGAATCACTGGTACCATAGCCAGAAGCACAGTGACAGTAGATAATTGTTTCCTGCACAGTTTACTATTATCTACACAGCTATATATCTGTTCCCCTTATCTCTGCAATAATTCCAGATTATTAAGTGATCCATCTTTATTGATGCATATTTTTATTTCTTCAGGTATTATAAAAGGTATTTCTAGGGCTAATGGCTATAACTGATATGGTTAATAAATTGAGGATTACATAATCCACCATCTGAAAACTTACTGTAGGTCAATGAAGCTAATAGTTCAAATTAATGCTCACTGACAGATTTTAGATACAAGAAAAATGTCATTGATATACAAATCAGACTTCCCAGAGCTAAAAAATTTACTGAATTTAAAATATACTTTTTTTAACACAAAAATTCAACCAGCTGAAGATAATTTTAAAAAATAAAAAAGAATTTAAAAATATAATCAAAATCTCACATTACACATGGAATAATAGAGTTGCAAATTTTAAACAATTAAAAAAAAAGAAATTTGACTGTGCTTTTGGTTGATCTGCAGATATTTATATTTACTTTCAAATGATAAATTTTAATCTTAATATTAATAATAAACTATTTCTTCTCAAAAGTAAACAGAAAATTGACATTTTTATATACAACTCATGTACTCAAGCACTTGCATAGATTCACTGTAGTTTGAAATCGTGACTATAGCAAATGAATTAATGGATTAAGATTATTATAGTTAACTTTAATGATAAATGCACTTGTTGTTAGAAATTTATGGATTAGTGAAGCTGAAACTTGCTATGTCTAACTTTACTGAAGGTTAGTACATTGTGAAATATAGCTTTGTGCTGAAGATCTACACTTTGCTGCGCATACAACACTCATTTTATTAGTGAAAAGTTTTAAATTGTTAAAGTTGGGCTTTCTTTTTTTTTGAAAGTTGAAAAAAAGTTCAGAAAAAATACTTTTCTTGTTTATTTCTGACTTGAAAGGAAATGCAAATTCTTTATTAAATTTTAATGATATGATAGTGTTTCACCTCTCAATTCAACTTTAATTGATTATAGCCTGCCTTTAAAGGCAGAACCTAGTTTTAATTTCTCTTTATTACATTATTTACTTTAGTTAAAAGTACATGTACAAATCAGTCTAAAAGAAATTTGTTTTTTTTTTTTTTTAAGTAGCTGCATCCCTGCAATTAAATCTATTTATACCAAAGGGAGGTAATTTTATTATAACAGGAGGGTTGCTAAAACATTGCACTCATAGTGACTGATTTAGAAGTTAACTCAAACACATTTCTGATCAAGTTATAGTTACTTGGTTTTCTCATATGTACATTTATCCTTTTTTCAAAGAAACCATAACAGGAAAAGAAAGACGAGTTCAAACATGTGTTTATATTTTGTTTATATACTAATTATAAAGTTTATTTTCGTTGACTAAGCAAAGGTACCACTACTTTAAAAAAAGTATTCCAACCTTACATATATTAACAAGAAATACTGGTTTATATAGCTTTCACTGTGAGTTAAATATTTCTAACTACTAGAATATAAAACTAGATAGCTCGTTAAAATAATTATTCAACTATTCTGATACAGTGTAGTATTTTATAAGGACACTTTTATCAATTTAGTTAGTAAATATTTATCATATTGATTAAAGCATTGTTATAAGTATTTTAATGAGGAATTTTGTTGTAGCTCAGCAGTTATAGTTGAGGTCAGCTAAAAATTTCACCTGAGAGTGCAGAAAAGCAGATGTGATATATAAAGAAATAGCGAAATCCAACTGCTGTCTTAAAACATGACTATGACGACCTTCTTAGCTAAAAAATATCAAATTGCATTCCTTGAAAGACATGGTTGATCTAATAAACTACATATTTGGGACTGGTTTGACAACTTAAAATAATATTATTTCAGACTTTTTCTCTAAAGACTTCAAATGGAACATGCTACATTACAATAGCTGTTCAAAATGTCTACTGTAGCATCTGACAACAGAGCAACACATAGCAGAAGCACACATTTTCATAAGAAGCATTAACAGTTCTTTGTTGAAGTTTGTGAATGGTAGCTGTTTTGTGGTGTACACTGTCCTTCAAAATGCCCTAAAGGAAAAAATCTGACGATATGAGATCTGGAGACCAAAACAGGCAGATATTCAGCTGATCTGCTTTATCCAATTCACCTTCCAGTAGTTTTCATTAAAAAATGTTCTCCTATTTTATCACACACTAAAAACATATGAAATCAGTGATATGCTGTTGTGTTGCATGGTACTATCACCTGTGAGTTTCTGAATGAAACTTAATGTTGATAGGAAAAACATCTTAGTATAGTAGTGTACAAATATGTGTAAACATCATTTTGGAACACCCTGTACATATAAACAAACAAAAAACAACTAATCATTGGCACACTTTTTACATGAAATGAATTTTTAATGATTATCTGTGATTCATAGGTAGTAAAAAGTGAACAAAAGACCAATATTTTATGATATGCTTTCCTAGATTTAAGCTTTCTCTGAAAATTGATGATTTCTTTGTTTTCTGTACCAAAATAGGAATTTTCAGCCTTTTCTTTTTTTTAGAAAAAAAAAAATTAGGAAATTATTATTTATTAAGAATATATCAAAATGCCATGCTGCATTTATTTTCATTTTGTATTTTTATAGACATAAAATATATACTTCAAATGTCTATAATAGTAAATAAAATAAACAAAGTGCCTAAAAACCAATTAGTCTATAAAATTCATTAAAATGTGCATTTGCTTGTTTAAAAAAATACAAAGATATTTTTAATGTGCAAATGCAGTAAGTTCCACATAGTAGTTTTAGTGCATTAAAGATTTTGAATGATTTTGTTTTTGACTTTATGAATAGTGTTAAAGCTAGTATACTACGCACTACTGATCAACTTTCGTTTATAGTTTTGATAAGGTTTTCTATTTTATAATTCTTTTTTAATTTTTCAATTTTTAAATTATTATTATTATCTAATTTTCTAGTGATGGATTTGAGATGATTTCCTGGCATTGTTTGATTCTCTGAGTGTTGATATTGGTGTCAAAGATGTCACACAATGCTGTAAACTGGCTTTCTCATCTCTTGTTAAAACAACTTTATTCTGTTTTTCTGCTTTCATCAATGCCAGCTCAGCAGCTATATTTAACCTAACTAAAAGCTAAAGGCACATTTTGAACTTGTGTCAGATTAAAAGGCTTTCAGTGCACAAGTTTCTGCTATCCTTGAACATTAACTAGATTATGCTTTTTTCTTTTTTTATGGCACACATGCACAAAAAAATAATAATTTAAGCAAATTTTGTTCTTTTACATTGATTACATTCTTTTAGTCTGAGAGGAACCATAATTAAAATTAAATGAATTTTATAATTTAGAAAAATAAAGAAAAACTGCTTGTTTTTATTTGGTTAAAATAGGAAAATGCTATTAATCTTTTAAAAAAAAAAAAAGCGTTTAACCCTGTCAAAAATGTTCACATAGTGAAGTTACCAAACATTGAAAGTATGCCGCTTTGCAATATACCAATGAGCAGTGATATCCAACCATTGCTAAGCTATGGAGACCAGAAATAGGCAGGCTGCTGAACTCTTGACCAGATTGCACAAAATCAGCATCCCTGACACTAGCACACTATAGGGCGAGACTGGTGCCCGCTAGAAACTTGAACCAGGTTATCTTTTCTGATGACAATAAATTCAACCTTCACTTTGCTGATGATCGTTAGTGCTTGCATTTGCCATTTTTATCTTTCCTTTCCAAATATCCATAAATATTCTTTGGTTCCAGTTTACATGTTTATGTTGCAATTGACTAAAATATTGTCAGTGTCAAAAAAGTATTGTTGATATAGTCACATTATGGATGCTACATCATTCTCTTCTTTAGATGAAATGTTTAAACAGTTTGCAAAATAAAATGTTCATAGTCAGCAATATTTGACTTGCTTTGTTTTTCCATGTACACTTTCTATAAACACAATGATTGTTTCTAACTCAGTGTTACTAATTACACTGTCCAACAAAATTTGATGAATTTTCTTTTACATAGAATGTTAAATGTGTATTTTATTAATATATTTTTATATTTTTTTAGACAATCAAGACAAAGAGGCAATGGTTAAAAAGTGTATTAGGTTAAACTTTAAAAGTGTTTGGCCATGCAGGATCTTTTATGTGAGACAAACTTGGTATCACGCACTAGACACCAACAGTAGTCAGCAAGTAATGCTGGCAAAGGCTTTCCTTTATACCGTGCTTCCATATCACTAATTTCCTGATGAAATCTCTTTCCGTGTTCATCAGATACATGAGACGCATTGTCAGGAAAAAAGTCTAGATGAGAATCAAGAAAATGAAGTTTAAGTGACATATTACAGCCAAGTTTTTCAAAGTTTTTAATTAGATCTTTGACCAGGGATTCAAAATTTGAAGCTTTATGTCTCCCAAGAAAGCCACTGACAACATTTCGAAAAGAGCACCATGCTGCTTTTTGGACAGGGGTCAGAATGTTTTCGAAGCTTTGATCATTTAACAACTGCCGTACCTGTGGTCCAACAAATATGCCTTCTGTAATTTTGGCAGTGCTAAGTTTTGGAAATTTTGCCTTTAGAAAGTTCATTGCCTCACAGTCTTTATCAAATGCCTTCACAAACTGCTTTATAACTCCTAATTCAATGTGAAGGGGTGGCAGAAGAATCTTATTTGATGGCACAAGTGGGGAATTGGCAATATTCTTGAGCCCCACTGTTAATTCCTTGCATTAGTGGCCGTCTTTTGCCCGTGAATCCCAAAGGCACAAAAAACAGCAAAACTTTGTATATCCAGTTTGTAGTCCAGTTAACATTGCAATAACTTTTAGATCTGCACAAATTACCCACTGATGTTTATTGTACTGAAGAGCATTTAGAATAACCTTTAGATTGTTGTATGTTTCTCTTAGTACCATGGAATGCACAACAAGAACAGATTGTAATTGATTCCCATTATGCAGTAATTCAGCCTTCACACTGTACTTTGAGGCATCAATAAAAAGGCGCCATTCAGAAGGATCATGTTCCAATTCCAAAAAATAAAATAGGCCTTTGATGTCATAGCAAAAACAGAGGTCATACTCCATTTTAAAAAAAGACTCTAAATTTTGTGAACATTTGCAATAAAATGATATTTTAGCACCTTTTCAAGTACATTTTTCTCCTTAAGTCTTGATGCCAGAATTTCACTCTGTTCTTTATTCAACTTAAGATCTTTTATCAAATCACTTAAGTCATTCTGTGTAAAAAGTTGTGGTCTCTCACCTAATTCTGACGCTGATGCAATGAATTCGGGATCTTTGTTCATAGTGCTGCTTTCATTTTTGGTGTCTTCAGAATCAGTATCTTTGTCTTCAGGCAAGAAATCAGGTTTCTTGGGCACTGGAATCGAATGTGAATGCTGTACTGGACGAGAAGCTGACCGAAAATTGGGATAATATATATTTCCAGTTCTAATGCCAGTGAGAGCGACATTAGTACAACAAAAATAGCAATCGTCAATGTGATTTTGTGGTTCTCGCCAAATCGTGGGAATACCGAATGGCATAGAGTAGCCAGTGTTGAGCCACATGCTTAGCCTTGAAACACAGTTTGTACAACAATATTGCGGTGCCCAACTTGCCGAATCCACTTTTGTATCAAAATAGGCTGTATAGAGATTTCTAATATGCTTATTTATTACATGCTGCTTCTTTTTAGCAACATATTCACCGCAGATGTAACAAAAATTATTCTTGTCATTCTTACAGCAGCGACCAGAAGTTGAAGTTGCCATTGTATCATTTATTCTTATCTAAAAATAAACAATATAGAGTTAGGTAAGTGAGTAGTAATCTTATAATTATAATAAGCTCAAATGTAAGTCTGTAATTAATAGTGATTTGCTTTTGAATCAGCAATAATCAAAATCTTAAATTTACACAAAAACTACCCGTTAAATGTATAAAAATAAATGCATTTCCGTAATCCTCGTAAAATTTTAGTTTGGAAACATGCATTACATGTAGTTAATAACAGTTCCACTGGGGTTCTGTTTGGTACTGTGTATGATGTTCTTTATGTTGCAAGATAGCAAGTTAATACTTTTAGTCATTTCTGGTCCTCTGCTTGCAATATCTTCATGCTCTTTAGCATTGTCCAGTTTTGACCAATTTTTATGTTTTATCTCATTTATTTATACTCAAAACAGTATAACTTGCTGGTGAATAATTATGTTGTTTTTCTTCTTATAGTGGTTGAACTTATCAGAAATTAACTGGAGCCCATTATTAATGGTCAGGGTTATAGGCAGACGTTAACCACTAACATTTTATCTAACTGATGGTGTGATCCATGATGTCACTGTTGATGTAATCTCCACTTCATAACTGTGTGTGTAGTATTTCACCACAACAAAGAGAAATTAATCTGCTAACATTGATCCAAAGAGATCAATCACTAAATCTTGCCACTTGCCCAGGCCAATTTTGTTGACATAAGAGACTCCATCTGGATACTTTTGTTCATCCTGGTTAATCCATGGCCACCACACTTTTGTCAGCAAAACTAACTTGCTGAACTCACAGTTCAACTTGCACATGATTATACTTTATGCTCCTCATGTCAATTTAGTTATCCTGCAATATGCATATTTGAACCTTTGACAGTTCAAGAGCTTGAGAGTTTCCTTCCACCTTGTATGTCCTCATAACTTTGGGTGTGACTTTCTGTGTGCTGACTTTCTCATATTCATTTGCCTCATTCTGGGGCTTACATTAGCATGCTGTTGTTGTTGGGCTTACATTTTACACTATAGTCATATGCCTGCAATCATTATACCCACTGCTTGATTCTGGTTGATGGCTTAAATTTTGTGGAGTGCAGGATCTCAAGTGGTTTATGATCTATAACAAGCAAGAACTTTGTTTCATACAAGAAGATGCAAAACAATTTAAACCCTATGGTACCAAGGACCTTTTCTATATGACTACCTTCTTTTGACATCATTTAAGCTATAGCTTGCATATGTGATGACAGAATTTATTCTTCTGGTTTTGTGCAATCATTGCACATAGCTCCAGTGGGCTTGCATCTGTAATGGCATACATCTTTGCATTTCTTTCATATTACCCAAGTATGCCAGCATTCTCTAACTCTGTTTTTAGGTTTTCTTTAAACATCCTAGCTTATTCCTGTCCCCACTGGAAATTAACTTTTTTTAAAGTCAGATGACAAAATGGTTCTGACACTATCATCAGATTGAGAATTAAATGTGCGCTATAATCAACCTCTGTCATATTTTGTAGTTTTCATCTATCTACAACTGCTTTGGCTTTGACCTTTCCTTCTGATGTACCAACTATGTGTGCTTACAACACCATGCCATAGAAACTCATTTCATTTACACCACAGTGACATTTTAAATTCTGCATTAGTCTTATGTCATTCAAGTGCTGCAATACTTTATATAACCTTTTGCTGTGCAATGTGTTTTTATTTAACTTTCCAGAGATATGTCAGAGATGTTGTGCACATCATTGATTTCCTGAATAACACTTGGATCACCTGCTGACAAAATATCAAACATAGGATGCTTATACTGGTATTATCTTTATGTGTTATAAATGTTGTGTTTATGTGTCACTCTTCTTTTAGTTTGATGTAGTGATATCCTCATTTAAAATCTAATCTACTCAACCATTTGCTTCCATTAAAATTTTTTAAATGTTCTTTCATATTGGGGATTGGATATTTTCCATGCTTCACCACCTAATTTGCTTGTCACAGGAGGATACAATCTCACATCTTGATTCTTTTTTCAGTAGTACTATATCTCCATGCTCTCTAATTTACAAGCTTTCTTTATTTTGTCTCTCACACTAAATGGTGGTCTTACTGGTTTAATGTCTTTGTTTATATGTAGCTTTAACTGATAGTCTTTCAGGTTACTGATACTATTGAAGTCCACTTTGAATTCTTGTGCAAAATTTGCACTAACATCACTCACTCGGTAGCACAGCTTCAAAACACACAACTCATTTGCCATGGTACACTGGTATAAACTGGCCACTTTCTTTGATAATAGTAGATTTGGTGATTGAAGTACTTTCCCCATGTGTCATCTTTGCAGTGAAGCTGCCATTGACTTCATGGGGTTTGCTACTACTATATGCATATAGTTTCTTATCACATTTTGTCAACAAATACATAACTTTTTGTTGTTCTTTGTTTGGATCAGGTCTCACTGTCTATCACATTTGTGCTTGCACCTGAATCAATTAGCACGTAGCACTATGAAATCTATAGTCACTCTAACATATCCTGTGGGCTTATTAATATTCACTGCAAAGGTGTGCTCATTTTCACTACCACTTGATTCATTATAGCATTTACTTGACCTGTTGCTTGTTTTTTTGTGCTGGCTTTGCTTTGCTACCACTGGCATTTGTTTGCACTCTTGTGCTTTTTTTTTTCAGATTTTGTTCTAGATGTTACACAAAAATTTACAATCTTGTGGCACCTATCACACTCTGCTGCTTTTACAGAGCAACATTTGTTTTTTGTTATAATTTCTTTCTTAATTTCATTTTTAACATGTCCCTTTTTTTTTGCTTACTTGACCTGGCCCTGCCAACACCCACCCTGTTCACTGTTTTATCACCACTCATTTCTTTCATTTTAATTTTGATAATTTTCTCTACTTTCTGGGAAGTCATTTTCCACTTTCCAAGAAGTTAGCATCTTAGGAGTGATGAATAACATTTATCAATTACCTGATTACAAATGTTTTCTGGATGGTTAAAGTTATAGTTATTTGCTTGTTGGCTTATCTACTGTCTCCTCATCATTCTGTGTTGTATATTTGTATAAGTGTTTTTCATATGGAGTGTTCACCTGGATCACAAAATGGTCATCAAAATTACCTAGATCTTTCATAGTCTGTGCTGTGATTATCTACTTCGGTTATGGCTTTACCTGTTTTCTCTTGCTTTTCCAGCAGTCTGTGATCTACTAAAGTGTCAAACAGGTTTTGGACATCAATACCTATAGTGCAAAGTAGCAGCACTTTTTTTCCCTCTGTTGTCAATATCTTTTGCTACAATAGAGTATTCAAACACTTTGTGCCATACTTATCTCAGCACTAGTGTGGCAGAGTCTCCCTTGCTGCTAAGTGGCAGTATTCCTCTAACCTTGATATTTATTGCTACCATTTTGATTGCACACTATCTGCTTTACTTGTTGCCAAGGAAGGAATCCTATTTTTTCCCAATGAATTTAGACGGAACAGATTTACCTTGGATATAATCACACCAATTCACTATCTGCATTCATCATCTTTATTTTCTTCCACAGATAATCATATGTACTTTCCAGTTTTTAAATATTTCCAGTCAGAACAGTACTGTTGTTATAGTCACATCATGGATACTAAAATGTGATTAGGGTATTAGGTAATGGCTATTCATTGTCATTATGTCATTGAATCATTGAACAATATCCAAATATTGCACAAAATAAAAATGAACTTTATGTGAAAGTTTATATTCAATTTTGAATTGTGTGTAAATGTTTTATCTTCAATAAATTCTTACAATTTTTATCACAATATTCCTATATTGTTTTCATCAGTATACAAATGAGTAATAGTTGCAATTTTACATGTAGATACTGAACCTGTTTTTTTCTTTCCCCAATCTTTTGTGTTAATAAAATTTTTTTAATGAATTAATAGTCATAGGACTATATTTATTTTAGAAAATATGTCAAACATGGTTTTAAAATTACTAAAATCAACACCTTTGTTTTTACTACATGGGGTTAAATAGTGTATATTGAAAAAAATCATGAAACTTCCAAGCCTTCAAAAAATAATTATTTAATATTTATTTATTTATTTTAATCCAGTGATGTAAAGTTGATAAATCAAACTCTTTAAGATTATGCAACAAACTCTGATCATCAGCCTTACTATTGATATGACTTGTACAAAATGTTTCTTAAAATGGCTAAATCAAATCAGGCCAAAGTGGAAAAAAAATTACAAAAACTGATCATGTTACCTTTTCTCAACAAATCTATTGATTTGTTAAAAAAATATGACCAAGCTATTTTCTAATTATTTCAGGCCATATATCTTATTTTTCCATCTTTTAGATAAATTGAATGTGCCACAGTCTTTTCTTGGATCACTCTCAGATAATGCAAAAGGTAAAGTGTAAGTTTTTTAAAATCCTAAAATAAGTGGTATTTTTGTGTTCATATGAATGTAAAATCATGAACAAAACCTCTGGGGTGATTCTTAAGAAGTTAATGACTGGGAAACTAAATAACAAAAAATATTTTTGCAGTGTTTTATTTTATCAATTATCATTTGTAGCAAAACAACTTTGTTTGCTAATCATACTTTCTATTCACCTTATATCTATATTGTTTGTGTGTGTGCGTGCGTGTGTGTGTGTGTGTTTCTTTACAGTAAATGTGGATAATCAGATAATATCATGGAACAAAAAAGTCATTTTAAGTTCATTCACTGATTGCCATAAAGAACCAAAAAAAAAAAAAAAAAACATATTTAGTTGATACGGTACATTAACTATGACTTGTAGTAGTTGAGTAAATTCCATGTAAAGATGCTTTTTGGTTATTTGACTTATTAATGAAGAAGTCACTTTTTTCAAGTGCATTGTTTAACCAGAAATGTTTATGCTATTATTGTATGTATTCCTGATTTATTAATGGAATGTACATATTACTTCAGTTTTCCCATTAATACACATATATTACAGTATATGATTTCTTAGCTCATATTTTAAAAAGTTCATCTGAAATATAATATGATTAACTGTGTTTATGTTATACACATTACATATGCACTCTCCAAATAAATATAGAAAGCAACAAATACACCAGTTTTTTTTTAAGTTACCCTAATTTCTGGTTTGTAAGTTGTTGCTGGTTATAAAACAAATGGGCTAAATTTCCAATTTTTCTTAACTTTATTCATAAATAAGACAATCCTAGATAAGATGAGATAGTTAACCAAAACTAGCAGGAAAATCCTATGAAGTCTTGCAAAACAGCAAAAAAAAAGAATATCGTGTATGGTACTATCATACTCATTAATATTAATAAGCTCTTTTGAACTTATCATTGAATTACTTTGTGACAAATTTTTGAAAATTATCTAACTTCTCTTCGAAGTCTTTAGGCAGTTTATGTGATATGGTTGTGTGCTGCCTGCCTTTTTCTATGCATAAAGCAGAAACACCACAATGGAGCATACGCAATTTTCTACTCCCAACTCAGCAGCGATTTGTTTCACTTTTAATCTCACTTGAACACTGTTAAGTCCACAATACGCAATGTGTTGTGTTAATATATATTCTTCTAGCTGTCTTCATTGTTTTTCCATTGAGGTATACATCTGTGATTTGCCTTTTTAGTTTTCTTTGTCATGCACAAAGCATCCTTTGTCTTGCATTATTCCTGGACACATTTTTCACTGATACCATACTTGCAATGAGCAGCCATATTCTTTAGCAAATTTTACGACTTCCAGTTTAAATGCTGCTGTGTAGGATTTATGCAATGTAACAGGTAGCATTTTGAAAATGAATAGAGTTTTTTGTATTAGGGGTTTTTATAGTCACAATTAAGATTGAAGTGGATCGAGATGGTGGTTGCTTGTTATCGATTGGATAATTAAGCATACTTTAATGAACAATGAACACTGGTCCTACTGAAATAAAACTTGTGTTTACCAAGTAGTTTCATATTACTTTTACAGCCAAGTTTTTGGATTTTGTACATTTTTTTTTTTTTTCAATATTGAGAAATTTTAATTTTATCTGTGTATATGTCAATTTGAATTATAAGACAGTAAGACAAGGCTCAGATTGTTGGTTTTAAAAAGTCTCATCTTATAACCCAGTAATTACAGTATCTTGGTTTATTCAGGTTATCTTATTCCAAAATTATCTCTAAATGTTCTTAACAAAGTCAAAATATTTGTTGAGAGAAACAAAATGTCCCACATGAAAATTCTTACATGACACTATATATATGAAAGCTGGTAAGTATCATGTGAATGCCACATAAAGTTGATGGTTTGGTTCTTATGACAATTCTGAAAAATGAAGTCAAGATATATTTTCACCAAGTGTTATGAATACTGACATCTTCCTATTGCATTGAATTACAGAAAAAAAAGAATCATTGGAAACGAGCGAAGAATAGTAGTGTACAAAAAATAAAAAGTTTAGGAACTTTTATTGGCTAAAATAATGCTAAGAGGTCATGTCATTATTTACTATACTGGTCCCTTGATTTAACACTGAGTTTGAGGGACATTAATACTGACCGTGTTATCAGTGAATCCATGTAAAATCGAGAATAGAGCAATCTGGACTTGGGAAGTAAATCCTGATAAGCCTACAACTGAAACCTGGATGTAAAGGCCTGTTGCTGATCATAATTGTTGATAATTGCAGATATATATATCGGTAGTATTCCTTGTTGTGTTGATTAAGTAATTGCTGATATTACATCATGGAAAAAATTGAGGACTGTCTATACTGTCGCTAGCAATGGTCTGGTTTTATGATATAATTATAAAATAATAAAGATCAAACCATGCTAGATGTAGTGATATGTGCACGACATACTCTGTTGTTTAAAGAATAAATTTGAACAAACATTTGTAAACCTTTGAAATATACACATGTATATATTTTCTATATTAAAGTCTATGGAAATTTAAATAAAAATTTATTTTTTAATGAAAAAGTCTGTTACTTTTTTATTGGACCAAAATCCCTTGACTCAAGCCACTTTAGTCCAGTTTCCAGGCAAACACTATCTTCAGAGCACCTGGTATGACCGTCTCATCCGTATCACTCATGTCATCAGAGTTGGACATCTCCATTGGCAAATTCACTCCATTTTGAACAGATTTCATGATATCACTCATGGAAAGCACCTAGCTAGTTGGCATTTCTTCATAATTTTCTAGCTATTTATGTACTTGGGCAGATGAAGCTTCCACTTCTGCACTGTTCAAGTGTTGTTCAAATGTGTCTGTATCTGCATCATCTAACAGATCCTTCCACTATCTTCAGGTCATGGATACACTTGCCTGACTCTGCTCCTTTTGCATCTTCACAATTACTTTTAGCTTCTCATCAACTGTATAAACTTTTCAGTTTTTGGACAACATCATAAGGGTACCAGAATTGAATAATTTTTTTTTAGATTTAAACAAGAAGTAGAACTGTTTTCAAATACATGCCATTTTACAGCAGACTTCAAATGGCATCTGCTACCACCTGTTGTTCTGATGTCTGAACACTAAGCAACAAATGGGAATGTGCTTTTGAGGCTGAATAGTATGCATTTATAGAAAGAGAGGTAGAAAATAAAACTATCAGTATAACATTTTATTGGTTTTCAATGGACATTACCAATGATAATCGCAGAGACAAACAACTATGCATGGCTGGACACAGGAACAAAGTGTACTGAGATGATTGGTAAAGGCTTTTTACCATGCTTACAGTGTTTTACATTGTTAATAACAATGTTTAATCCTCAATTTCTTGCTTTTTTCTGCGAAATACCTTACTATTTCAAAAAAATATGAGAGAGACAGCCTACCCGTGTTACATTGGATTCCACACTAAATTGATCCGCAATAAACCAAGGTACCAGTGTATTATGAAAGTTAACTTAGTCATGTGCATTATGCACTCTACAGTAGTTCACATTAAGTATACTAGGAAAAATACAAGTGTGGAGAATAAACACTTTTAATCGGAAATTTTTTTTTGTAGATAAGGGTATATGTTGGAGAGCAATATATGTTGTTTTTAGATTGTGTCATTTTAGACCTTTCATGGACTTTATAAAAGCAGAATGTTTTTGAAAAAAATATACGCATCAAGAATTTGGAACATTTAACTGTTTGGACTATTCTATTATACAGAGCCTCAAAAAATCCAACTCCATTCCATAACAGCTCACAGTAGCTGCTCATACTATAGAAATCAAATAATATTTTAGCAATGCTATAGCTAAATAAATCTGATTTGTTTACATTGTTTATTGCAGTTAACTTTTTTAAACAAGACTAAAAAAAGCATTCCTTTGATAGATGAAAAAAAAATATATATATATATATCAGTGTTTATCTACTGTTTTCATTGTACTTTTTTTTTAATTCAAGATTTTCCCATAATCACATTTTATTTTGAAAAATTCTTTACTAATTGACCAGGATAGGAATAGAGTTAGGAAACTTATTTGTTAAATATACAAATGGGAGATAATCATAATTTCACAGGTTTCTGTGGATATCTTCTCAAAGTAGATAATACTTGCCATTATTATTTACACAGCTGGTTGTGTACTTCTCTCATTATCTGCCTATGACATAAGGTAGAAGCTTTCTGCTGTTGATAACAATTTGTATGTGATATTGGTAGACAGATGAATTTTACTTGGAACTTTCCTCCAAATGTTAAATAAATTTCTTAATTAGATATGAATGGAGCCTACAATGGATAGTCATGAAACTGAACTGATAGCAGTTGGGATTAAAATTCTGTTACCTATACACTAAGCTAAGCTTTATCCATATACAGATTACCTTTTAAGAAATCTTAGATTCAACTGTCACTTGCCTCGCAGTCAAATTTAACCAACATAATATAAAAATCACTACATGTATACTGTATAAACTGCAGACACAGACACAATTATTGCTGGTACATTAGTTTTTGAAAATAAGAAGTACATATTTATATGTATACTCAGCTAGAAATTAGTGAAGAGTAGTATGTATATGGCATTAAAACTGTCATATTTTATGTTATTATTTTCATTATTTCACTGAGTAATCTCTCTCAGGACAGTGTTCAACAATAGAATACTTGTGTAATGTATACTCTAGAGATATCTTTATTGATAAGAAGAGGCACCAAGGTAGGTGATTAGTACTTTCTGATTTGGTTGATGCATGTCTTCTCTGTGATCATTACAAAGTTGTTATGTTTAACCTGTCTGTCAGATTGGCAGATTTATAGAAATATTAGTTATTATACTCAGTTTATGTTGACAATTATATATTTATCCAGTTATCTGATAATATAAATACAGCGATGAGACTAAATTATGATAAAAAAGATTGATTTTAACTAAAAACTCTTTGTGCTGGTAAACTCTCAGAAGAACCTGTGGCTAACATCTGACAAAGATGGTGGGTTCTAGGAAGCTCTATAAGACAGCTTCATAGATCATATCATCTTCATGGGCTTTTGACCTTTGGTTGTGTTCATACTGATGTTAGGCAGATGCGAATCTTGGAAGAATTTTAAAATATATAATCTTTTTCTGCCTTTGTTTTTCACTGAAAATTAAAAAGAAACTGCTTGTATGAGAAGGCATACAAATAAAAACCAGAATGATTCCCAAATTAACAAATAAATAAAAATTAGAGATAGCAAGAACAAAAGGAAATCCAAGAAATTTGTATACATTCTGAGAGAAACCAAAAAGTAGATAAGTAACAAAGTTTGTCTGTTTGTTTTCACAGAATTATAGATAAAATACTTAACAAAACCAGAGAGTAAAAAAAAAAATTTTAAAAAAGAAAATATATTTAATAAATTTTTGTAGGTCACATTTAAATACTAAGTCAGAAGTGTATACTAGTATTATGCAGCATCCAGAAAGTCTAAAAATCTTATTGTTGTTTTTTGATTTTTTTTACAGTAGAATTATCTGGTAAAAGCATGATTTAAAAAGAAATGTATGTTTGTTTCATTTGATCAAGAAAAAAATTAAATTAACATTTTTGTTTTTTTTATTTTTGATTATATAGTTATTATCCAGTGGTAAAGTTGAATTGTTGTTTCTTCCTTTCACACTTATGTAGTCTGAAGAACAATATTCAATTATTGTCTGCAAATATGAACTGCCTCTTGCTCCATGTATTGTTGACAGAATTATCTGCTTCAAATAGCTTTTGCTAGCTTCATGATGAAACATTTATCACCTTTCTTTATCATGCTTGTCAATCATATTGCTGTATAATTTATCAAGTGATAGTGGTCTCCCCTGAAGCACTGCACTGTTGATTGTTGCTGAAACAATTCAAACTTCTTTGCTTATTTAACCATTTGTTTTGCATATTTGTTTAATTGATATTGTATCATCATTATCCTTGTTTACCTTTTACAAGCAATCTTTAATTAACAGCTGAGAGTAATGAGTTACAAATGAGAGCATCACTCCAGGTCACTGTTATTATTACTTTCTGATTTGTTTGACTGTTTTTAAAGAAAAATTTGTTCATACTCACTTTAAAGCTTCTTACAGATTAAGGGCGAAAACAATTATTTGTACACTATACCTAGCATTGCTTTGGGATATTTTTTGTTTATTTAACTGCTACAATTCAAATTACTTTTCAAATAAGTAAAGTGCAGTTTTATTTACCTTGTTTCAAAACTGTAAACAACAAATAAAACTCACCATTTTACTATTTATATTGAGTGGCTAACAACACAAACTGCAAATAGATTCAGAATTGTATAATTATAGTCATTAATCTTTGTATGACCAATGATAGTCTCCAAGTATGGATAACTGATCTTCATATTTAAAAACAATTACTTATGCAGCACTGGAAAAGATGGAAAATACATTGAAGCCTAAGAACTAGATAAAATCTTAGGAGTAATGAACTAATTTTTTTGTTGGCTTAAATAAGATTTTAATAAAAAACAAAGAAAATTAATGGAAATTATCATGATCAACTATATTTGTTATTCCATTGTCAGTAATCTACCTGATTTTTTAATTCATGTATCATTCATTGTGCCATTATATCTTGAAAGAAAATCTGGTTTGCCAATGATGCATTTGTAACCCCTACAATTATTTCAAAAAATTTTAGGTACTCTATACATCAAGGAAATAACAACATTAGTATAATTGTACTGTTGGCATGAGCATACATTTTCCATACTCACACTTATCTAGTTAGTCCTTGTTTAATAGAACTTACTGTTGAATCAATTACAATTATAAATCTCACAAATTTGGCATACTACTTTCACTGTTGTATTCAGATAACTTGCACCATTTCCCTAAGTATATATATATATATAGTAAGAAATCATATTTTAGCAAACTTATTAGTTGAACATATTTGAGAAACCCATAACATAAAACAGGTAAAATTTGTGTTGTGATATAATTCTCAAGAAAAACACAGGTTTGAAATTTGAAGCTTCATCAGTTTAGAAATGGGGTTATTAATTTATCCATTTCTAATATTTAAACATGTAAATTCTTAGATATTGGCAATTTTTGTTGTTTTTTTTTTTAATTACACTTAGTTTTTAGAAATGGCTACAGTACCAGTGCAGTTTAATGTAAATTATTATTATTTGTGTTTTTTATACCTGGAGGCCATGATGTATCCAGTAGGATACCACATGGCTCATTTCTTGGCCTTATTTTCTTTGTAATAGATACATACAATGATATTTCCAATGATATTATGAGATTTAGGGTATATTAAGCTGCATTGTGGGGATAAAGATAGCAGTGGTATTGCAAATAAAGAATCCAATTTAAATCATTTATTAGATTGATCTAAAAAAAAGAAGCAAAAATGGCAAATGAAATTTAACGATTTCAGGTGCAGTTATTGTAATCTTGGGTGTAAACTGTTCATATTAGCTAGAATGTAACATCATAAAAATGATGACTAAAGACTTGCAACAAACATAAGCATCGTAAAAGTGTGTTGTTACTTATTACAAATAGGCTTGTTAAACCATATTGTAAGTTGGAACATTACATAATTTCTAGTTCTCTATAAATTATTTGTTGGACTCTTTTTGGAGTATGCAGTTTTGGGATGGAACCCTTATTATGCAGAAGTTGTAGATATTTTGGAAAATGTTCAACTGTTAATGAAATCTCAGTTATGAAGAAAAACTAACATGTCATTCTTTGAGGTGGTGTATTTGAAGTACCTAATCTATTTTTTTCAAGAAAAGAACACAGTGACAGATATGGTTTTAATATAAATATCACATCATATGATACCAGAATCATAAGTATAAACTAAATTTTCTTAAATATTCAGATATTAGAAAATTTTTTCTCAAAAATTTGTGTAGCCGTAGCTGAAAATGCTTTACTAACCAGGTACCTGAAACAGAAGGCATTAAAAATTTTTAAATAGATTTTTGCTTTGTGTTTAATATGTTAGAATTTATGCATAGGCTTTTTGTTTATTTTTCATATTTTAGCTTCACTGAAAAAAAAAATCTGTTCCCTTAAGTATGATTAGTTTTTTTTAATAAGACTTTACTTTGAAAATATTATCATTAATTTCCAATCAGTGTTATAATTTTGATTTTCTTTAAAGAAAATTGAAACAAATAATAAGAAAATGTGAAATGAATGAGGAAATTTTGTTGGTAAACAAGGAATAAAAGTGAATAAAAATTAAAGTAAAAGACAAATATTTCAGTATTAAAATATAAAACACCTCTATGTACACAGAACAATAAAATGCTGTGATATATGGTGATCGTTACATTGAAAATACTTGAACAAATGTATTATTTTAGGTTTAGAATTATTGAAAATGATTAATGTATAGAAATTAAATAATATGTAGTTTGGAATTAGAAAAAAATTCAAATAAAACTCATGATCAAAATGTAATATTTACATTTAAAACAATTTTGTGATTTTGATTGCTTTCTTTCATGGATAATATGTGGTTGGACATAACTGACATCACAGATAATAATGTTTCCAAGAAATATATTTCATTTTTAGGAGGAAATGCATTAATTTTGCAATTATACCCCAAAAAAACTTTTGGGCATTTTTTAAAATCTAAGGATAAAACTTTTCACAAAATCAGAAAGAAAAGAAATGACTTTTCGTTACATAATTTAATAACACTTCGGAGGGGAGACTATTATCTAGTAATAACTGGTTGATTTATTCTTTTTAAAAATATGATTTTAACTTTTCAAAATTCACTTTGGGTTTATATTGAATTTTGGTCTGTCTCCTCTTCATTAAACTTTTTATTTTCTTCTGTAAAACCTTTTTCTTAATGTTTTTATCATTTTTTTGGAACATCTGCTAAATGCAGTGCTTCTTTTTTGCTCTTTTCTACAGGGCTCAAACTTACTGACCCTAACATTCAACATATGCAATGCTTGTGTTTGATCTATAGCAGGGGTTGGCAATTTCTCGGACACCTGGGGCCAAATTATGGGCCCAAGATCACCTTGCGGGCTGGAGTAAAAAGAAGGACACTTATAAATGCACAAACATATTTATTGCTTTACTACTGCGTATCAGCCTTCTTAACACAATGAGAAACATGATGGTGCTTTCGCTGTGAACACAGAGATGAAATATCCGGTGAAATGCTACAAGATTTCAAAGCAAGGATATCATTGAGGTGACTATCAGTCAACTGTGCACGAAAGAGGTTCTTGGCGAGCTTCATTTGAGAAAATAATTGTTCACAACTATAAGTCGACCCAAACATCGACATGATGACATGAACCAGGCCCACAATTCCAGGAAAGCGACCACTGGGAAACATAACATCCCTGAAGAAAGCGGCGGGAGGCAATGAAGAGAAGCGAGAACGAAGCTGGTCGTCACTCTGCAACTCAATAAGCTCCATTTGGGGATCAGTAGGGGCATCGTCCACAACAATGTCAAAGGGCAACGAAAAGAACTTCATCTTGCCAGCTCGCCTGCGATAAATATGAAGCACTTTCTTACTCACCTGTGCTGGCATCGATCTTGAAGAAAATGAATGGTCGATATCGGTGAATTGCCCGCTCTTTACCGAGTTTCCTATAGCATTAGTGTGTTGGTTAACTATTTTTAGAAATGACGAATGACGACTTTTTTAAGAAAAGACTGCCCGTGGGCCGGATTCTATATTAATATGCGTAAAGGCTCGCAGGCTGCCAATTGCCGACCCCTGGTCTACAGCAATGTCCTCTTTATTATTATTATTATTATTATGGAACTTTGTATGTTTTAACTGGTTATCATTTGCCACTGATAAATTTCCTAAATTATCAAGCCTACCAGAGTTCTAGTGGAAACTTTTTTTTAATTCATGGTCTCCCACACTGAGAAGTGGTCCTGCAACTTACTCAGTATGTCAACATATGATCCCTCATCTAATCTGGTAACCAAGATAAGGATCTACAACTCTGGTTACCAAGGAAGTGTACAATGATGACTAACATTTTTTAATTCTAACCTTGATTTTTTTCATTTTACATTACTATCTCTTACTTTATTGAGGATGAATATTCTGTGCTCTTAGCAGATTTGCTGTTATCATGTTTGACATGTCAACTGATTTTCTTCATGCAGTAGCACTTTCATGAATCACTTTGGTATTGGGCTTAGATACAGAGTTGGGACAGGCATCTCAGGGGGTTGATTCCTAATTATAATTTTACTTCTTCACTTGGACTCTCTCAGGTGATTAAGTACTTAGAAAACTGGATACAAATTGCTTCTTTTTCTAGTTTAACTTTTTCAACTCTTACAAGTTCTTAATAATTTCTTTCTTTATGTTTTTAATTTGATATTGTTGAAGTCTAGGTATTGTCTATTGTGCCTCTGCTTTCTGTGCTATCTACAGGGTGTTCAGAAAGTCACTCTGCACTTACATATTTATTAACAGACATGTTTCAATATAGAATACAGGAGGTAAATATGTATGACAATTATAAACAATGTTGAAAGTGACCCCCGTTAGCATCAATACAGGTTCGTCAGTTGTTAAAACCATATTGGAATCAAAATCTGAAATATAAAAAAAAATATGATTAGAAAAGTTCACAGTGACTTTCCGAACACCCTGTATTAATCAGTTTGTCATCTTTCATGAAAACTAGAACAACCATAAAATAAAAGCTAATTGTTTGATTTAGTCTTTATATTGTGAACTAATTTCAATACTTTTAAATGTTATAGACTTCAGGCCTGATTTTCCTTATTGTGTGGTCAGATGATAATTTTTTTGGCTTCTTATGCTGTTTTTAAAACAACAGCAGAATTTTTTTTTACATTACTCTCTATAACATTGCTTAAGACAAATTAGTTGAAGAACAAGATTATGGAAGAAGCACCAATTAAATCTTCATAAATAAATAAATAAAACAAATAAAACAAAACAAAAGTACATTTTATTCCTTTTGAAAATTTTTTGTTTATAAATTTCAGAGTTCTTAATACTTATGTCTATTTACATATAGAAAAAGAAAGTTAATTTTTAAATTCTGTTAATAGATGTAAGGCATAAGATAAAAACAAAGTTATTGGTGGTGTGTTATTTACAGAAAGACAGAATTAGTTAATTTCCATCATCAGGGAAATATCACCAAATAGTGGGTTCATTCGTTAGTTTAATTAAAGTAGTTGTAAATTCCCTAAACAGCCTTCAGTTTTAAGTAAGATTGACTGATTTACCTTGACTGGGAAGTAATGTTGATGTTTTATCAGATCATGAATAATGTAGCAGCAGCTGCAGTAAATGCATATCATTATTTCTGGTCATGCTAATCATTGTCAATCACTATTTTTGTTTTCATCTTTATCAATAATTAAATACAAGTTACTGTATTGTGAGAATTAAAGGTTTTGGATAGTGTTTATATTAGATTTTCTTTAAATTCCCAGTCTTTATTGTCACTTGGCCTTCAGTGATTAATACTGATTTTCCAATTAAAAATACACACAATCTTTAGTGTTATCTTTAATGTACAATAGTTTTATTTGATAATATTTTTCCATAGCATTTTCAACTTTTGTTCTTGCCATCAAGTGTCCAAGAAAATTTTTACTCTCAAGTTGTCTATTTCTAAAAAGATAAATAATGTTTATGAATTAATTTAACTGTAAATAAGATTAGTTTTAATGGTATCCTTTATACTGGTGCTGTCTTTAAAATATGTATATAACTGTTGCTCTTCACTTTTGCACTATAAACATTTAATCTGAATACAATTTTACTCTGAGAGTTAATTGTAAAGATTTTCTGACTTTGCTAGGTAAGACCAGTGTCAAAATTATTCCACTGATGAAGTTTCAATCACTATTTTTGGTAGAATTGAACAAGAGTATGGTATCTAATTGGTTTTTATTTGAGATTTACATGTATTTTTTTTTATATTAAAAAAAAATCGAGATAAAATGTCCTTAAACTTTTTCATACACAAATGAAATTATTTAATTAAGAAATTTAGTATATTGATTATAAGTTACATAATAAAGTAAAATTATAGACCTTATGCATAATAATTAATAGTGTGTAGCAGAAGCTATTTAAATCCCCTATGAAAATGTTATATTTAAATTGATTCATGATACTTTTTCAGAATATTCGATAAAAGAGCAAAATCAGATCAGCAGGTACTCAATATAAAGTGTAGATATCTCCTGTAGTACTTGAACTTGAGCTCTTCAGCTTTGTTTTTCTATTGTTTGTTTGGAATATACATATTAGCTACTGTATAAAATTATTTGCAGAAATGGGTATTGTTTTTTTTAAAAAATATTTAAAATTAAAAATAATAAAACAAAATTTTCTTTTTTTCTTGACAATTTTATAACCTATCATATTAATGTGAATTATTTGTAAATTTTCCTGAAATTCTACTTAGTATATGTTTTTAAAAATATGCTGCCTACAAGAAACAGAGAGCATCCCAATAAAAATACAATTACTTGGTTTCAGATTCCTTTGGTTTGATTGATTTCATTCAAATTGCTGAAGCTGATTTTTTTAATTTAACTTTTATCAGTGGTTATCCAAACAGTTAAATGATCAGTTGATAAATGAGGCATTAAGTAAAATTAGGACAACACTTCCATCTTCTTTAAATTCACAGGCTGATTTCTAAATTGATCATTTTTAGTGACATTTACATTGATTATTTGAACATCCATTTTATAATTGTTTATTTTTTAAATTGTTTAATTGATTAACAAAATGAGATGATCAATTTTAACATGTTGGTGGTGTCTGTCTGTATGCAATTTTAAAAAGTATTTAATGGATCTGTTGCAATTTTAGTAATTAAATGCTCACCAACTCAAACCATGAAACTGGGCTGAGATGGCCTGATACCCAGGCTAAGATATTTAGTAGTGAATGCAGTAATTGGTTGGCCCCAAATGCTGCAACAGAGAATTTAATCTTAATAGACTATTCTTGTGTAAATTTTGTCACTGCCAAGAATTGTGTGTGGGTGGGGGGGGGGGGGGTAGTAAACAAACTAAAACACTGT
Source organism: Nautilus pompilius (assembly GCA_018389105.1). Classification (NCBI taxonomy): domain Eukaryota; kingdom Metazoa; phylum Mollusca; class Cephalopoda; order Nautilida; family Nautilidae; genus Nautilus; species Nautilus pompilius. The sequence goes on from JACATO010000120.1 coordinate 1,216,061, forward strand.
GTGGGTTGGAGCACTAACATTAGGAATGAAGTCCTATTGTTCAACAGGAGGCAATGAATGGGAGCATTTCTGTTCCACCAGAGATAGGTTTTTCAGCACTTTGCTCTTACATTCTTCTGCATTGTTTGGGTTTATTTTAAATTCTTTTAAAAATTAAACTGGTTTAAAATTCACTACTAGATTTTAAAACCATGAAAGCTTGGTTTCAGGAAAGGATAATTTACACGGTAAAACAGAGGACATTTTATTGTGATTTTCAAATGAGATCAGATGGATCAAAACAAGTTGCACCTGGTCTTGAATTTATAAAACAGTCACATCAAAAAATATTATGAAATGAAATAAAACTATTCAGGATCAGCCAAGAATAGTTAATTACCTACTTCCAAAAAATTTTTTCTGTCTGAACAGTGAGAGAAGTTTGTTTTGTTAATAAAACAGTGAGTGAATTTTTTTCCCCATAAATTAATATTTACATAGCCTGATTCATATTTGTTACATAAAATCTGTAGAAGGAAAAATCTTTCATTTATTTTCAGTCTCCATGGTAAAGCTAAGATTATATTATTGATTTAACCACTCTAAAAAATTTCTAGCATTAGTGATCAATGAAAACAATTAAATGTTTTTTTTATCTAGGGGTCAGTGTAATGATTTAAATCATACTTGGGCTGCTGGTAACCCAGTGGTTAGTTTACTGAACTGCCAAGACTGAGGACCCAGAGTTGGGTCAGCTCAGTTGGTGTACTTCCATAGCATGGTTCCTTCTGGCTCTTCTTCATCAACTGTTTTTTTTAGGGCTGACCCTGCTGAAATTGAAAGTGCCAAGCTAGTTGTGGCATTGGATATGCTCTCTAGTGTGTAACTGTGACACTATGCTTCTCTCACCAGGTTGTCTCCCTTGTAGACATTGGCATAAGAAAATATTCTAAAACCATTCTCTACTTCTTCAGATTTGAATAATGCTTTATATACCAAGAAAACTAATCAGTTGGAAAAGTAACCCATTTCTATCGAAATCAAACAAAAATGAATATAAGAACATAATTTTGGAGAAGCTATTATTAAATGTGGAGATAAACTCTTCCTTCTATCTATTTTCATGTCCTTATTAGTTATGTTAGATGGCATGAAAAGATTACACTGGTCAACAACAATAAAAAAATTTTTTCTGCATCGCTGAATTAAACACCTGATAATAACTAAATTTTGGCTGCTGATGACAAATATCAGTGGTTCTGCTCTATCAGATCGGGATTTTGAGATAACTGGTTCTAGTATCGAGAATATTTTGCTTCTATGATCCAAAACTTAATTTATAATATCCGCTTATTAATAAATTAAAAAATAAAATGAATTAAAGCTTGTAACTTTTATTTCAGAAAGGCTTAACAAAAAATTGTCAATTCAACAATAATCGTGTTTTGCATGTTCAGAGACAGGAATTATTTGTTCTTCATTTAAAATCATCACTAGATGTTTCTCTTCTGAGCATCCGGCAGAAGTCTGCCATCATTTTTGGATACCATTTCCTTGAAAGTATTTTTCTATTTGTGAAATGTCTTGGTAGAATCTCTTACCATGCTCATCAGAAAATTCTCCAAGATTTTCAGGAAAAAAATCGAGGTGACTGTCCAAAAAGTGATCTTTTAAAGACATTTGCACTCCCAGAACTTTATAAGCATTCAAAAGTTCCTTAATGATTCACCTATAGTTTTTGGACTTATTTTTGCCCAGAATTTTCTGGCACTCATAATTCCTTTCCTTCAAGATGGTTCAAAAACACTTCATCGTTGTGGAGAGTTCTTATTTGAGGTCCAACGAAAATTTCCTCCTTTAATTTGGCATCATGATGTTAGGAAACTTCTCACTAAGATATTTAAATCCACATCTGTCCTTGTTTTTGGCCTTAACAAAATTCTTCATAAGACCAAGCTTTATGTGGAGGGGTGATAACAATACATCTCAACTAATCACTGATACTTCACATTTTCCTGACCATGGAGCAAATTTTCACAAGGAGACCAGTCTTTCTTTACATAATGTTCCTGGGTAGCCCTGCTATCCAACAGGCAAAGGAGAGCAGCAATATTTTGTAAATCCATTTTGCATTCCAGTGAGAAGACCAATGACTTTTAGGTCTCTACAGATTTTCCATTTGTATCTTTGATATTGAATGGCATCAAGAAGAATTACCATATTTTCATGTTTCTTTTAGATGACCCAAATGACCAATTGGAACACAGGTATTTATTTCTATTATGTAAAAGTACCACCTAAGTCGGTAAAAAGATGCCAATCGTTTGGATTATGTTTCATTTCAAAGAATGCAAATAAGTCTTTGATGTCACAACAGAAACATAGTTTATTTACAGTTGTAAAACAACTTGCTAGGTTTGATCTTCTTTTTTGAAAGAATGTTATACATGCATCTGAAATCACCAAATTCCATTGTTTAAGTCTTGAAGCTAAAAGCTTAAACTAAGATTTGGATAGGTACAAGTCCCTTACTAAGTCATTCAAACAAATCTTGTGTAATGAAATTCTGATTGTTTTCACTAGAAGGATGAAATTCCACATCATCAGGTTTGTCTTCATTTTATTCATCATCAGAAGAAAAATTCAGCACTTTTTTGTGCTTTTGGTGACGTTGGAAGTGGAAGCTCATCACTGTGGGGAACTTGCTTAATAGCTGATTCCACCACAGGATAAGCAATCTTCTGTCTGTTTTTTTTAAGTGAACCCAGCTATTTTGGTCTGGCAAAAGTAAATCATCAAAATGATTTTTCTGCTCCCGCCAAACCATTGGCACTGCGAACGGCCCTCTTTTTTGCCTACTGTTTAATCGGTCCCTTGACTGGCATGTACATGTATTGCAGCAAATGTGTGGTGCCCAGCTCTTTTCCTGATCTCCTATTTTGCACCCAAAGTAATGAAAGTAATCTGTTCTTATAAATGGGGTAATGTTTCTTCATTGAGATGGTGAGATCAAAAGGCCACAGATATAACAGAATGAGTCTGCACCATTGACACACATCGAGTAGCCATTATTTTGAAATAAAATATTACATAATATTATTGGTTGGTTAATTCCAGAATATTCCTATATGATCTGAAACCAAAAACAGTTGAAAATCAGTCACAATTTGAATATAAATTTGAAAATACTATTTTATATTTACTATTGTAAGTAAATTATGATAAATATTCAGAATTATGAATACAGATAATTATAATTTGAAGGGTTTTTTCCCTGTAGACTCAATATACCAATCACTATTTTGGTAAATGAGCCAACAACTTATGCGTAGAAAAATCTAGACCTGATATATAAAAATGGGGTTGATTTTCAGAATCAGCACCATCAGATTAGCAAAGTGCAACCATACTTTAGTTTGGTGCAAAAACATTGTTAACCAGTGTTATAAGAACCCACTATACAACTACCCTTGTTAGTCTATATTAGATTATGAATGAGTTATTCAGGACTGTTAATGTTTCTAATAGTTCACCTGTTACTCATATTTAAAAATCTAAGTAAAAAGGTTTATAAATTTACTGGCCAAAAATTACATTTTGTTTTTCTAAATAAAATAGTTTTTAGCTTTACCTACTTGCTGTGGAAACATTTTAAATTAAAATTATTGATTATGTAATAATTTTATTTTCAGTTCTACTTTAAGTGTATTTTTTGTTTGCTGGTTTTTTAAATTAGTTTTTAATGTTTTTGTCACATATAAATGGGCAACACTGAAATTTAGTTAAATGCTTTAAAAATAGTATCTATATATTTTTTGTAAAAATTATAAGCAATTTATGATAGCAAATGTTACAACTCTAAAATTGGAAAAGAATTCACTATGCAACTCCATTGTCATATGTTCTGATATTAGTCATCCTCATTCCTGCATCTAATATATATTTTCAAGTGTTTGTGCTTGTGCGGGTTTTTGTTATTCCATTATGGCCAAACTGTATCATCTAGAGGCTCCAAATTTTTGGTGTAGGTACTTCAGAATCTGGGCAAGACTTTAAGCTACTGCACGTTGGACTTAAAGGCCATTTTGAGGCCTTCAAGGGCTGTTTTTCAAAAGCTTGCACTCATTCAAAATAGGTGACCTAGCAGCCTCAACTTATAATGAAGGTTCCTCAGGATCCAAGGGTATCAGAGACTGGCCCCATAGGCCAACAAAGGCTACCCCTTTCAAGGTTCAGAGCTACTACAGCTTTGCAGTACTCATTCAACTTAGAAATGACCACAGATTTCAATTTTTCAACAGTCAGCCTTGAAAGTAATTTGAGAGCCACCAATGGCAGTTTTTGATGTCATGACTGTATAACTTTGAAAACTAAGAATAAAAATTAATGTACTGGTTTGCTACATAGTTTGTCGTCATCTTATAAACCAGTCTCGTATTGGTCGGGCACTTTTTCAGATTTCCTAAAGAAGGCGGCTGAAACATAACCATTATGGAATTCTAAAAATTTATGTTTTCTCATGATTCTTTTTTCAAGATAATAATAAGCTGGGTTCTTATGAAACAAAGTTAAATTTAATTGTACAGCTTATAGAATATTAAGGAATGCATCCTTAGCATCAACTCAATGATTGTGTTCTTAAACAAATAAAATTTTTGTTCTTCAAATTGATATAGTCTTTTTTATAAAAGCCATTTTTTCTCATGCAGTGCCGGGTACCCAAATTAGATCTAAATAATAATAGCCAATGTGTTATATTTGTAAAAATTGGAAAAAAAGGGTTTATTATAGACAGGAACTTAATACATTAGAAGTGAAAGAGAGTATATGCTGTAAAGCCAATAGGTTGCTAAGTATTTTAAATCACTATTTTTTTCAAAACAGCAGACATTCTGTTTTTCTTGTATAGATCACTAATGATATCCATCTTGGAGCATTCAGCCCAGTCACAGAATGTGTGATGCTTATTTAGTGCAGGTTGGAGGATCTAGTGTGTGCAGTAATAATTACCAAGAAAGATTGCAAAGGCTTGTTTTTGCCCAATTTATACTATCATTTTTAAGGGGACTGAAATATTTCATTTTTTTTAATAAAGAGAAAATATAAACAGATTTTTTTAAATTTGATAAACACTCCCTATGGCACTTACATTTAGCAGTAAAAAATAAGTAAATATCATTTGATATTGGATGTTAAGAAATTCTTTTTCTTCTGTTGGTTGTTAATTGCTGATAACACTTTACCAATCAAATGGTAGAAACAATTTTTTTTTAAAATTTTTTTTAAAACTTGAGCTAGGATAAAACATTTGTTTTCTTATATGGAATGAATTTCCACCCCTAACAAAACACATGTAGCATATAAATATCAATATTAGAATTGTATTTCTGCATACATTATAAAGAGTATCCAATGAACAATATCAGCAAACAATTTAATTTTTATCTGAAAGGTTGAAAAGATTTGGTCTTATTCTAATCTGACTGCATCCATAGGTAGATATTTCATGTGAATAATGTAAGGACTTTGGGCCCAATGCTTACAGCAGGACTCTTGTTTACCTTGATTGCAATTTCAAAAGAAAAATAAAATTTTCTCATAAAATAAACATTTGGTTAAAACCCATAGACTACTCAATATGAATGTTAGTTAAGATCTTAATTTCTGTTTTGGATAACATCTTTTTTGTCTTACTATAATTTTAAGTTCATTTGAACTATCTTTAATTGAAAAAATTAAGTTCTGGTTTTATAGTATGCATTACAGGTTGAAAATCCCTTATCCAAAATGCTTGGGGCCGAATGTGTTTCAGGTTCCAGAATTTTTCAGATTTTGGAATATGGATATACTGGCATAATTTGGTAGCTAACGCACTGGGGAGTTGGGACTGGGCACAAGTTCATTTACAACATTATATGGATACATATAGCATACAGGTAGTTTTATGCAATATTTTAAAATCATTTTGTGCATAAAACCAAAAGAAAAAGGTGTACATTTAACTATCAGAAAGGTAAGGTACCACTACGGTAGGCTTACTGGTACTGTAGGGGTATTTGCAGGCTTTTTCGACATTTTCAAAGTATATTCACACCAGCAACAAAGCACAGAAAAAGCACAAAAATTACGGTGAGTAATGCATGTACATCAAGCATGTTGGCAGCCACACATTGCTCAAGAAACCTTCTGGAATTTTCCACTGAAGATGCTCCAAAAATATTTCAGATTTTAGAGCTTTACGGTTTTCAAAATTTCAGATAAGGGATTCTCGACCTGTACTGTTGTTTTTTTTACTTTGACATTTTTCTTAAGATTTAAATTTTGTTTTCTATCATTTAATACTAAGTAAGGATTATTGTGAATGTTTATGCAAAATCAGGCACCAATTTAAAAAGTAAGTAAATAAAATAAAAAAGCATTAATTTACAGTAAGTAATTATCATCAAATAAAATAATATTTGAAATACAGTCAAAATAAAAATAGATTTTATTTTTTCAAATGTAGTGGAGAAAACTATTATCTGACTCTTTAACACACCATGTTATTATGATAAAGGCTATAGGTAAAGGAGTGTAGTGGCTGCATTTCATGAACTTACATGTTAATATTTTACTGGTTTGGGAACATTTTTGTGAAAAGTAGTAGATTGTCACTGTGGAAGATTGGAGTATTTGATAAGGTTTGTGTTTTTACACTGTTTTAAATAAAATCTTTTCATATAGACTTGTTGCAATTACTACTTATAGCCATGATTAGTGTCAGAGCTAAAGTGGCTGCTCAGAAGCAATAGCCAGATAATCCATTAGTTTTTTTTTTTTAAATTTTTTCCAGTGGTTGAGTTCTTCAAAGGGATAATCAGATGTGATAGATTTTTAGTGTTCAAATTGTTTATTTTATATGAGACCAATTTTTAGTTTGTGGAAAATTCTTCCAGAAGAAAATTACTCTATTAGTAATTTTGCTGTATTTATTGAAGAATTTTCAGCTAGCCCCAACCCATGTTTAAGATCAAAGCATTACTTTGAAAATATCAACAAAAAAAAAGACATTGACAGCCAAGAAAACAGACAGCTTAGTTTAATATTTATAATATAAGTAAATCATAGAACACAAAATTTTTGCTAGAATAATTTTTCTTTTTTGTTGTTGTTTTTAGCTATGGTGAATTTCAGCATCTTTTTTGGCCACCACATTTGCCATAACTTGACTCCTCAGAGAATCTTTGAGATGAGTTGAAACATGCATTTTATGTCATTACCTAATTTGGAGACTATATTGTTTGGTAAATTGGAGAAACTGAATTGAAGCATGTGTCATCAAGAAATTTGTTAAATCAATGCCATAGCAATCTGTGCTATCAACAGGTTGTTTGTGGAACAAAAAAAATACAATATTAGGTTGGGGCTCTACATTTTTAGGTCTGTATTATGAATCTAAGTTTCTTTACAACCACCATCAGTATTAGCTATTAGGATTTTATAATGTACAAATATTGAATTGTTTTATTTGCAGTAAACTATTGATTCATTATAGGCATTGCCATTTTTATTGATTTTTCAGTGACTCAAGATAGTCCCAGATTCACAGTCTGTTGTTCACTTCTTTTGATGATTTTTTATCAAAAATATTTTGCTAGCTGTGATGTAATTCTAAAAGTAAAACTATAAAAAGAGAAATATGAAATATCTCAATTCAAAATTACTAAATTAATTAGGCTAATGTTAAATGCAGGTACTATAGCATAGTACTATGAGTAAACATCATTTAGGTGAATGTGCAGCAACAGACAATTAAACATTGGTTCAATCTGAGTGTGATGTAACTATGAGATGCATAAAGTCAACCTCTTACTATAAGCTATATACCATATCCTGAATGGTACAATTTTAGTGGTATTTGGAACTAGTATTAGTTTGTTCATTAATTATTCAAATGTGAACATGTCCAGACACCTGAGTTCTGGCAGTATTTTCTGCTGGCTGTAAGCAAACTATATCTTTGTTTCTAAACTTAGCAAAATTTTAGTATATTTTATATAATAATGTCCTGGCAGTTTAAAATTTTTTTGTGTTTTTGATTTTGGCATGTATTAAGTTACATTTATTGTTTTTTTATAAGCGTGGACTGTCTGATTATTTTTATGTATATTTATAGTATTTTATTGCTGTGTGAAAACAAAGAAATTGTACAAATTCTGAAGCTGATAGATGAATAAAATGGTACATAATGGGAAAAATTATCAGATATTAATTTATAACATGCTTCATAGCCAGCAGCTGGTAGTGATAGCTGAAATTATTTTCTTACACACTTCTATGGCTTCCAAATAACCTGAATTATAATTCTTAATGAGGAAAAACTTTGTAGTCAAGAGTGAGATAGAATTTTCAAACTATATATTTCAAAGGACAGTTAGTAAAGTTATAAGATGAGGGTTAAGGAAAAAAACAGCTATTTCACTTGTTAAATACATTCTTATCTATGTGAAGATATACTCAATTGTCTTTCAATGTAGAAAAATTTAGGTAAATCCAAATGTTTGTAGTGTATCAAGTAGATCAAACAGATACTTTAGAGAATTGATGAAACAGTTAACTGTATCACTGACACTCAAAATACTTGCTGTTTTGAGGTCTGTGGTTGTTCCATTTCGAGACACTGCAAGCTTTAGTTTCAAGTCATGTTTGGTTGCTGTGTCTATAAGCAAAACAATTTTTTCATACCTGAATAGAAATTTAGTTTTATATTATTTCATGCATTTCTCAAAAAGTTTGATCAAATTTTGGTCCTAGTCAACAATACATCTTACATTTTTTCCTACATTTATCAGTGAACAATTAGCTATTATATTCACAATAAGAAGAATAACATTCTTATTCTCAGTTTCTGTTGAAAGTATTCCACTGCAGGTGTAATGCCATCAGGCAAAAGGATAAATTGCCAATATCTCTAGGGTAGCTAAGATTAAGTTGGAAACAAATCAAACTTACATTACAGAAAGACTTAATTGGAATAAACCTTTACTTAAAACTTTCATATTAAGGAGTTTTGATTATACTTTATAATCTTAGTTTCAAATAAAAATCATACTAGTACACTTGTTTAAAAGTAGTATACACCATTAATACAACTGAATTATTGTGTTGTACAGCAGTGCCCACAAGGGAGAACCCTGCTGAGAGAGTGTAATACAGTTGTCCCCTGGTATTCGCGGGGGTCACGTTCCTAGAGCACCCGCGAAGAGTGAAAAACCGCAAATATTGGACGTGGTCCATAAAAATGCCTCTAAACGTCAAAATATAACATAAAATATAATAAAAATATATAAGTAAATATATAATAATAATTTAATAAAAAATACAACACACAGAGAAACACTCGAGATAGCTACACGCGGTTAACTGGGATGATGCTGGGCTGCATCTGCCTGAGACAGCACCTCGTGGGCAGCAGCCAATCAGCAGCAAGGATAAATGAACAACGCTCTCGGATTGGCTACTTTCAAACCTCCAGCCAATAGCGTTTATTTTATATTCATATTTTGCTGAATTTACGTTAGTATTTATATTACAAAATTAGTAAATTATATTGTTACTAATAATTTAGTGTTAAAAAGCGTGAAAAAATATATATTGCCACGAAAAAAGCCATAAAAAATTGTGGAAGATATTTGCAATTCCGCGAATATGCGGTGGTTTCCACAAACAATTATTAGTTAGGTTCTAAAGAAAATTCTGCGAATAACGGGGCTGTGAATGCCGAACCGCGATTACGCGGGGGTCGACTGTACTGTGATTGTCTGCTATGATGAGTTGCCAATCCTGTGCTGTTGTTGAAGAGCAAAAGGAAACCATGTTAAGGAGGTATGCTAAACTAAACTGGTCCCAGTTGAATTTGAACTTAGGTTCTCAACCTAGCAGTTTATTGGCTACTACTTTACCACTGAGCTGCCCATGTTAGTACATTTTAACAATTACAATTACATAAGTTTTTGATTTCAACAAAATCTCATGCTATTGCACCTTCTTTAAAAGAGAGGATTTTCATGTATTCTGATTTAGATATGTTGATTTTATAATTTAGAAATCAAGAATTTAACTACTAATTAAAACATTACATAATAGAGTTCAAAAAGTTAAATGTGATACTATATCTGAGATTATATTTATCATCAGTTTGGTGCAACATGTTCAGTTTAAGGGTCTATCTTTTTGTGTGTAAGATGATGATACATGTACATCTAAGATTATACATGTAGTCTGGCCATATTTATGGCTATTGGTATCTAATATTTTATAGTATAAATGTCTTAGCATGAATTACTTATATTCATTAGACATTTGTGTAATAACCATAGTTGGAGATGAAAGAATCTAGAAGTTACAGTGGATAACATCTTTAAAAAAGGAAAAATATTGAGAGCCTATATCTCAAAGTTATTAAAAACTTAACAGTTTTGATTTTACTGAGTAAATTATTGGTCCTTTTGGAATATGTGACTTAGGTGTGGAGTGCATATTATGCAAATGATATCTAAAATTACAGAAAGTTTACTAAATTAGGGGGCATTGTTTACAGCTTGCATGAAATAAGTCAAACAGCATACTGCAAGTTTGTAGTACAGTTGAACAGGTGTCATAGCAGATTTTTAAAAAAAAACATTGATTTTAATATAGGGAATATACCCCTTAATAAATTCTTGGAAATTAGATATATTTTTGTGTAAAATTCAATACCTTACTTCTCAGACTTTTTGTGTACTCAGAAATGTTTATGTCCATAGATTATGGGAATTAAATAACAATAAATTAACTAAAAACTTATTCATGAGCTACCATCCAGTACTATTTGCTTACTAGTGTCAGGAGACACCTCTAACATGTTGATACAATGCCATAAGCTTCCTAGAGACCTTCATACCTCATATCAGATACATTCCCTATGGTCCATTGACTCCATACTACACTTAAAAAAATAGAAGAAATTACTATTTATACTTTTCTTATAAGAGTTTTAGATAGCTAAGACAAACACATACCTGCCAAGCCATCTTTGTATTTTAGGTCATTTAACAGACTGCCCTTCCTTTGTGTACAATAAACTCAAAGATTTGAGAAAACTCTTTAAATAATGCTGAATCTGCAAGAAAAGACAATCATTTGCTTAAAACTGTTGCATACAATAGTTTAAAAGTAAGCAGGCATGTTTTTCTTATCTGCAGACTCGCCATAGATGAGTTTGTAAAGGACTAAAGTAGAAAATCACAAATTTTAATATACAGTAGTTGATTGCATTAACAAAGTCTATTTGAATAATTTTCTTGTTCTTCTGCAACAGTCAAGGCTTAGTGTTGTCTTATTACCAAGATAATGCTCATAAATTATATAGGAAATGATATCCAATAGATATAATATGAGAATATTATAAAGTTTGTTTACAAATTTTGCATTTAACAGATTTATGTAGTTTTTTCGTGTTTAGCTACCTAGTGCAATTATAAAAAATGTGAAAAAGACTTCTGGTTATTAAATAATAGTTAAAGGTTTTAATAATCTTCCCATCTGTCATTGTGAGGAGGTGCAGCTGACATGCATGTTAAATTATGTACGAGTTGGGAGCTTTTCTTTTTATTCTTACCAGTTTCATTACTACAGTGGATAAGATGAAATGACAAAAGTTAATTTTATTAATTTTCAAAAAAAAATTAACTAGGGGTATTGTCTGAACATACTACTTGAAAGAAATTTCTGACTTGCAATCTCAAATCCAGCAACTCAATCCTTTTTTTTACTGTTAGTTAGTCAATTCATTATAACACTGGGTCAGTCTAAATCTCCCAGGAGTACAAACACTGTATAAAATTCATATAAATAATTTTCCTTTTAACATAAAAAAAAACTGAGATTTACATTTCCCATCAGAAAATTAAGATTAATTGAGTTGAATGTCATTTATTATAAATGTCTATGTAGGTTAAATGTTTGAAAACAATTTTTAAGTGTTAAATCTTAAACATTTGAAATTTTTCACTATTGGAGCACAAAATTAGCAATTAGAATTTTGTCAACTTAGTTTTTTGCCTGAGCTCTTTATTTTTATGCCACATCTTGCTGGAAAAACTTATTGTCAAAATGGCATTGATTCTGCTGTTATTGTTGATGGCCAGTTGTTCAAACTATGACCTTTCTTGGTCAACAATAACAATACCAATTTTCACAGATTTATAATCATAAGAATTTATTGCCAAAGTCACTAATGTGAATAATGCTAAAGGTTTATTTTCTTGTGAATAAATAAAACTCTCATAAAGGTTCATTGATGATAATATTTTATGTCATCCTATTCCTTACCCAGGTCTCAACTGTAATCAGCTACATTGCATTTGTGAAATCAGCAAAATCATTTCCAGGCTTGGTACTTCTGTCAGAAGTTCATTTTCACTGCTACTTTATGTGATTGTCTCCATTGTAGTAGTAATCAGGCTGTGATGTATTTTCCATTAATTACTATGCTAACTGTCCTAAAGCAGCAGTCTTGTATGAACTCATTTCAACTTTCTACACATTGATATTTTATTCACATCAAGAAACTGAAAAATTACATCCAAAATTTTGGATTCTCATTTATGATTTATTTTTATTTTGCTTCTTTGCTTTTTGTTTTTTTGTTGTTGTTGTTGTTGTTTTGTTTGTTTTTATTTTTCCTTTTGATACAAATGTTTTGTTTTAAATAAAATATTTTAAGAGTATTGTTTAATGATTAAGCCTAAAATAGGTTTCACTAAATACATTGTATTTAGCTCTGCAGGTACATTATATTGTGTTCTCACTGTCATTTAGCATCTGACAATGATAGGCTTGGTAAACAGATTCATTGACTCTTCACATTTTTTGCCTCTATCTGTATTATTTCTTACTTACTATATAAGAAGGTATTAAGCATCTGAACCCTTTAGTAAATTTCCTTTGACTACTAAGAAACAGAATCTATCAGCAAATCTTCTTAGACACTCCTGGACAGGCTGTAGAATTTATAATGTAGACATTTCTAACTCCATTTCACTCCCTGGAGGTGTGGACCAGGGGTGAAGTTCAATACAGGGCCAGCAAACTCACTTACAATACAAAACTTAGGTTCTGCTTGTGATTGCCAGGAAACTTGTTTACTCTAATGTGAGGAGGAAAAGAAGAGGGGAGGGGTAGGAAGGAATTATAACCTCCCCATATGGTCTCAGATAAATCATTCATTGTGTTATTTCTTTCTAACCTGAGGCATTGCTGGCCTGTTTCCAGTCACTGCAGGTACTACCTGTTGACAATAGAATTAAAAGAACAACACACCTGGTGGCTATGTCAGGTACTGAAGGCAGCATTCTTTTCAATGCAGTTCACACAGTCAATGTCTCTACTTTTCTCTCTCTTTTCTTTTCTGTTTATTTTCACTGCTCAGGTATTATATTTTTCTCTTGTTTGTATGTAAGTAATACCATCTTACCCCACCCCAACAACTAAATGTATACATAAGTCTTTTCATAAAATCCTAACAAAACATGAAACTATAAGCTGCAAGCAATTTGGCATCAGAAATTATTTCAGTAAGATTATAATTGATGTATTGTGGTTAGAAAAATAGTTAGTGTTGTTTGTTTGTTTTTTAAGACTTAAGAAGCATGACTCTTTGTTTGTTTTATCCAAAGTCACGAAGTGCTTCAGTTCAGTTTTGTTTATTTAACCTTGGAGTGTATCTTTGTGTGGATTCAAACCTAAAACTGACAGGTATAGAATATGGTAACTGTTTACTGTTTACATTGTTAACATCTGGGTGCATATTACAGTTACAAGTTGAAAAAGTTTTTTTTTTTTAAATTCTTTATATATAACTTTTTTAAGAAAAGAAAAATTATGCATCTCAACTTTGTTGGACACAAAACCAGAATCATGTTAAACATTCTTTTAAAGAAATATTTTGCAAAATATATGTAATATAAGGCAAATCAAGTAAATGCTGATATTGCTCAGTTGGACTGTACACTGAAGCATATTGTATGATTTAATGGTTCTATATTAATGCATAGTAAAATCAAGTAATTTACTGTTTATAATTTCCTTTTTTTTTAAAATGCATATAGGCATTAATCTTGGAAATTAATTCTCAGTTCATGAGCAGATTAGAACAGTTAATACTACAAAAAATCAAAACTGCAGCAGGCAACATTGTACTTTGTTGTATTTTGCAATGGTTATAGATTGTGGATTTTGGAAGTTATGTTTCATGTTAATAATACAAATGCTACTGTTATATAGCACAAAGTATTTTTTAAATTAAATTCAATAGTAATTACAAAATGTTTTCTATGTTTTGTTTTTTTTTAAATTTACAAATTACTGTACCCTTTATCACCAAAATGTACTTTAATTACTATAAAGAGTTAGGGAAGCAATTATTATGAATGCACATCAGCATGATTTTTCAAGTGATTACATCTTTCTGTTATGCTATAATTTAAACTGAAATTGCCAAGAGTTAGGGGGTATAATCAGTTAAGAATATTTTAGTAAAACTAACTCTGTAGTGGAAGCACAAATGATATGTAAAGAGAGCTTTTTTTTTCCGTTGTATTTTAATCCTAGTAGTCTATATTTTTCAGCTTGCCTTTGTACTAAAATATATTGCTGAAAAATTGTAGAAGCATTTTTATTTGTTAAAATATTATATTATTTTATAGTTGGTTATAAGGCAGATGATATTATTGTAATTGATTATTCATATATGCACCTTAAGTTACTTATTTCTTCTTAAGAGGACTTGTATGCATGATAATTAGTGAACATTAAAACAGAATGTATTTAAAGATACTGAATGGTTTTTGGGACAGTGAAAAAAAAAATCTAAAGAGACTTTTTCTGCAAACATGTAAATTACAGAAATTTCAACAGGGCAGGAGCATTGCCACTATTGGCTATAGATTTAAGAAGTTTACTTTCTCCCTTTGTCTGTTTTTATCTTCAGCACTTTCTGCATTGATATTCAGATGTAAAGGTATGTCAGATCTTTATCTTGTTATGCATTTCAAACTTGATGTTTTGAAATAAATGCAAAATCCTCAAGATTCTTCTCTACTATGATTACCCATAGGAGTATTATCTGTGAAATGAAAGCCAATCTAATAAAGTCAGGAGATTAGAATAGTGCAGGTCCAGAAAAGGGTGCAACTCTGTTTTTTTTTTTTTTTTTCCATTTACAGGTGCATCTCAAAAAATTTGAATATTTTTGAAGAGTTCATTTTTTTTCATAATTTAATTCAAACAGTGAAACTTTCATATATTCTAGATTCATTACATATAAAGTGAAATATTTCAAGCCATTTTTTGTTGTTTCAATTTTGATGATTATGGCTTACAGCTCATGAAAATCAAAAGTCCACTATCTCAAAATATTAGAATATTTCATAAGATCAATAAAAAAAAGGATTTATAATATAGAAAATTTGAACTTCTGAAAACTATGTTCATTTATGCACTAAATACGTGGTCGGGGCTCCTTTGCACGAATCACTGCATCATTGTGGCGTAGCATGGAGGCGATCAGCCTGTGGCACTGCTGAGGTGTTATGGAAGCTCAGGTTGCTTTGATAGCGGCCTTCAGCTCGTCTGTATTTTTGGGTTTGGTGTCTCTCATCTTCCTCTTGACAATACCCCAAAGAGAATCTATGGGGTTCAGGTCAGGTGAGTTGGCTAGCCAATCAAGCACAGTAATACCATGGTCAGCAAACCAGTTGCTAATAGTTTTGGTACTGTGGCCAGGTGCCAAGTCCTGCTGGAAAAGGAAATCAGCATCTCCATAAAGCTTGTCAGCAGACAGAAGCATGAAGTGCTCTAAAATCTCCTGGTAGACGGCTACGTTGACTTTGGACTTGATAAAACACAGTGGACCAACACCAGCAGATGACATGGCACCCCAAATCATCAGTGACTGTGGAAACTTCACACTGGACTTCAAGCAACTTGGATTCTGTGCCTCTCCACTCTTCCTCCAGACTGTGGGACCTTGATTTCCAAATGAAATGTAAAATTTACTTTCATCTGAAAAGAGGACTTTGGACCACTGAGCAACAGTCCAGTTCTTTTTATTCTTAGCCCAGGTAAGACGCTTCTGAGCTTCTGACATCATCTCTGGTTCAGGAATGACTTGACGCTAGGAATGCGACACTTATAGCCCATCTCCTGGACACGTCTGTGCGTGGTGGCTCTTGATGCACTGACTCCAACCTTAGTCCACTCCTTGTGAAGCTCCCCCATGATCTTGAATCGGCTTTGATCGACAATTCTCTCAAGGCTGCGGTCATCCCTGTTGCTTGTGCATCTTTTCCTACCACACTTTTCCCTTCCAGTCAACTTTCCATGAATATGCTTTGATACAGCCCTTTCAGCAATGACCTTCTGTGGCTTAACGTCCTTGTGGAGGGTGTCAGTGAGTGTCTTCTGGACAACTGTCAAGTCAGCAGTCTTCCCCATGATTGTGGTTGTGTGTACTGAACCAGACTGGGAGATTCATGGTATTTATACTGCATAAATAGTGATTTACTCAAACTCGAAATGGAATATTCTAATATTTGGAGATACGTTTTTCTATTTTTTTAATCTGTAGGCCGTAATTATCAAAATTAAAATGAAAAAATGCTTGAAACATCTCAGTTTACATGTAATGAGTCTAGAATATATACAATTTCCACTTTCTGAAATAACTGACAAAAATATTGAACTCTTCCACGATATTCTAATTTTTTGAGATGCACCTGTGTGTTCAGATATTTTCTTTTTTTAGAAACATCTGGCATCACATTAGATTGCTAAGATGCATTGTCATTGTGAGGTATGTAATTTAGTGATCCATGTAATCCTCATAAAAAGCTTATTGATTTGGATTTCAAACATTTAATGATGATTATAAATGAATAACTGGATTGTACATTGTATAATATGTATACTTGTCATTCAGTAAATGATGATGCATCAAATGTTATGTGTATGACAAGGTTATACATAGTATAGGAAGTGGGAGAAACAGGATTTACTTCCCATTGACTTAATTATAGAGGACCATTTCATTAGTGATTTAAGGTTAGTTACAAAGGGGTTAATTTTGATACTTTTAAATTGTAAGTTTGTCAAGGAATCCATTTCTTATCAGAAAATGAAGCAGATAAGTATAAATTAACAGAACCATTGAATACAGTCAGCTTTCCATTTGTATATTGATTTTTTTCATCAAAGAATGTTATGGACATCTGTCTTCATAAATAGTGGTTAGAAGCATTACTATTGTCAGACCTATAACACTTTCATGTTTCACACAATGCCTTGTAAATATCATAGTAGTTTTCTGTTTCCATGTATTAGCAGATAGAAAACAAGAAACAAAACAATGACAAAATAAAATCAGCCTTTTCATACCTAAAATTTATTTATGGTTTATTATTTAGTTGAACAGCTCCTCCCATTTAACTAAGCAGCTTGATTTTCACATAATGGATATTACATGTTTTAAATCATCTTAATGAAAGCTTTATCGTGCTTAATATGAAAGAATAGTTTGAAGTGTATAATGGCTTGGCAATAGTAAAAATATTAAATCTGCATGGTTTCTCTCATGGGTTATCAGGAAACTACTGTGCACTGAGTTATTGTATTATCACAGAATAAATAACATTAGTATCATACTCCCTTTAAAATTTTACATATATAGGTTTATATATTAGAGGTAACTTATATATTTTTTAAATTTGTAACTTGTCTTTCTCTATGTTAAGAAAAATTTAGCACACATGTATAGAAATACTTTTTAAGTATATTCTACTGACTTGTAATCCTCGATGAATTGTAGAAACTGTGACCATCATCAGATTTTGGTCCACTGTGTTTTAGTGTGGACTTACAATAGTAGAGAAGAGGGGGGAAAAAAATGCATCATTGACAAGGATTTAATTTTGGACTGGTTGAATGAGGATCAATAAAGAATGCATTGTGGACAAACTGATTTTGTGCTTTGTCTATCATTACAATTTTTTTTTAAGGAAAAATATGAATAGTATTTTGCCTTTTCTAGATTACTGCAGTACTTTAGCCATGAGTTTTTTTTTTCTTTTTTTTGAACTCATATTCTGAATGTAGATTTTTTTTGCATTTATACTTTTCTTTTTTTTTAATTAATTGTTTTTGTTTTTATAATTGCTCAACTTTACTACCAATAAAATTTGTTTCAAGCAGTTTTGTTAAAAGTACATTGAGTCTAGACAATCAGCAAGCTCATTTAGTACATAGCCAACAGATTGATTACTATGTTTACAAAAACAACAGCAAACATATCTTTTTTAAGTGCTTAGGTTATTTCATTTTAAAAAGTTATTTAGAAGTCAACCCATTCGTGTACTTTATATATATAACGGTGAACCATCTTTACAGATGTATAGCTATAGTCAAAAGTTTTGCATTACCCTAAAATTTCTAATTTTGCTTAATAAAGTTGAATTAAACCTGCTAAATTTACATTATGATGTTACATTAACATATTGAAGTGCATACTACTTTGTAATTTTCCATTTAATGGAACAAAAAAAAGTATTGAAAGTTGAGACAATTTGAAATCTGACATTACAACTATAAGATTTTTGAAAATCCTTATAATCATTATGATGTGTGACTGGGAAATTAAATTTGGTTATGGATACAATATCAAACTATGAGCTTGAAGATAGATTTTGCTATTATTATTTCTAGGGTGATGCAAAGCTTTTGGTCATGCTTGTAGATTACAACTTAAAAACATTTTAATCTAAGGAGAAAATATTAACTAAAATTACATTATGAAATCAAAATACTCTTTTAAAATGTGCTGCTGTTGTTTATGAATTCCATGCATAAATAAGCCATGCAAAATATATTCTGGGAGAGACACAAATGACTAGGTATTCTTAAAATGAAACTTTTTCTAAAAAAAATGTTTTTTAATTTTTTCAACTAAAAAGTTCTGAATATTTAACATCTTAAAGAAAAAGGTACAATACTACTTTAAATTATTTTCTTTCTAGAATTTAGGACAGGAGAGTAATATTCATATAAAATTTTGTGCGTGTGTAAAGATTTGAAAGTTTACAGAGAAAGTATACCATCATTTTGTTAAGAATGGCCTGGTAATGTTTTAAAATTCTGCTGAAGCTACTACTATAAAATGGAAATTCTTAAATGATTCACAGTGCTTTCTTTCTTGCAGACTGATCATGTATATCTTTATAGATCTTGAGGTTGCTTGAAGTATATAACAAGAATGCATTTTACTTTTCTATATCTAAAAGAAATTTTAAAAAAGAGCATTTATTTTGCTGTAAATGAATCCCAAAAGTCCCATAGCATTAACCACACAAATTATTAAATTCAGATTATTTTATTTATTTACTAAAAACTGTTTGTTTCATTATTTTAACAAAAAATATTACTGGTATATATAGCTTCCATTTATTTCCCAATTCAGTAAAAGATGCATAACTATAAAGTATTAATTTTTTTTGAGTAGTATTAGTATTTAGTTTACAAAGAGAAAAAAGAAACTTTTTAAAACTTATTCTTAAATCATATAATCTTCTTGTGTAGTATTATAATCATTCATGCAACATGAAACTTGGTGATATTAATGCTGTTTACTGGATCTTTTTTTTAAAAATATAGTATTTTAATCACTAAAATTAACTGTTTATGAATAAGAAAAAGAAAAAAGAATTTTGTTGGCTTACTTTTCTAGATATGGTAGAGTCTTGCATCTTTTATTGAAAGCTTGCAAATACTTTGTGTTTTTTTTTAATTTATTTCTGGTGAAAATTGTTCAGCTACTTGTCGTGTTTGGCCTTTGTCCAAGGTCAGGATAATCTTCAGATAAAGTTGTCAGTTATGTTAGTGCACATTACTTTGGTGGGCTAGCATTACACAACCACTGGGTTTCTCACTGTCTGACTTGGTGCAAATCTGAACAAATCAACAAGAAGCTGTAACTCATTCTGCTATGCTGTTAAGGAATTGTATTGTACCTCAGAGAGAGAGAGAGAGAAGAAGAAAAACAAAAGGCTATTCAGCAGACATAACTGAAAGTCATAAACAAAAAAAGAACAGACAGAGTTTCTTCTATAAACTTTTCTTCGGTTTTTCCTATTGCATGCCAGAATCTTTTGTTGATGTGGTGTTGTTCAAACTACACTGATTGATGACTATTACACTTTAAGCTGTTGCATCATTAAACAAGTTTTTTTTTTCAAATAATTAAAATTCTTTCTGTTGGAAAGATAGATCCAATGAAGACTTCAGAGTATTTTACAGAAATTTATGTAATAGTATCATCAATTTCTGGTGATCATTTTCATAATGAGGACCTTTTGCCAAAAGTTTTTTTTTTCTTAAATTTTAAAAACAACAAATATAAGATTAACATAAGTAACTAAACAAATCGTGCATAAAAGTTTGTTTAACAAGACTTTAAAAAACAAACAAAAAACTTTTTAAAAACAAAATTACATGCATAGTAATTTATAAAACGGAGCAAATATTTGTATAAAGTTTGCGTAACTTACACCTAAAATTTTGGTAATATGCATATGAATGTTCAGGTCTGTTTTTTACACATTTTTACATGGGTAGCTTGATTATGAGTGTTTAAGCTTCATGTAAATGTCTAGTACACCTGCATTTTACATACATACCTAATACACCCATGAAAATCTATTTGCTCATGTGTAATACATGGATTCTCTGTGGTTTGAACTCAAATAGCCTACACCTTTCATTTGACAAAGCTGCTTCATGAATTGTGAGTGGTGAATGCCAAAGTCATTAGTTTGTATCACAGAGATTCCATTGGATCACACAAATTTTACGTTATAAAATTAATTTTCATTTATTCATGAAGAAAAAATAAATCTCGTATACATGTGTGATAGATTTGTATTTTTGTTCATGCAACTGGTGTATCTCATATGTGGAGTGTGGGTATTGTCTGATCTTGGATGTTCCTTGACACCAGGTTACACTACTTAAAAGTGTGGTTGTTATGTGCAGCAGCTCTTACACTATAAATGAACTTATATACCCAGATGCTCATATGTGATTTGTGAATGGCCATCTTTGATTATGAGGATAACCATTATTATTATTATTATACACTAATATTTTATGGTTGTAATCTTGACTACACTGGTCAACAAGTATTTTTCATCAAGCATATGTCAAGGTGTACTTAGTGTAGTTTTTAATGCTGATTTCAAATATACAATTAGTTTTTTGACATCACGTACAGTTTTCAAGATGAGAAAGTTTTTTGGTTTTAGCTCATGCATTATATAGAAATTCCAATTAATGACGTGTATGCATGTATTTCATTTACATCATGGAAACACACCTTTAAAATAAACTACATTATTCATTGCTGCATAGCTCAGATGCAATATTTCATCATCTTAAATTAACCAATCAAGTTTTGTCTGATGAAATAGGTATTTCAACATCTCAAATTGTCCAGTCATAATTGGTTTGATAAAATATTTCATCATCTCAAATTCAATATAAGTATAACTGTTTGTATCTATTTCCTTACTTGTTTTACAGTGTTAACAATGTCAAGACAGTGTAGAAATCCTCCTGATGTGTTTTGTTATGTCTGTGGACAATTTATTGTGAAAGCTCAAAAACGTACAATAACACCAGAGATCAAGAAGATTTATAAGCTATACTTTGACTGTCCTCTTGGAGATCAGGACAAGTTATGG
The DNA here is from genome assembly GCA_018389105.1 of Nautilus pompilius. Classification (NCBI taxonomy): domain Eukaryota; kingdom Metazoa; phylum Mollusca; class Cephalopoda; order Nautilida; family Nautilidae; genus Nautilus; species Nautilus pompilius. Next base: position 1,237,846 of record JACATO010000120.1, read on the forward strand.
GCACCACATTTTATCTGCTCAGCTTGCTCAAATGGCTTACGTGACTGGTTCAATAAGAGGAAGAAGTCCATGCCTTTTGCCATTCCAATGATATGGAGGGAGCCGAAAGACCATTTTAATGACTGTTATTTTTGCAAAGTAAATGTCACAGGATTTTCTATGAAGAATAAACACAAAATTGTGTATCCCAATTTTGATTCTGCAATGAGACCTGTGCCTCACAATGGAAGTCTGCCAATTTCAGTTCCACCAGATGATGGTATTGAAACATCAGATGATGATGCTGACTGTCACGATAGTGCTGCTGAGGAAGATTACGTGGCTGATGATGATAGCTTTGAACCTCAGAAATTTTCCCAAGCTAAACTGAATGACCTTGTCAGAGACCTATCCCTCTCAAAAGATAAAGCAGAACTGTTGGCATCAAGACTGAAGGAGAAGTATCTGCTAGAGCACGGTGTTCGTATAACTTATTTTCGGCAGAGAAATGTGGTTCTACAAACGTGTTTTTCTGTTGAAAGCCCGCTTTGCTTTTGCAGTAACATTAATGGACTTTTTGAATGTTTATCACAAAATCATGATCCTGCAGAGTGGCATTTGTTTATTGACTCTTCAAAATGAAGTTTAAAAGCTGTACTTCTCCATAATGGTAATTTGAAGCCCTCCATTCCTATTGCACACTCCGTTCATCTTCATGAATCATATGAGAATATGGAACTTTTACTTCATGCCATTGCCTATGAAAGATACTCATGGGAAATATGTGGAGATTTAAAAGTCATTGGAATGTTAATGGGAATGCAGTCAGGTTTCACAAAATACTGTTGTTTCTTGTGTCTATTGGATAGTCGGGCAACTGACAGACATTATTCAGAATCAAACTGGCAGACAAGAACATCATACCAGCCAGGACTGTCCAGCGTCAAGAATACACCTCTTGTAGATCCATGTAATGTCCTATTGCCTCCTTTGCACATAAAGCTTGGACTGATGAAACAGTTTGTAAAGACACTAGGGAAGAGAAATGCCAGAGGGTTTGAGTATATTGTAGAAAAGTTTCCCAAAATCACACAGGCGAAGTTGAAAGAGGGTATCTTTGTCGGACCCCAAATTAGAGAAGACTCAAAGATGTCAACTTCAAGACAACACTGGATGAACTAGAATGCTTTCATTTGAATCTGTGAGAATTTCTTGGGCAACAAGAAGGCAATGGACTACAAGGATGGCATCAAGAATCTTCTGAAATGTTACTCAGCAATGGGTTGTCACATGTCACTGAAAGTTCACTTCTTGGACTCCCATCTGGATTTCTTCGCAGATAACCTTGGAGCAGTGTCTGATGAACATGATGAAAGATTTCACCAGGACATTAGTGCTATGGAGAAACGGTACCAAGGCTTCTGGAATGACAGTATGCTGGCTGACTACTGCTGGACACTTTACCGTGATCAACCAGATCAGAAACACCGCAGGAAATCCAAATCACAATGTTTCTCACTCTGTTGTTCTAACTTTGTCTGTTTTGTCTGATCAATTTTTTGTGTATTCATTCTTTGTAGAATGATAGCGATGATTTTTAACTCAATAAACTCATTTACTTTCTAAAAATAATATGTCCTTATTTATTACGTTAATGATTTCATATATACAAATATGTAAATATTTGTATGTATATACTGAAAAACTGATACGTGCTGCATACAAATGAAGTGAAATTTTGAAATCAACATGAAAAATTAGTCTAAAAAAGTTGGTTTGTATTCATAATGAGTATAATACATTTAATTTTGTTGACCAATGTTATTGTTACCACCCATGCATAAATATATTTTATTGTTGGTACAATATTTCAAAACAAATACTGTACTTAAAAACAAATGAACTAAACTGAAAATTAAATTAAATTTATTTGAATGCTTTTAAAAATATATAGTAAAAATTACCTATAACTTTACATTGTAGTTATAAATTTTTAGATACATTTTTTTTTTGCTTCATCCTGCAGATTTTATTGACATTGGATATATAACTGTGTTCACTGTGAATGATGATTTTTAATCACAATTATTTCTGTCAGGAAAAATCTATATACGGATTTGTGACTTAATTTATAGAAAAAGTTATAAGTAACTTGAAATCTTATACTTATGATCAATCTACACTTAGCTCAATAGTTCTTTTTTATAGATGGAAGCCAGCATCAAAATGGAGGAATCAAATAATTCAATACTATCTTTTTCTTGCATTACTGGCAAATAAATGTTTTCATAACTACTAATATGGAAACTTGCAGAAAACGCCTGCAATATTCTTGTGAAGGTGTGAGAAATATAAAAAAGTAGGTACATTGCCCTGGAAGTATTTTGAGAAACCAAAATTGCTACATTATTGTTTTAATTATGATATACTAAAATTGTGATTTTGACTGGATGAAATAATTATTAAATTATTCTCTGAATTATTAATGATTTGAAAAATCCAGTCATTATTATCTGGCCTCCTAATGATAAAGTCATTTCTTTATGTCACAAATGCCTAAATATACTATATTTTTTAACTATAAAATTAAATGAGTTTTAAGTTAGGTTTTTTGATTTTTTTTTTTTTAATGTTTGAACTTTTACAACTGATAATGGTAAAAAATATTATGACACTAAAACCTGATCAACCGCAATGCACCCAACAGTTAGGAAAAGGGTGTTGATAACTTGTTATATACTTGTGTTTCAAATGGATTTATTCTATTCTGTAGAGGATTTAAAGTAATTTGGTCAACAAAATTGTAAATTCCCCACTGTTCAATCTTACTTATCTTTTTTTTTTTAATCAGCCATTATATATATATATATATATATAGGTAAATCTATTGAATAGTATTATTGCCATTGGCCTTATTATTAAAATTCTATGGGAAAATTTCTGAAAAATTTATTTTTATCTGTAGTAAATATATTAAATGAGAAATTTAAATCAGGAAATCATTTTAAATGAAATTACAACAACCAGAAGGAGGATATATAATAATTACTTTGTTGTTTTAGTGGCGATTAATTATTATAAGGATACACTCAACAATACATAAGTTTGAACTGTTCTATTTAAACTTCTGTTGAAAAAAAATTGAAATAATAGTAATAATCAAAAGCCTGAAAATTTTTAGTAAAGGTTTATTAGATATGAATCAGTTCATGCTGTCACAACAACCTGACTAGCTTTTATAAGTTGTTACTGTATCTTTAGCTTATGGAAGAAGCTTGTTTACAACAAAAATGGAAAAGGAAAAAAAAATTCCAAAAACAAAAACTTTACATAAGATGATTTGAAGAAAGTTTTCTGATTATTAGGATACTGTAATCTTTTTTATATAAAAATGACAGGTAAAGTTTATCCTAGAAAGATTATTATTGTATTTATCTCCAACTCAGATTCTGAAAAAAATATTTTGGTTTATCTTTTAATTAATTCTTTTTGTTAATTTTTAAAGAGATTTAATTGAGGCATCTAAGATTGTAAAAGATAATGATCGCATAGATGAATCTCTGTGTTTTGCCATCTCAGGTTCATTGGCTGCAGAGGTCATGACCTGAAACTCTACAAACATTATAGTAGGTTGGGCATTCTTAAGTGATTTTTTTACTAATAGAGCAGTGAATGCATGGAAGATTTTTCCTTGACAAGTGACAAAATCCAACTGTTAATTTCTTTAAGAAGTTGAATGACTTCCTATCCCACTGCAAACAACTCTAACTGTTTAATGAAATACTTTTTTTTGTTGCAATAGATTTCTTCTTTTCAAAAATAGATCCATTACATGTTAACCTTTTATTTATGATAACAAACTGTAAGAATGCAACAACAATGAAAATAAAACTAAAGTTAAAATAGTCAACCACCTTATTCATTGTGTAGAGTTGCTTATTGCTGTAGTTTGCACACTTTTCTATGGCAGTGTAAAGTGGAATAAACATCTCTGTGCATAAATTCTGTATTGGTTAGTAATTCTATATAAGGTTTCAAACTTTCATAAATGTTTACATTTTGAAAAAAACAATAACAACTTGGTTTTTATTTTGTTTTAATATCATGAATTTTTTGTGCTATTTATTCTACTTCCATTTCTTTACTGCAGCAGGTTGTTTCTGTAAACCACCATGGTTTAAAAACCACATAAACCTGTCTTCCTACTTAGGTGGTTCACTCAATGGCGCAGAAAATTGGGGGAATTAATTCCTAGCAACACATCAGCAATTTTATGCGTTTTACTGATCAGCATATAATAGGCTTATGATTAAACTAATGTGATAGTATCTCACCCCTGTCTAATTAATACTCTCTCCAATTAACATTGTATTACATTGTCAGTATTGCCTGCCATAACTTATTGTAGTCTTTTATCATGTATAAGCAAATTAAGTGGTATAAACAGACAGGCAGTAGTGGTTTTTCACACAGCTTAGCTTTGTTATCCACAAAGATTTTCAGATTATTATGTAAATAGCAATGTAGTCTTGAATATGAAAATTCCTGTTTCCTTTTGCTTGTTTGACAAATCATGTGAAGTATTTGACGGGCAAGTTTTACGATAAAAAATGCGAGCCAGTTCAATGATACTCGATATAGCTTCTGGCGGCAGCAGACTCCTTCCTTGGCTCTCCACTGATGCACTTCTCATAACTTGGCAATAAAAAGAACTCAGCTGAAAAATTCTCAAGCCCTCAACTCTGTGAGGGATTGCTTCATGACAGATGAGACTTGTTAAAGAGAAGTGTGTTTTTTTCTACTTTTCTCTTGTAAAAGAAAAAAAAACAATTATAAGTTTGTTATATTATTTGAAATTAGCTCTGAGAATGAGATTAATTAAAATTTCATTTTGGACACCTAAATTTATTGCACTCACTCAGTGGCTATAATCAGAGAGAGTAGTAGGCTGATTGAGGCTTGTTGCCATAATCAATGTGGAGTTGATTCTCATGTAAAAAAAAAACAAATATTTTATTTTACAGGTAACCAATTATCTGCATCCATCCAATGGGATACAACTTATACTTGAGTTGGTAGGTAGGTATGGGTGGAGGATATTCAATGAGATAAAAATGTTTAAACTAACAAAAGGACTTTATAGTTTATTTCTAGTGCTCCATTTTCCCACCCTTTTATTTCAGTAATTAAGGTAATTTTTAAATATAGAAACAAATCCGACATACATACAAAAATTTTGAATAGTAATAGTCTTTCTCTATAAAGTCCACCTTCCATCTGATTGTTTTCACCCTTTAAAATTTGAAATGTCACAATAAAGAATTCTTTTCATTTGATATCTTTTTAGAAAATGTACTTATTTAGTTTTTGAAGTGATCTTTCTAGAGCATTTTATCAGATGAAAAGGCTACTACCATAACCTGCTCCCTTTATTTTTGTTGCAAAGTTTCTGAATATTCAAACGAGATTCTGATAAATCTTTCAAAATGCTGTATCTTTTTTGCCATTAAAATCCAGACTAATGCAGCAAGACTGGAGGAGTGGGCATTGTTAATTGAGCATATTAATTATTTTTCCAGATCATGATTTTATTGTTTCTATATTTTCATCATAAATAATATCTCAGGTAATCATATCTCTTGGTGATCTTAAGGCAGATACACCAGTATTATTGAAGTACATTAGCTCTACTTTTATTAGTGAAAACAGCTATCCAAAGGACTATCCTATCTGAAGGCCATTTTAAACATTTTTATAGAAATGTTCATTACTTGTAACAAGATATGGATATTTGATGTATTTTTTCAAGCTCTTTTTTAGATCCAAAAATTTTGAAAGAAAATATTTTAATTAAGTAAGTTAGTTTTTTTTAAATGTTGAACATTGGGCATGTCATAACTAAAGTATATGCAACAAAAGAATGACACTAATTTTTGTAGGGAAAGGGAAGAGAATTGGTATATTTTTATTGTTTATTTTGTTTCCCTTCCCTTACACTTGGCACAATAAGTGACATTTATTCTCTCCAGTCAAATTTTTACTAAAGTTCTTGTATCTTAATATTGTTTTTAAATCTCCAGATTTATTGTTTCATATGTTACAAATGAAGCAGATTATGAGGCATTTCTAATTAATTTAATGATTTATTGAAATACAAACATTTATATTAAAGAATAAGAAAACATGAAAAATCTATATTTATTTTACTTCAAGGTGAAATATCTAATGAAACTTTGCAAAATACAAGTACTTACATACAATAGTGGAATTAATTATGGAAACACCAGGAGAAATTGAATAAATGTTTCCTTAACACATATTTTCATAAATTTTTCAGTTTTTTAATTAATTTTATTAAGTAAATTTACTTATATGTATTGCTAGTGAATCCCATGCTCACTTTGTCTCTCTTTTTTTAAAAAAAAAATTAAATATTTTACTCAGTATTTACTATTATGTATACCTTGGCATTTAGGTACTTTTATGCAAATTTGCATACCAAGCATTAGCAAGAATTTAGCATAGTTCATTCAAGATTTTAGGTGATGTTTGGCCCAATCTGTATGTATGTGCTCTCTACCCTCTATATTATTCATATCTGGACACGCCAATTAATTTACAATAACAATCTAGCAGCAATTTTTTTTTTCTTATTCTGAAGGTTACGTTTTATTACATGAATAGTAAGCTTTAGATTATTAAGTTGCATGATGAAGCCTAGTTGCTTTCCATGGCCTTTTCATTTTTTCTCACTACCAATTTCCTTGATAATTTTTGGAATTTTGCATATGGCACCAGTAGAAATTTCAAATAAAAGTAACTATTTTTCACATCAACCATAACTGTAATTTTAACACAAATGTAGTATAGTAATTTTTACTGGTGCTGTGCCAACAGGAAAATATGGGCAAAATAAGTGATGTATTTCAATGACATTTATTTCTCTGTATTATCCATATTATCCAATCAAATTGTTTGTTACATTATAGGCATATGTCATGACAAGCTGCCCGTTGGTAATGAATTCTAGCTTATTCCATTCTCAACCTATTGTGTTTTTGTTAAAATAAAATGAAATACTAGATGTTTAGCATGTAGATTAGTATCTTTGTATAGTCTGGTCAGAGATATGGCTCTCATAGACTTGATGCAATTTATTCTAAATGGATTGTTGAGATAATGCAGTTGTACTAAGTTAAATAGATGATGCAATGGTTAACCTAAGAGTCAGTATTGCTGTGGCACCTTCTGCCAAGTCTTAACCAGTTTCTTTATATCTCTGCCAAAGTCATCTAATAATACTGTGTTACAACAAATTCAACAGTGACATCTACCTGCCTAGCTATGGCTTGGCATCGCTGTTTTGATATATCGTTGTTGAAACACCATATTCTTGGTGTTTGGCAGCATCATTCTGTTAATTTTGGAATAAGTTTTATGCCCCTTTGGATATTGATGCAAATTTGGAAACACCTGATAAAGAGCTATGTGCAACACTTGAAGTAATAAAATTATCACATGACTTAAGCCTTGGATTGACAAAAAGTTGAAGGATTATACAACTCTTACAAGCCAAGGTAACTAAATAGTCCTACAGGGAGTTTCATACAAAATATCTCCATATTGTTTCATTTGTTGTGTATTGTGTAGGATATATGTATATTTGTATAACTAATTGTCTAACAAATGTGTCTATCTATTTTTGTCTAATTATTATGTATAAAATTGCAAGTAAAGTTATATATATATATATATATATAAGTTCTAAAGTTTATTTTAATATATTAAAAAAATACAATATTTTGTTCTGTTAAATTTTTCAACTCTCCATTATATATATATTTGGTGATGTATGTTTAATTACTTTAAAATGTCAACAAAATATTGCTGTATACTTAGCTATGTTTACTCAAACTGGGAATAATCATAAGATGACTTACATTGCACTAAATCTATTCAGAGATGTTTTTCACCTTTATTTTGGGTATGCACATAATTTAAAATGGTATTGATTGTCATCTCTCACTACCACTCCAGTTAATCTATTAATGTAAAAATGTTTTATATTTTCAATTAGTGTATACTAGGATAGCATCTGTATTTTAATTAAATAATAATAATTTCTGCTAATGTACTTTATAAATCAGAAATATAACTGCATTTAGGAATTTTAACCAGAAGCATATTGGTGTTTTCATACTATTAAGTGGCTGCCAAATTAAAAAGATGTTTTTCATAGCAATGAAAATAATAAAAAATCCAAAAGTTATTTTAAAACACTTCAAATTAAAAATTTTGTTTGTGTTTTTATTTAAACGGACAGTAAATGCTTCTGTTTGGTAAATAATACAAGCTGTCTCTTATGTTCAAAAATATTTTTAGGCAAGTAAACTGAAAATACTTTCCTCTTCTGTAAATATAATTTTCTTACCACTCTAAAAACATGCTTTTGATGTTGCACAGTCTCAATGTTACCACTAACATACATTACCATCTCGTGGGGCCTTGCACTTCCATCTTTGGAAGAAATTGTCAAATCCTTAGCAGACCTTTTAGCTATGGGAAAAAATTCAAGTGTCCAGAGGAAACCTTTATCATTGGAGAAAATAACCATACTATGGAAGATTCACAAATTCAATTCGGTTCTCAACAGAGATTGAACTTTGGTTTTTAACCACAACAGACCAATAAGCTACACATTTGGTCATCCAACTCTTGTTTAATAATGATAATTAATTAATCTCTGCAGTCATTTTAACTTTATTTTGTTGTTACGTAAAGTTTTCCATTGTTGGAAGCAAACATATTCTCAATTATTATTGTTATGCTATTTTTTTGCTAATAAAAAAGTTTTTATTAGGCCTTATCAGAATGATAAATGCATCTAAGGCTTGAAAAATGGTTGTAAATAATTCATCACTATTGTGATTTTGTGAGTACTACTTGCACTTTTAGTAGATGGTTGATCAAGACATGTTTAGAATTAAAATTCATTGGCTGTGCAAACCTTGCTAGCATCATCGTTTAGACATAGCTAGTTACTTTAAATGATTGATTTGTTTAAAAAATGTAAAAAGATACAAATAAAACAGAAAATAAGTAATTTAATCTTATAATTAAATAATGAATACAATTAGAAATGCAGAACATTATTAAAATTCTTTTGCAAATGACATGAAAATGCAGAGGCACAAAATCTTTGTTAAAATTAGTTTTTAAAATTTCCATTCAGTATATACTAGTTAGCTTTCAGTGCTTTAAAAACACTCAGAACTTTAAAAAAAAAAAAACAACAGGAAATTATAGGCACTGCAACAAAAAAAAGCATTCATGTGTGTGTGTGTGTGTAAGTGAGAGAGAGAGAGCATATTTTATTTATAATCTTGTAAAAGGGTGAATCATTTTCCATTTTGGCTTTTTCATGAACTCCAGTTATTAAGTGTTTCTGTTCTTTTTAAATATTAAACATTAAATGGCAAATGCAAAACATAGTATTCTTTTGTTTTATCTTTATTTCTCTCTTTAAGCTGAAATTTTTGTAGCTCATGTTTATAGTAGCCCTACTACTACCATGAGAAGCTGAAATAGCAATATTGTGAAAAATTTTGTATGCTGACACTTGATCAAGTTAACCTTTTGAATCTGTTGTTTTTAGTTAAATGGTGGGATGTTGTTAGCCTCTTTCTTTTTGATTTAATTTTTTTTATGATTATACAATTTTTTAAAATTTCTGACTAAAAGTTTTGATGAATTATCTTACGGTATTTTCAATAGTTCACAGTAAAAACACCACACTTACAGTTTCATATCTATATACCAGAGCTTTAGCAATATGTAGAATTGTTATTGGCAATGGAATATGAGGTGCACTGAAAAGAGAAAACAAATACATTCATTTATAAATTTCCACTTGAAGGTAACATTCATGAAAAGCTGTTTCAAAGATTTCCAAAATATTATGGATGTACACTAGCCTGGCTGCTTTATTAGGACCTATAACTAATAACAGGTTGTGCCACCTTTTTCCCAAATAACAGTCATGACATGACATAGAATCCAAAAGCTACTTAATATTATATGTAATGTAAGGAGTGAGGTAAGCAAAGGATCATAATGGTGAATGGATCTTTCAAGTTTTCCCACATATGCTCAACTGGATTCAGAACTGAGGATTGTACTGGCCAAAGAAGATTCCTGTGATCTCTGTCATCTCCCTCAAACCATGAATGCACAGTGTGGGCACAATGGATGGGATAATTTCCAAGTAGCTATTCCCATCAGGGTACACAAGAAACATTGCTTGGATAAACTTGATCAGAAATTATGCTGAGGTAAGCTTTGGCATTCATTTTACTTTCTAAAGGGACCAGGGGGTACAAGGTAAGCCAGCAAAAACAGGCCCCAAACCACAACTCCACCACCAGAGGCCTGAATAGTTTGGACCACACGCAAATGAGGTTGTCATCTGTGCAAAAAAGTGGTAAAGCATGACTACTTGAGAGACCAGATAATTTTTTTGCTTGTCTTCCTTAGTCCAATGTTTGTTCTTTTTACACTACACAAGACATCTTTTTATGTTGGTAACTATGATCTGTGGATTATAAATGCATTAGTTTTCTACAGCCATAGTCCATTTATCACAACATTCTTTACATGGTATGGCTGGAAATAGGTGTGGATTGTTCTGCATTGAATGACTGTTAGTTGATCTGTTGTTTGATGTAGGTAGGACTTTACTGTCCTGTCTAACAACCTTTCTCCTCTTTCTGTCATTTTGTGTTTGTGTTCACAGTTCCCATGTGCAGCAAACATTTTCTTCATCTCTTTTCATTGTTACTAAAATCAAATGATCAATATCTTGGAGCACCCTACCAATAAGAATTTTTGGGCAACCGTGGCACATGCTAGATGTGCATCTTCTCTCATACTGCTTTCAAATGCTGTAATGTCTTTGCTTCCCCCCATATCTGTTAGACTGTCTGCAAATATGCCTGTTTAAGTGATATATAGTTTGCAGTGATCACCTGTCACACCATGTGATCAACTTAATTTTCATCTGTAGCTTAGGTCAGCTTCAAGTCTGAGAGGATACATAGGTTCTAGTAATGTGGCCATCCATTGTGTTCAGGAATCAAATGAACATGGCTAACAATAGTAGGCTATCTAAATTGGTACTTTCAGCAAAAAAGAAGAAAAAAATAGTTGCAACATTATATACTTTAATTTTTCAACAAAGCAAAAAGGTATTTTTAGATTATTAACTACCAAATTTTTAAAAAAAATTTGCTGTTTATCATCCTCAATAAGTGAGTAAAAAGGAATAAATATCAAGTAGACATAACAGCCAGCAAAAAAATAATCATCATATTTTAATTACCAATTTATTTGAAAGGAATAGTTCTCAATATTGATAATATAAATGTTGAATGCTAAATAAATAGCATACATAAAACACTTTATACAACTTTTTCTTTCAAATAAATTCATTAAAAACAAAGTTTTCTTTTACTGATACCAAAATACACACTTATCTTTCTAATTTTTTTAAAGAAAACTTAACTTACATATGATAGCTTAACTGTTTCCCTGCTGTAGGCCCAGCATTATGATCTGCTGAACTCCTTGTAAAATGCCACTTTAATTTGTTAATAGCAATTTTTATTATATAACTTAACTTGACCCGTACCAGTCCTTGATAGAAGAGTGTTTTTGATTGGTTTACTGCTAAAATAAGGTCATTAGCAGCAAAACAGTTAAAAACTGATCTTGTATGCATGTTTAGCATTCTTGCAAACTGTGCTGTTTTGCAGTTGCTAACTTTGTTTTATTTTTAAGTCTTGTAATGTTTAAAAAAGTCCATGTTTTTGGTCAAATGCAATATTTTTCTTGTTTCCACTTTTTATGTGCTTCTGATATCTATACATTTTAGGTATAAATACAGCCACAAATAAAGAGATGAAGAAGATAACTGAATGATGATTTCTTATTAACTTCAGTGTTGTAAAAGAAAATTCTTTCTATTTGTAGAGGGACATGTGCAGCTTCTCTTTTTAACAGCCCCGTCTTTCTAAAGCATGAGTTCCTGTTTAAAGCAAATGCTTTAATTGTATTAGATTAGATAACCACAGCATTTCAGGCAAGTTCTGTCTTCTACCCTTCTGCTACTGTAGAAAACATTTGAAAGAATTAAATTATTTAGCTTACTGTGATGTTTGACAAGTTTTAAATTAAGATTGAATAAACTTCATATTTACACTCACAGTTGTATCAGCAGCCATATCTGTCCTAAACTATATTTAAATACTAAAATAATAAATAAATTTTTAAAACTTTTGTTTTTATATTATTTTTTATTAAAGTATGAAATTAATAAATAAAAGGAAAAAAAAATTTTTACTCTGTCAGATTTAAAATACTATTGTGTAGTTCATTTGTATATGCAGCTCTTCTTTTGGTGAATTTTGGGATAGCAGTATCTAAACCCTATTTGTCTGTAACCCTGTTTCTGCTGAAGCTTACTATAAAATCAGAATTGCTGGCTTTCAGGGTCAGACATCCATCTGATGCAGCACATTTAGCAGTCAGTGCTTTATCCCTGTTATAAATAAAATGACATTATCATCTTATTTTCAAATTTTAAAAAATGAACATTTTTATTTGTTTATTTTACATGGTTCAAAAGATAACTTTTTATTGTAAATTATCTCTATTTTAAAATTTTACTACCTGTTTTCTTAATATGAACGGTATTTTGTTTCCCTTTAAAAAATTGTGATATTGTACTATTCTTCACCTGTTTAGCACTGCTTTTTATATCAAATCCATACCAAAGCAGAGTCTAAATCTTCCTTGGGGAGATTATATTTTTTTGGTTGTGAAGACCAAGAAATCTGAGTTTATTTTAAAGTAGTTGAATGTCAGGAAGAAATGTTATTCCAGGTATTCAGATCTAAATTCTTAGCACTGAATATTTATGTGCATGCAAGAAAAACTATTTATTTACTAAACATATAGGGATCATCATATAATTTACACTTGCATTTTGAAATATTAACTTGCCAACCAGAGATGCATCACCACATGGCATTTGCTTGCCACTATTTATTGAACTTATTCTTGTTTACTTGGCTTTGACTAGATGAATTTTTAAATGCTTTACTGTCTTATGTATATACATGGGCATTCAAAAATAGGAAAGCACTGTTATCTGCCTTTTCAACATTTTATTTTTTAACAAAAATGCATTATTTAGCAAAGAAAAAAAGAGAAATCAAATGATCTGTGTATCAAAACATAAAAACCATTAATTGTGAAATTGTTATCAATTCAAGTTTTTTTTTCTTCAAATGATCCACCATTTATGTAAATAACTGCTGCACGTATTTTTTAAATATTTCTGTTTTGCAAGTACCCCTCCCCCATTTCTCTTGAAAGTATTTCCATACCTGGCTGACATTGGTTGGACCTTTTCCTTTTATTTGTTGATCTAGTTCTATCTGCACAAATTTAGTAGAGTTCAGATCTAAGGATTAATGGGTCTAAACCATAGTTTAAGAAATTTTTTCTAATTATTTTTTAACAAGGTGTTGTGTATTGAGCTTTGCACTGTGCTTTGGATTATTATTTTGTTGTAATGTATACACATTACCTATCAAACAATTCCCTGATGGAATTGCATGACATTGCAGAATTTTGTAATATTTCTCTTTTGTGAAAATCCCATCAATTTTTATCAAGTCAGTAACCGAACAGTTACCAAGACAATCCCCTTACTTTTACATTTCCACTACCATTCTTAATTGTAGGCCAAATGCAACTTTTACCCTTTTTACCTGTCTTCTGGCATACTGGTATCACTTGGAACCAAATATTTGAAATCTGCCTTTCATCCAACCACACTACATTCATTGCACCCTTGCTCCAAAGTGTAGTTTTTATGTTATTTAGCCCATTGGGTAACTTTTTCTTGTTACCATATCTAAGCAAGGGGTTTTTGACTGCTGCTATTAATTCAACCTCTCTTAATTGTCTTTTGGTTATAGAGGATAAGATGCTGACTGTTGCAGATGAACTGAGGTCAACAGTTTATTGGATACTATTAAGAAAGAATTTGGTCTAAAGGTTCGGGCCATCATATCTTTCCATTTCACGGTTTTTCTCTTAATCTATAAATGGTTGTTCACATATCATCCCAGATAACTTCAACTTCCTCTACAATTTTTAATTTGGAATAAACAACTTTATGAAGGGAAATAATGGATAGCCATGTTTCATATAGAATTTATTTTTAGATGTCATTTTTATCTGCCAAACAAAGCAGTAGCAGACATTAAAATTTATACAAAAGTGTAATATGAGGTATCACTTATTCAAATTTGTAATAAGAAACAGTGTCAGATGCAGTTTAATGGTAATATCACACTTTCATTATAAATTAAATTATTCATAGAAATAACTTGATGCAAAATGCTTAAAGTGATAATAAGATCACAATTAATGGTTTATATAAAATTTGATATATGGTTTACTGGATTTTAATATTTTTAAAAAAAATTTTGGCTGGGATAATGTATTTTCATTTATAGTAAAGAAGCAAATTGTTGTTTTCATATGGTATGTTCATAATTTCTAACACCAGTATACATTATTATTTACCAGCTTTATTTAGAATATTTCTAGATAACTAAGTTGAATTTCTTTCTTATACAAATCATAAAATACATTAGTTATAAATACTGATTTTTTATTAAAAGCAAACTTTTTATCACCAACAGTATGAAACTGTGGTAGAAGAGAACACTGTAGTTGAAATAGTTTATGAGTTTCAGTGAAAGTGGCTAAACAGCAAGAAAGGTTATATACATATATATTAACTGTATCAAGTTAGAAATCATCTGATGAGGAAAATTAAGATAAAAATTGAGTTGTTTTATGTTTACAATTGTTTTGGTTGGTATATTTGGATGTCATTGTTGTAATCTATAAAATGAGAGGATTGAATGAATACAAGAAGTTCTGGGATTTGCTTAACAAAATCAATGAATTTAAAAGTAGTTTTATTTTTACTAATACTATTATAGAAAAAAATTATTATTTGGTTGCAGTAACTTTTGTCCTCCAAAAGCACCCTGTATCTTTTTTTAAAAATTATTTTAAACAGTTTTTTACTTATAAAAAACCATCTAGAAAATCAAAAACATTAATTTATATTTTATTTCTAAAAAATAAAAATATTTAGAAAATTACTTTCCAGTTAGAACTTTACATAATTATGCATAATAATGTTTTGTATTATCTTCCTGCTAGTTAATAATGAAAATAAAGTTATTTATTCATCTAATACATATTTTCAAGTGTTTTTGTGTTTGTTTGTTACTTTTTCCGCTGCTGAACTATAGCATGGGCAAGGTTTTAAGCTACCACACATTGGCCTAAAGCCATTTTTACCCGTGTAGCACCTGGTGCCCCAGCTAGTAACTTATAACACTCTATGCAATAAAAGAAATCCATGATTAGTATTTTTTTATCTTAAATTTTATTTATTTTTTTTTTTGGTTGTACTTTCATGCTCAGAAACCAAATAATGGGGCTAGGTTGGATTAAGACCAACATTATTTTTTTGTCTGTTGCATCATGAAAATCCATGATGAACATGTCAGAGCTTCAAATAATATTGGTTCTGCCTGATCTTATTTTTCCACAAATATCCATGTTTGCAGTAATTTTAATCAGTTTGTGAATAATTGATTTGTAGCAGAGCCATTTGCTCCTGCTGGAGTTTGCTGGTCTTTGGTGCTTCTTTATTTAATGTTTAATACTGCAGCTATCTAGTAAGAGTCTAGGTGTGTTAATCTATCATGCTGTGGATCTTAGTGGTAGATTCAATAAGAACAAAAATAAATAAATGCCAGAAATCTCCATAACTAGTTTGCTGTCATGAAATGCTAGAGAGATGACTAGGAAAAACCTTGCATCTCTGCTCATTTTGCCTGTGCTATTTTTATTAAGCTATCATAAAAGTGGAAATGCTTTCAAATAATGAAAAAAATGACATATTTGGAAAAATGTTGACATTTTGATTAAAGGCTTACAAAAGACCTTTGACAAAAATATGTTATTGATTAAGACCACATTGTAGCATTGAATAGTGGAAAGAAACTTTACAGAAAAAAAACAAATCTTAGAAGCCTATGTAACATGACTGTCGTGACATTTTGATTTGTATTCCTTACTACTGTGGCATACTTGTATGGATATTTGCAAGATAGTAAAATTGGTTATCATTAGTCCATGAAGAAATAGGTATCACTTACTTTGATGAATTTTATTTAAGTTTTGTTGGTTTTTTTTTTGCAGCAGTTTGAATAATGCTTATCTTTTAATAAATACACAAAATCTGGATTTGTTCATTTATCTGTTGAACATTTTAAAATAGAAAAGTAAAAGTAGACACTGAAAATCTATTTGATGTGAATGTTTTGGGGTAGGTTTCATTTGAACACCAGGAGTACATCCCAATAATTTACTTAATATTTTTCTTGAAAGTTAAAGTTAGGAAACTAATGTATGGGCAGAAAACATGAAAATGAGAATAATTTCAAAATAAAAGAAGTTTGTTTGTTTGTTTTTTAAGTATTTTTCAAAGGAATTTCAGATGGCCTTTTTACTTTGAAACAGGTCGCATCCAGAACTAAAAGTTTTGTCAGGAGTAGGAGCAGTTTTAATCTTGTTCACGGAGGATTTTACAGTGGCACTTTTCTTCTGCTTAAGTGAATGAGCAGCCACTATTGTGTAATTAACCTCCTGCCTGCATTAAATGTTTTAGATTTGCTCTTCCTTTTCTGTAATTTCATTCAACCTAGCAATGCTTTTGTTTATATAAGAATCCATTTGTCTTCTGATGCCTTTATTATCTAAAGTCTGCAATTGCATTGTTTCAGATTTAGGTGGTGATCCTTTTCGCCCAGTCTCCTCAGGCAATGAGATTTCAGATTTCTACCATGAGATCTGGCTTGCTCAGTAGGCTTTGTAAATATTTCACTTGAAAAGCTTTATCTAACCATGACAGAAGTTTGTTTTATAACAATTCTAAGAATTTTGTTTTGCACATTTGACATTACCCATATTTGTATTAGCAAAACTATTGCTTTATTTAGTTTTTATTCTTTATTCTACATTGATGTGTCATCTTAGTCTTTAATCAATGTGCTGTGGGTTTAGTGCGACTTGATTCCACCCACCATCTAGAACTTCTGGTAATTTCTAGTCATGTTATTACTTTTTTTCTCGTACCTCCAGAGTTGTTTTGTATGGCTGTCCACAGACAAAAGTGCTGTGCTTTCTTGTTTGTTTCCTGGTTTCAAAATCTTTGTCCACATTTTTTTCAGTACTGATCTGTTAACAATAGAATATTTGCTAACTGTTTCAACATGTGCCTAGTTATCCTAGTGTCATTGTTGATGCACTGCTCTGAGTCAGTCATGCTTTGCCATTGGAATGAGCTTTTTAGTTTATTTGCTTTGTACCATTTGGGATTAGCTACATATTCATGTTTGCAACAATTGCTGACATCTTTCTTTGCATTTTTGTTTTCTTTCTAAGTGAATACTTGCCATTGATGTATTTTTCCTATTGTGAAAGACAGATTACATTAATTCTTTGTTCAGTTTCCTGCCTTGCCAGAAATCTGACATAGCCTTGTCAAGAGCTTCTTAGCCGTTAGCAGTTTTGGTTGTTGGTCTGTTGTGGCAGCTGCAATCACTGTTTAGACCATTTCTGCTTTTATATTGATTATTTTGTTCGATCTTGTATCAATATCAGGATGGGCTATTTTGATGATATTATCTTAGACATTGTCTAACTTCAGAAAGTTCCCCATTGCCATCTATGAAAACAAGTCTTTCACGTGTATACTTTTTTGTGTCAAGACTCATTAATTGATCATATGCATTCTTTTGTACTGACATAAGTCTTATATTTTATTAACTATTTTTAGTTCTTCTGACTCTCTGTTAAAGATAACTACTTAGCTCCTATTGGCTTTTTTTTTCTTCCTAGCATTTTTTCTCATTGTTTTGTATGTTGTTATATATACTTGTACATGTGTACTTACATTTTTATCCTGGCTTTATCTTCCTGCAAAGTTAAATTCATACCTTGGACAGTAGTGTTGCTATCCATTTTATCTATATTTGTTTGTAAGTAAATTTCACAAACCAAATGCTTTTTTAAAAAAATTTCATCTTATTATCCTGCTTGATCTGTTTGTTAGTAATACATATTATATTCAGAATTTTTTAATTTTGGCAATATCTCCATTGCCTTTTACCACTGTCTCCTCATCATAACAGGCATGCACCACTGCAACTAATAGAATATTAGAGCTAATATTTTGATTCGTATAAATATTTTGAGAATACAAAAAATAAACACTTTTATAATGAGATTTTTGCTCCATGATATCTTGGCTCCTATGTACTTCAGTGCATGTTTATTGGAAATCATGCAGGGTGGTGAGAGTAAATTGAGTGATAGCCAGGGATGATTGTGCATGTACACCCAGGTGGCATAACTAATGAATTCAGAACTATGTAGATGTAATGAACTGATTGTTCCTGAGATGATATCATTTTTCTATGAAGAATATTTTATTATTTATTGAAAAATAATCACACTTATAATAATAAAATAATTGTGAGGTTATAATCAAAACTTTGTTTCTTTATTATTATTATTATTATTATTATTATTATTATTATTATCATTATTCAACTATTCAACTCTTTTATCTCAAATTGCTTGATGTAAATTGTAGCATGATCAACTGTTATAAAACTAGTTTGGTAACTCAAACTGGCAAAGAAGATATTTGAGGTTTAGTATTTCTATGAATCCCCAACTAGTTATCTACATCAAACAAGAATGCAGTTTAAATTTAAAGACAAATGCAATCAGCAAAATTTGTTTGGATCCTTTTATAAATAATCTACAATCATTTTGTATAAAGTAAAATAAAAATTAATAAATACACTTCATTTACTTCATTTATAATTTTACAAGGAAAGAAATTAGCTCAAGAAAATATTTTATTTTCTGAGTGATTACTACACCATATTTTTAGTATTAATTGCATTTTTAATGATCTCTTTCTTGTAGCCTGGGTTGGAAGCACTCCATTTTGAGTATATCTAGTGCAACACCTTTAAACGATTAAGATTGGTTTTGTTATTCTGGAGTTTATTTTCATGTTTTTACTATTTAAACTATTTTATTCTCTTTTTTAAAAAATTTAACAAGGAAGTTGATTTAAAAGGAAAACCAAAATACATAAAATATAGCCAACAAATTAATCTAAAAAAAATCAACATCATTTTAAATGTGTAGTGTTTTGTATAATTATAAATAAAATGTGTTATGTGGGAAAGATTGTGATTGAAAGATATTAAAAATGCATTACTTTACTAAATCTTTTAATTCTGAGATGTGTTTATTTTTAAAATTATATATAGGATAGCATTTGTGGCATGTATGCACATTTAAGAGCAATACAAGATAGCAGAAAATATTAAACTAATACTTAGTAGCTTTCCACATGTCTCATTAATGGCTAGGCCATGTGGCATGAACACGATGAGCATTTGTATGATAGCATGCTCCAAATTTTGCTATAGTTCAATTTTTTTTAGATTTCCCACAGTTGTTGGGGGTGGTCTTTTTTTCCAGAGTTGGTGATCAAGGTGCTTTTAGGCATGTTCAATCATGTCAGCATTCTTAAAACCTGCAGGTTTTGGGGGGGATATGGAAAGAGGCACAATCTTCTTACAGCAAATGCCTTGAAATAAAGAACTCCATATTGGAAAAGTGGCGTGATGATTATTGCGAATGGATGTGTATGCAGTAGAATTCAGATGTTTCTTGATGATCATGTTCAATCTTCCCATCAGCTCAAAAGGCTGCCCAAAACACCATTACACTAAAACCACTGTGTTAAACTGTAGCTTCAAGTAGGTCACCTGAAATGCTTGACTCACCTTTCTTAACACCCATGTTCATCCAAGTGATGAGAACTGACCAAACCAAGACCTCTTAGAAAATAGAACAATTATCCAAAAATCCCATAGTTCTGTGTATCATTTCTTGGGCCCATGCAAATAATGCTGAACTGTGCATTGTGCATGGGTTAGACCTCACCTGGTGAACTAGGTATCTTTTGGTTTGTTTTGTAAGCATTGATTGCCATCTTGGTTCATAGTGAGTTGCTTTTTTCATTTACTCATTGAAAATTAAGTGATACTTTGCACTGCTCCATTTTCAAGTCCATAATTTTCCTCCATCTGCCTCCCACTTTGACCACAGTTTGATTGTGTAAACACATGGCCTAAAGTTTTATCACTATAATAAATTTATTCACTTGAAAATGCTTCTTCATATCTGAAATAACTTGGTATTTAAACCAACCAGATATGATACAGAAGTTGAGTGATTTTATTTTATTTTATACATTCTGTTGATAATTTTGCCCAGAATGTCAGACAATGTATGTAGTTTTCATAAAGATCTAATACAACAAATGCTGTGCTCTGAAATAGGTTTTATTTGAAATAATGTAATTTTGGTTGGCATAGCATATCAAATATTTTATAGGCTTTTTCATTAAATTTACTTGCAATTAAATGAAATAAATCAGTCAGTATGAATCAAAAGTTAACAGAGAAATCTTTTGAAACACTATGAAAAGAATAGTTTTATCAAACTGCCTTTTAAAGGACATTATTATAACTCCAACTATTCAAGTACAGCAGAGAAGAGTGATTTTTATTTTCTATTACTGCTGATTAACAAAAGTTAGATGATATTCTTTTTTAGCCAACTCAAAGATGCTACCTCTGTAACCAGTGTTCTTTATACAATCAAGGTATATCACCTTTAGATGCAAAACTAATAACCTAATTTTTTAAAATCTTTTTACCTTTTTCTTTCATTAAATTTTTTATTAAATTCCCAGATCATATTCTGGAACATCCACCACTCAGATGTAATTCATTTAGTCTTTTCAAATAATCTAGTTGTTTTGAGGTTTATAAAATTCATTTTTCTGTTTATGACAATTTCTTTTTGTTTTTGGCTAGAGTTTTTCTTTGTGTTTTCATATTCTTGAATGATTTTTTTTCATGTTCTAACATTGGGTGATATTAGTGTTAATTTACAAAGCTTTATATATTTCTTTCATTTAGTACAGTGATGGAAGGGCAGTTTTGTTGACAAAGTTAGAGTAGAACTATTATTTTAGAGTTTCAGGGTTCATGACCAAAAAGTGTTTATTTCTAATATTGTCCAGTTTTTGTTATAGGGTTTGAAAGTTCACCTGTTAGCATAAAATCAGGCATGGTATAAATAAATCAACTAAAAGGTAATAATCCGGGAATTTTTAATTCAATTCTACACAGTGGCCTTTCTTGATAAAGCTGGATTCTCCTAACCCTGGCACATTTTGCAGATGCTTGTGGAAATATAGAAATTGCATTTGCAAATATGGCTTCAGTTACCAGCATCTTTCATCAACAGAAACAATACATGGAACTTGTCAGATGCTGCAGACATTTCCTCATTTAGCTGTCACCAACTTGAAAAATTAGCTACAATCAGAGATTTATGTTTCACACATTAGCACTCTACAACAGTTTTTTTACTTCTTTATTTATTGATCTCAGTCAGTCATTATTCCAGTGCTGGTGTATTAATAGCAGGTATTACTGGTATGCACAAAGTCTGACAATGAAGTCTCATTCGCAAATCACAGCAATCAGTCACTATTAAAAATTTGATAAATCTTAGTTTTGGAAATGTTCCGTTCTGATATAAAGAAGTTAGATGCTCCTTCCAGGGTTATCTGACCTGGCACCTCCAACCTTAAAAGCTATAGGATTCTCATTTAATTTTATGGTGTCTGGTGACTTGTTCCTAGTTTAGATGACATGCTTAGTGTTTTTAGTACACAGTGATCTTGTAAAAAAAAAAAAAAAAACATGACCCAAAATATAATAGATATCATCGAAATCCCAACACAGCAGGAGGGTTAATCAGATTCACATTTATGGCAATGAAGACTTTTGGAAATGAATGGTTGTTCTTCTGTTTCAATCATTCTTATTGTTTTAATGGCATGACAGAAGTGCCATGAGATGTAAGAATGTCCGGTCATTATTGAAAATCTAATGATTAACATCAGAAAGATACTCTGGGCAGATTCTATGAAAACTATGACATTAGAATCAATTTTTAAAAAGTTTGTAAAAAAAAAAAATGGTTAGCTGGTGGAGCTCCTAAAGGGAGGATATTTATTGAGTACTTGCAACTCTGTTTAAGTGATGTCAATAGATTTATCTGTCGCCCTGTCAGAAAATGTCGTTGATGATGACAACAACAATAATAATAATAATAATAAACAACCAGAAACTATCAGGAGATACACGAAAACAAAATAGAAAGAAAAGCTCGGTGTTTTAGGACGTCTCCTGTTTTGTTTCCCCGTTGTTGCTCCCGTTACTTGGGAATGGCCAGCGATTTACTGTAAAAATTAGTTTTCTCCTTATCGAGAAGACGAAAGGAAAAAAAAACAATAAAAGGTTTATGCCACCTCTTCACTAGGTGATCGATCAAAAACCGGGATAGATGTTTAAAATGTGTTTATAATTTATTTTATGGGATAATGACAGATTGCCGTGGAACTAAGGGTTTCCGCGCTCTCTTCCTTTGAATCGCCTCACAGATTAAAAAAGAAACACGAGAGCGGGAGGTGACGTAGAAAGTTTCATCATGTATGGAATGCCCGATATTGTAACTAAATACCAAGTAAATATCAACAAGATCAGCAACATGAAGATATTAAAGCCCTTAATAGAAATTACCGACAAAGGAAGGACATCGAAGGCAACTCAACGTCATAATGTCATCACCGCGTAGACGTCAGAATTCACGACTGGGAAACGTTTCCCGTTAGTTAAACTAAAATTAGACTAGAAACTAAACAATGGCAAGAGCGCGACAAACATCAAGAACATCAGCGGGATCAGCCTGTAACTTCATCAGCACCGTACATAACTACCCGAAAGATTTGGGCGGTTATATTAATCAGTTTTCCTGCCCCTCAATATGATAAATAATATATATATATATTTATGGCGATTATTTGTTTATTTAATCGAATTACAATTTAATAAACTATAAACTCTGCGATAACAGATAGATAGATGTGTCTGTCGGGATGGCTTCAGGCTTTGAACCTAACGGTAACCTTGGAAGATAAGGGCTGGTCATATCTCTCCCCAATTCCAGCGATCTAACCAAGGTGGGTTTTAGCGCTAGGACCAGTACTGGGTTTGTTTGTTACTTTGAAAGCATTTAAAACTGGTTGCCACTTTATTTTATTGGAATTGTTTGTTTTTTTCCGATAAAACAAGACAGAAGCGGAAGTAGCGCTTAAACGGGTCTCTTCTCTAAGAATGTCGCTATCGTTTTGCGTGCCCTGAGAGCTTCCAAGGGACACGCAGCAGTTATTTATTCGTTTTTCAAAGACACTTTCGTTCTAGGTAGGTAAAGCAACCATCGGCTGGGCTCCCTGCTGTAAGTTCTCCACTGGTGCCGAGGCGTCAAGTTCGGACAACTCTCGCCCGTACAGACATCTTCGAGCGCCGCGCCGCTTCCAGCTTTCCCCGTGACAGGGTTAAACTAGAAGATCGCGCTAAAACCTATAAGTACCGAAAACGAACTTATATCTGCCCTGACTACAATCAGAAGCTAGCCGGATGTTACCAATACATTTTTCTCTACCGAAAAAAGAAAATGAGTATAATTTGTTTTGTCCAGTCGTGGTCAGTCTCCATCGCGCGTGAAATAAGACACCCAGACCCTTTAAATATGCTCTCGTTTTACCACATTATAATCCTTTCCTTATACATATACAGTATATAAAGGAAAAATGTCGTTTCTAGCCAGACTTTTTTTTTCCACATTAAACAAGGTTTCCACAACCTTGAATTAAACAAAAACAAACAGTAAATTAAAATAAACTGGCCCACGACCTATTTATTTAATCAGAAGTGTGAGGAGGGATCCAGGTAATTGTTCCGCAGATATTATAGACAGTGAAAAAATTACTGAAGATCCGAGTCATGATCCTTACCAGCCAGTGTCTTCTGCAAGATATTAATCGGGATATAATTGTTTTAGACATTTTTAATGTAACTTGTTTGATAGCTAAGTATGATAAACCAGTTGTTGACAAAGTCTCAGATAAAATATTATTCGCAAAATGAAAAAGGATAAGTACGCGTGGCTAACTTTTAAGTGACCCAGTCATATCGCGATCTAGGTGTTACTGGTGGTGTACCCCAGGGATCGGTGCAAAGGGCACGAGTTTTTTGTTGTTTTTTTTTTGCACAGCTATGAATTACTTTGAGAAAAAGAAAGAATTCCAATATTAAGTCTACTCATTTAGCTAATTTATATGAACGAAAAATTACGGAGAGGTAAAATTCAGGAATCGGATTAGTAGTCTCCAAAATCGGACATCTACACACCATATGCAGTTTAGTGTCTGCAAATGTGTATGTTTGAGCTGCGATAATAACTTAGGGTCGGTTTACAGACTGGAAGATGGCAAACAGACATGAGGAGGAATCGGAAAAACTCTCATGGAATTGAAAATGAGCTACGGTGCCGCAATGCTGTTTTGAAAACCAACGAACCACTGGTTGCGCTAAAATGGAACTTCACTCACAGGATAGTGAGCTATAGGAATGGGACTGTGGCACGTGGTACCTTCCTCATTAATACACAGAAAATCCCCAAAATGGTGTACACATACTTTCGTACGTCACCGTACAAAGGCAGTCGGTCTCTCGACGCAGAAGCTCACGGATGACGGTACCGTGCGTCACAACAGCGTGTACCTGGCGTCACGTGTTTTCGGTGAGTGGCAATAATATACGGGCATCTTTGGATGAGTCGACTCAGACCAGTGGAATACCCGCCACACCTCGCTCTTAGACGTTTAGCCATCATCTGCCAGCTCCGGCAGAGAATTGATGGCCCTTCCTGTGAAAACTGCCGCTGCACATCGTTCTGTTGTCAGCAGACGCGGAAATGTCGGCGTGGACATCCTGAGCACCTGTTGTAGTGTATCGTGTTTGAGGTGTCTGGTATACAGAGCAGCGATACGACTTTGTTTAATAGGCTATATAAAAAAGTCTATACTTCATTTTGGGACATCCTGGACAAACCTGTATCGCTCCAATCCCAGTCTAACTAACTACTACTACTTCTCGGCTGGGGTAAAAATCGACGCCATTTATATACGAAGAGTTAGAGACGGGTTTGTGTTTTTTGGTGAAAGGCCTTGGGGATCTGTCATAGGTGATGGAAGCAGGATGAGTTTGCTCAGTTTAGTGCGCAGAGGAAATCTGATTCAAGTATTCGAAACGTGCAACTGACTCGAGAATGTAGCGCGAGAATTCGATTTCTATCCTCCTCCGTTACCTGGTGACCATAGGTGACGGGAGAGAGCGCCAAGTTTTAGGTTATTTACACGAGGAACGGATTTTAAATACTTCAGAAATTTTGTAAATCGTTCTCACTAGTAGGGGGTTTTGTGCGAAGCCCATCAGGTATCTGGTTCGTTAGAGGAGTTTTAGAATACACTCGAACGTAATTCCATTTTTTCATGGCAACCTTAGATAAACTGACGGAAGTTTTTGTATTGCTGCTGTCCACCACTATGGTAACTGGAAAAGAAGCGAGAGGGAGTAGTGAGAAGCATTTTTACGGAGAATTAGTTCAGTTTCATCCGAAAATACATAGTATAGAAACGATTTAATATTAATGTTAGATAACTCCGTGGTTTAAATTCATGCACAAGTTAAAATAAAGTTTAAAAAACAAAATAAAACGGGAACAGTTTTATAAAAGAAGGAAATCAGACCAAAAAGACGAAGAAAATTGATAAGATGCAGATACCAAAGCGGCAAAGGTATAAACAGATTGGTGTCAGCTTATTTTAAAAATCGGCCTCAATGAAATGCGTTCTTTTCGTGGTGGACTGAAGCCTTGGTGTTATTAATGATAAATGTTTTAACAGTTTCAGAGTTAGAAGACAACATAGATCGACAGTGATATTCGTTTACATTTTAGTAAAGCTTTGGACAAAGTTCCACATTAAAAAAAAAAAACTAACGGAAAAAGTTAAGGGAGTTTATTTACTACAGGTACTTATAAATAAATAACCTTTCTATTAAGTTGGCAGAACAGGGTAATTTTAGATAGTTGCTTCAACAAGTCTCTAGTGACGCGCCACGGGTTTTATTTTAGCATCTCTAGTGTTTTTAAAATGTCTTATAAATAAAACTGATGGTTTAATTAACGAACATGAGGTCCTCAGAGGGTTAATTGGAAAGAGGATGGGGCTAAGTTTCAGATGAACTCAGATTATTTACTAGAGTAGTCATCTAAGTGGAAATCAATTGAAACACTTACAGAATGTAAACAGAAGTCTGCGCAGGAATCACTTGGAAATCGGGACGGAATCCAGACAACGGAAACCTGGTATTTCGAACGGCTGGAACCTATTCAAATAAGATTAGGGAAAATAATGATTGTTTTCATACAGGAGGCGGAAATAGTTTTAGAAAATAATTTAGGAATTATTATTACAAAATCGAACTTTAATAACTTTATTTTGGTTACTAATAAGGCACCGCCATTGTAAATATTGTATTATATGAAGCCCGAATTCTTCCAGACCTCGAATATGTACAACATATTCGGAAACAGATATCGAATTATTGAAAACAAATTTTTTATGAATTCATTAGAATGCTACCGGGTTTCAAGCATGTAGAATAAGCAGAAAGATTTTAAAATATCAGATTTATCTAGTGTGAATCTTAGTCATTTGA
The DNA here is from genome assembly GCA_018389105.1 of Nautilus pompilius. NCBI lineage: Eukaryota > Metazoa > Mollusca > Cephalopoda > Nautilida > Nautilidae > Nautilus > Nautilus pompilius. Next base: position 1,264,776 of record JACATO010000120.1, read on the forward strand.
AAAAAAACGACAGAGCTTTACAATAGATAAGGTTTAGGTATGTGGATAGTGACAGATTCTTCTGGTTATCTACAGTCACAAACATTGGGGCTTGCTTGATACTATAAAAATGAGATTTTAATAGAATGGATTGTCAGCGAATGAACTAAATTGTTATTCATGTTGGTATATATATAAATTTATTTAAAAATCGCATTTGATAACACTTCTCCGTCAGTTCCTTGTGTAAGTCATTATGGCTTCCTGCCTTTCTGCTATTACAAAACTAACCTAAACTACAAGTTATTTACCAACTTACGGGATATAGTCCAGCAAGAAAAAGAACTTGGATAAAAGTAAATAAATGCCAACGGTTACTTCCTCATAGCGGAGTAATTTCTATTGGGAAAACATTGGAGATAAACACATTGTTCTCTTTACTTGTTTGATATATGTCATCTACATCATACAAAATAATACAAATGTTTTCTCGCAAATCCTTGTTACGAATATGTTCCCAGGAATTGGTGGATTCTCATCTGAAGTCATAACAACTGTAAGATCGATTCCAGACCATTCTCTAGATCCATTTGTTTTCTTCTGGATTTATATTAATCAGATCTTTTCGTAAATTTGAAGTACCTTTTGCAAAAACTATACTACTACACTCTCTTTTAATCAATGCTTCCTTGTTCAAATTGTTATCTATAAACTTGATAACTCTCGCATCCCATCAAAAACTAATTCGCTTTTATTATATTGATACTTTGCATTTTTAATATTTAATTTATAAAACTTAAATTATATATGTGTAATCATAGCTCTAAACAGCCAGCTAGTTTTCATCGAATGACGATAGATTATTGACGAGGGCCCTATGAAATATCGTGATTCCGTGATATTATAATCGAAAGAGCGAGTGAGTCCGATTAGCGCCAAGTTTAGATCACCATTCTACCTGATACTTTACTTCAAATAGCAAAGTGCCTCCCTCCTTTCCTTCCTTCCTTCCTCGAGACAGAAACAATCCGCTTGTTTGTTCACTCCTCCCTTGTCAGCGCGGTGGGTGATGTTTGAAGAAGCGGTCTCGCTCGCTTATCGATTTTTCGTTACCGTGTTTATTGAATAATTCGAGCTTCGTTAAGCGAGTGGTTGTCTTACCATTCATGTTTTAATTGCGTTCCTAAGTGTCAAGTTTGTATAAAACCGAGCTCACTGTAAATAACGAAACAAAAGACAGAAAGTTGTCCCGAGCGATGAAACGAGAAGCGTGGAGCATGCGGAGATCTCGTGTCTGTTGGTGTATTAAAGCAGATTAACACCTCTGGAAATCAAGTTCATTTCCCACCCGGTCCTCATTATGCTAATACGCTTAGGCTTGAATTAATATCCGCCCCGTGACACGGCACTTACCTGCAAAACTTATTACCCATCACACATCTTAAAAGATGCATGAAGAAAAAATAGATTTTCCCAGAATTATTCGCTGGGTGCAGTAAGATAAAAAAAACAACAACAACAAAAAAAAAACGTTTGTTGCAGCGAGGTCGCCGCATGTGTTCGTAGGTACGCACAAGTTCAGGACAATAAACGGATAAGAAAGTGTCGTGGTGAGGTTTATCGGCTGTGGGAAACTAATAGGTAAATAGATCCTCGGTGTCAGTCATCCACACGGCAGGTATGTTGTGTACACACGTTGTCTTAGTTTGAACAGGTGATAGTTAAAGTGTTATTTCATTTAATTTTGTTCTAGTATGTTGTTGCATCATGTGGACGTCACGCAGCCATGAAACCCTCTCCGTGCCGTGGGGCCAGTGTTTACCTTGTTATTAAAATCCCTGACCTTTCAGCGAATTAAAGTGGAGAAAGGGAAGAGCTCCCATGCGTACTTCTCGCCGTCTCGTGTTTACATAGTTTGTCTCTGATTCCATGTGACTAATGTTTACATACAAAAACACCGACAGGCGAAAATACTGCTGGACCTAAACCGTATTGAGGAGAGGTAAGCCACCAGTTTTACGGAGTTAGAGATAATCCGGTTTTACCCAATTAAGGTTGGTTTAAGAAGCGAGATCTCGATGTAACTGTCTTTTCCCGTGGATGCCTCTAAATCGACGGTAATAAATTCAATTTGACATCGCGTTAGCTCGTGAACATCGGTTCTGTTGTCCAGAGCCGTGAGTACCTCATTGGCTGTCTTATAGAATTGTCAGTCGCTGAAAATTATGCTATTTGAAAAGGCAACTATTGATTTTTGGCCATGATAATTCAGTGTTCCTAGTTCCTATTCACCAGCGATACATGTGAGTTGCGATTCTACATCGTGGAGGAGAACGTGTTTGTGTGTGTGTGTGTGTGTGTATATATCTGTGTGCGGCCGGTCTCTCTCTCTCTCTCTCTCTGCCCGTCTTTCTCAGTGTCATTCACAACACGCGGTGAGTGAGTCGGGCGATGACTGCTCCGACGAGCCTGCCTGCTGCCCCTCGTCGTCTCACCACTGGTATCTTGTTGTTTGAATTGACTTGGCACTTTGAACCGAGCCGACCCAATTTTAGCAGAGGAATGTATTAACACATCGAGCCCAGTTAAGTCGTTTATTGTGTGGTCGGTCGGTCGGCGGCGATCTGGTTCCTTTCTCGGGTGGCGGAGCGAACGAGCGAGAGATCGTACACGAGGCCTGCGCCCTGAACTAAGACTGCACAGCTACAGGTAGACAGACGACGTCGAGCAGATATCTATCTAGCTGGCAAGCGCGGAGGGAACGGGCGGGCGCCCAGAACTTATCTATAATTGATATGCCGAAGCGGCCATGTGCTTGGATTTGTTGGCCTGTGACAGTTCATCATTCAGCGGAATAAAATGGAAAGAGCAGACTAACAGGATTGTTTGAATTTTTTTTGTTCGGGGGGCTTGGCCGAGTCGATCGAGTCCACCACCAGCACCACTACCACGACTGCCATCAAACCGGACGGAGATAGTGTTACTTACAGGAGGAAGTCCGGCGAAGCAACGCTGCGCTCATAGCCGTGACTGCCTTGTTTTTGTACCTTCGGTATTGTTTGACTTGATTGGGAATTTAATGAGGTCGCAATGAACTGTGATTGGCTGAGTCGGTGTGTTGATGCTTTCTGAGGATCACAAGCATTGTTAGGCCGAGAAAGCCGGTGAGAGGAGAAAAGTGAGTATATTTCATGGCTCAGTTAATGACCTGTGCGTGTATTTGAGAGAGTGTCTGTTGGTCAGGAAGGGAGGGATCAATCTAGTTCTGCGAGAGGCAGCGAGACTGTAGTAGCCAGATCGGCTAGCGGAGAAGACGTTCTCGATTGTCAGTGGGGGAGGAGGAAGGCTTCTTAACTTGAAAGATTAGTCTAGCTGGATAACAACAACAACAACAGCAACAATCGTGGGATACTAGTTGATTGTATCAATAAGGCTAGCTGACAGGCTGCGGCCATGTCTCGAGGTGTAGTTGGGGCGGACAGCGTCTTAATTAGCAGTGACTGCGCCCTGGGTCAGCGAGCGGGCCCGACCGAGTAGCCGTACAAAGAAGTTCAGTCTCAGACACTGCGGGTCCGCTCTGCTCTGCACTGCCCGTGTGTTATGACGCGAGATTAGTCGAGTATTCGCTGATGTCCTGCTAGTTTTGCTTATGCATGTCCTTCAAAAGAAACGCTTATCTTTAACATATACACGTGCACGCATGCTCGCAGCCTGTGGTCAGTTGTCTGAATTTTAAACGCATGTCAACAAAAATTCAGGATCATTTTTTTGCAATAAAGTTCACTGGAGCCTACTACTCTCATTCGCGTTTTCTTAAATTAAAAAAAAAAACAAAACCTTTTTCCCTTCTCAAAACACTGAATTGGGCAATTTAGAAGTTTAACTTGCTAACCTGCATTTGTGATCATGGTAGGCTACTTTGTTGCAGAAGGGAGGACGAGAGTGCATTACTGTTCGTTGGTTTTTGAGAACGCCCACGTGTAATTAATGAGTGTTGTTTTGTGAAATTTACCCTGAAATTGAGTATGTCTCCATGCTCATCAGTGGAATAGAATAATTGTAGGGCTGTCGGTTGAGACTTTAGGCTGATTTCTACACAGTTTCACTCCTTTTCTTCTCTCTCCACCAACCGTCGCTTCCTGTGGTCTCTCTCTTCCACACAAAGATTTATACAGTACTCGACAGTAAGAAAACGACACATGTCGTTGCTCGTCTGATTGTGTGGCTTTTCACTTAATCGCGCATTATATAACTTATACATCGTTATCTCTCGTTAATTAGTTACCTTTCGGTCGTCTTTACAATGGTCTAGGACAGGACTGAACATGTATTCTGACATTGTACACTAACTGACTTCTCCAGAGTTAGTAGTCGCGACGGCCATATCTCGCTGGCCCCAGGGTTAGGTATAACAAACTGCAGCTGGAGGTGGGAAGTTTTTGTTGATCTAAGCCTCTCGGGTGGTTTTAATGTCTAAGTGATAGCTTGTTACCTCTTCCAACTCGGTTCTGTTAGGCTTGCGTGTCCGGTTCATTTATAACTTTGTTGGTTTCACACTTTAAAAATTGAAACAACATTAATCCTTGGTCTCTCAAAACAAACATTTCTGCGTGCATAATTCTGAAAAAGTTTTAATTGTTGTATTTGCGATCAGTTGGGGGGGGGCTTTTTGTTATTATTTAAAAGTGCTTTAGATGTTTAGAAATTATATGTGAATTTTGGTCAGGTGGCATTTTCATTTTTAAAAAAATTTTAAAACGCATCAACGGGCAAGTTTTTAGTAAATATCGATGTTATATTTCTTAAATCACTTTCGAAGTTTAACAAAACTTCAAAATTGAGATGCATTTTTCTTATCGTCAAACTTCTACGTATTCTTGTAAAAATTTAATTTATATTTTAAAACTTTTGAAAATTGTGCCTGTATTTTATTTTTGCTAACTTTTATCGATTTATATTTCGTTAGAATTATTACCCTGTAGCACACTTTGTCAACAATAGACAGCTATATAAACTTATTATTTCGCTTTATTTTGTTGTAAACGCGAAATGTACTTAAAACTATCTTATTACTCAGCATCTAGAAAAATTATTATTTTTTTCTTTTTAGTTTTAGAAACATTTCCAAAATGTTTTACTTTTAGCTTAACACTTATTTTTAAATTTGTTATTTAAAGAAAGATAATGAATTTAGAAATCTTTTGTATATAATTTTCATTTTTCCTGTACATAAATCAAAACAGATAGTTCTACTTCATAGCACCTTAAATAAGTCTCTGTGTTGATATAGTAGCCCTACTTTGAAATATCGCTTTCTATTCTCATTTAAAAACAAAAATGCATATTGAAAAAGAAAATTATGTACACAACAAGAACACACACACACACACAGCAGCAGCAGCAGCAGCAGCATTAGACACTCATTGTGATGATATTGTGGAGTGACAGAGCTGGTGCAGTTGTATCAGGCATGTTAAGGTATCTCTAGGAATATTGCTATCTTGCTGATTACAAAAAATAATGATAATTTAAAATCAAATCTTATTTTAAAACAACAGCTGAAAAGTTAATTACCCAAAACATCTATAATACTTGCCAGTCTAGAAAGGCAGCTATTTAACATCATTGATTATCATAACAAGTTTTTTTTACAATGCACAGCAGTTGTATCACCATGAATTAAAATAAGCGTTTTAACTTTAAATAACTATACACCTGTTTCTATGTGGTTCACAAATAAAATGCAGATTTTACAACTTAAAGTAATGACATTGAGTTTGCCAGCTGATTCTTGTGACTTTTCTGATCTTATAAATCCTTAACAAAGTCATTTTGTTTTTTGGTTTCAAGTAAATGTTTTACAAATTGCAATGACTTCAGGGGAGAGAATTTTCACTTATAAATGTTCATGTTTGCCAACAACAGGCAGTCTGAAACCTATTATTATTAATTAAATTTGTCTCTAAAACACCACTGCTTTACATGTTTGCAAGAGAAACTGCCTTTACTTACTGCAATATTCATAATGCATAGAAATTACCATTATTATTTCCACTTGCTATAATTTCCATAAAATATTGTTTGAATCAATATGATGAACATAATTTGATAACATTACTTCATCATACAAATAAAATAGGAAGCATCTGCTCCACCAACATTCTCTGCTTAAAGCAACAGATGCATTTATACTTCCTTAGCCAGCTTAGCAAGTTTCATTTTTTCCTCTCTTCTTTTTTGTTTTTGTGTTGTGTAATTTATATGATTTGTGACATTAATCCATGGGATATAAATATAATAAAATTAGTGAAGTACCTTTTACTACAGCATTTAAATTGGTTAGGAAATGCTTAAAAGTTTTATTAATTTTTTTAAATACTGTTTTTACTTCTAGAATTTTGGTATTGATTATCATTTGTGAGTGTATCATTGTTTTTGGTAATAAAGCAGTGGTATTTAATTATTTCAAATGCCATTCAGCATACCCTGAGGGCGAAGTATTTTGTGGCAACAACACAAAGACAAATTTAGAACCATTTAAGCAGTAGTTTTTACTGATATATAAATATATCTTTAGCCAAAGGTAAAATGTTAAGGCAACAGACCAGAGTGATTAGCAGTTCATACAAATGTTTTTGATCAATGAAATCATCACCAGGTTGCCTTAACACACACACACACTATTTATTTATTTATTTGCCAGATTAGTTGTCTTCACTGGCTGAGATTAGTGACTATTGGCAAAGTTTCTTTCAGTGCTGGTTTAGTCTCCATTTTGAAATGGTTATATTATGGCTTTGGTTTATATTTATTGTATAATGTGTACTGCAAAATTGGGAAGAGCTCCACCCTTGTTAAACATATATAGACTTCTGCATGTGACTGAAATCTATTCATAGGTGGACTAAACGTGTTTATTTTATATAAGCCTATGCATGCTCAATTTGATATGAAATTTTTTCTCATGTGTGTAAATAGTGACATTTTTGCTGCAAAATGGTCAAAGTGGGGTTTGTTAGCAATAATAATGCTTATAGGTAGATTCAGCCTTTCTTAAGATTATCTTCTGTATATCTGTGCTTGGCAAGTTTTTTTTTGTATCACATCCTGTAATAGTTTTTTCTAGCAGCCAGCTAGCATCAAATGCTTAAGTGGTAATGTGAGTGTGTGTGTGAGAGAGAGAGAGGATATGGGCATCAGGTACTAAAACAGTTAACAATGAATCTTGTCAATAACTTATTGTGACTATCCTTCAGATTTTGTATAAAGCTAGCTTGAATATTATAAATTTTACAAAAAAATCTGTTTTTGACATTTCAGTTGGTAGGGGGGTTAAAATATGGAAATTTTTGCAGGTTCTCATTGGTAATAAGAAAGACTGAAAGAGAAAAATCAATGACAATCTGAATGAATTATGGTAACTAATATTGCTTTTTTTAAAAAGAGCAATTTCTAATCTTTATATTAAACTTTTTTTAAAAAATGATGCATAAGTTCAGATTTTTCACTTGATTTAAAGTCACTTGCAAATATTAGCACATTAATAATATAGATGATTAATTATGTATTCTTATCCATTCTGTGAGCAGTTTTTTTTTTTTTTCTGTATTCTTCTTTTGGTAGATAGGTAGGTAGATGTAAACTGCAGAGATGCAATGCTGGCCTTATCTGCAATAGATAAGCTTTTTAAGCATCTTTATGGCAACTCTCAACACATTTTTCTTTGACTCTTCTCCATACTTTCTCCCTTGATCTATTAACTGCATAGTAAATCAACACTTTCTGCTTTTCATTTTTGTCTTTGACTTGGCTTAGCTCTATTACAATGACATCTGGGGTCAGTCAATCTCCTCTCTACCATTCCAAAAACCTGAGTATTGGAAATTTACTGAATTTACAGATAAAAGCAGCAATGTGAATGATACCTTAATGATATTTAACGATATCCTAAAGAATCAGAAATAGAAATACCTCAACATACAGTGGAGTAACATTCTGGATGCTGGTAATGGTCAAAACCTACTTTTATTAAAATAAATCTTCTTTGCCTTAATAACTACTTCCCATACTCTAAGCATAAATGTTTCCTTATTATTATTGTAGATACTGCCGTCCACAGCTGCTTACAATTTTTTTTATGCCTTGGTTTAACCTTTCTATCCAGTTCTTTCTATAGCAGTTTAGTTGGAGACAAGTCTGGGCTGGGCACTGACTTTGCTGGCTAGATCATGACATCAAGTCTGGTGGTTTTTTGATGTCCTAGTTACCCCTTGCAGAGCTTGGATGTATGCTTGGGGTCATTGTCTTGTTGGAAAATGATTCCTCAACCAAGCAGTTGTTCACTAGAGGATGGGTATTGCATTAACCTGAAGAATTTGGTGATATTCCTCTTTCTTTATTCTACCATCTTCACACTACTACCTCATGTTTCATTGTTGCCACAACACAATCATCACTGATTTTTCATATGATCAGCAATGGGTGAAGACACAATGCTTATTACCAAAAAGCTCAAACCTTGATTCATTGGTCCACAAAACTAGCCACTGTTGTGGAATCCACTAAACATGTTCCCTTTGCTCATATGCCTTTTGTTGCTTGTTTTCTTGACATAGGAGTGGTTTCTGACCTGCTAGATATTTGTTGATTCCAGCATACTTTAGGTGACATCTGAATGTTGGTTTGGACATCACAAACCCAGTTACAAAAGCTAGGTTTTGAGTCATCTCTGAGATAGTCAGACATCTGCTGCAAAGGTGTGATCTCAGCAGCAGTTATTTTCTTGCATCCATGCCACTTTTTGTTGGAAATACTCTTAGCCTGGTTATTTTATTTCAAAATTAAGTGCACCGTATTGTGTGACACCTTTAGTTTCCTGGCCATATATCTGATGGTTCATACCTTGTTGCTTAGTGTTAGTACTAGCTTGCTTTTGTAGATTGATTGATTTATTCTAGGCCATCATTTTTTTCCAAATCAATCATCTTGGAGCCTTTTTTTTGTCAGGTGTGTGTAAGCAGTGATATGTGATATCCGTCAATCAGGTGATCGCCTCGTGGGGTGATTATGGTCAAATGCATTCATGATTATTAAATGGTGTGACTCAATGAGTAAACCAGAATCATCAACTATGTGGATGAAACAGTGAAGATAACTGAACATCCTAATGGAATTTTAATGCCCTTTTCTTCCAGATTTTATATTTTATTAATTATAATATATAGCATTTTACATTTCAGCACCATAATTTTCTTGTTGACCACCATATACATTATTTGTATGATTTTGTGAAACATACTATGAAAATACTCTTGTTTCAATAATTTTTTAGCCTGTTGTACATAATTGTCACTTTAGCTCTGATGTTATCAAGAATTGGGATCCATTTCTGCTTTCACCTTATCTCATTGCATTTGCTCACAAGGCTAATAATAATAAGTAAGTCTATCAATACAACTCTATGGTCTTTCTACATATTGTTACTATGGATCCACATCAAAATGTCCTCCATGTCTTTACTTCCACTTCTGTGTGAGCTTGATTTTTATTTACATGTTACCCACTCAAATGACAGTTTTTAGTTTTCCAGTCTGTTCCATCCAACACCATGATCTCTTCTTGAAGAGAGGCATCTGTAGGACTCTAGGGTTGATGCTTTCCCGCCATTCTTCCACATTTCCATTATTGTCGCCTCTGATTTTTCTCTCTGATTCTACTTGCCTGTTCTGTTGAGCTGTAACTGCATTTCACTCCATTGCTCCCAATTGATTGCCCCGATGTTCTCAGTGGCTTTGACACTTTCCACACTGGCTCTCTGGCTCTAGACCTCATGCTGTTTGAAAAATGTTTGTCTGGCTTTTGACTGCTGCTGATACCTTGTAAACTGGTCTAGCATTTTATGATGATATAGTTAGTGCCGTTGAGGCATTTAATCAGGCATGCACCAAAACATCAGTTTTCATCATTCTCTAAGTAATCTATTAAAGGTTTTGCTAAGAATTCTGAAGTAAGTATCATTTTTGGTTCAAAACATTTTAAGAAAACTTTTAAGGAGAATTTCTGATTTAGACCTTAAAAAATTTTTTTTATAGATATGCTCTTTTTTTTGTAGAAAACCTTTTAACCCAATGGACACTGTTGATGCTGAATAAAAAAAACCATTTACTCTTCATTCCCCTTACTGCATTCAGTTTCAATCAGCTTACATAAATTCTTTGTAAAATGTAAAACTTAATTGTGCAAGACATTAGTTTTTCATTTGGATTAATTGATGGGCAGGCATTATGATACCAACTATTGTGTTCTCCTATGATATCACTCAAGACTTCCGTAGCTTTGCTAATTTAGTAGAGAGCAAAAAAAAATCTACCTGAACATTTAATGCTTCAGGACTTTGTAATGATTTGTTTATTAACAGAACCATTTCTAATAAATAATAATAATAATAATGATGATAATTATTATTATTTTGTCCCCAGGAATTTTAAGTATTTGTCTAAATAAATGAAAATACTACACTTTTGTGTAGTCATTCTCACACAGTGCATCATAGTCCATATGTCTAACTTGGATTTTACCTTGATTTATAAAGACTGCCAAGCACAAAGCCATTACTTCCATTAACTGTACTCTGACCTCATTTCCACCAGGAGAAATGCCACTGAGTGACTCAGTAAATGGCATCTTTCTGGGTATTACAAATAAGGTTTTATCTGATTTTTTTAACCAAAGCTACTGATTACAAATTTAAGAAATGTTTAAAAAAATTAAAACTGCTTCAAAGTTTGTTTTTCTTTAAATTACATGATAATATGATTAGATGCATGTTTTTATATTCTCTTTCAAAATTGAGTTCTGCAAACTCAACAGTGGATAGGTAAGGTAGTAATTAACAAAAAGGAAGTAGAAAGCCATCAAGACATCTACAATGGGTTCCTGGCAGGGGTATTTATTGATATGATTTTTTAGTTCATCTACACAATCATATAAACCATGATGCCAACAATTTATTTCATTCATTTATAATTCTGTGAGTTAAATGATTATTTTTTTTTTAATATTGAAGCTTTAGTCTATTTATAATTATGACCAACACCCTTAAAATTGTTACTTTCAGACATTAAAAATATCCATTTTGAAAAAAGTTATAGGTTTCTGCTTAATTACCTAAAATCTAAATTTTTTGTATATTTTAAATGTATGAATTTTAAGAACACTATAAAGAATCTATGCTGGATGTTTCAATAATTCAGTATCTTTTTTAAAAACATGTATCTCTTTAAACATGAAAGACATATTCAAGATTGGAGAATCCAAGATCACATATAATATTTATAATGACACTAAAATTTGTTCACTTTTATTTTTCCTAGTTCTGTTAATTATTAGCCTAATTAGCATGCATTGGTTCTTTTTTAATAACAACATTATAAATAAAAGACAGAAAGTCTAAGTTGGTATTTCTAACTGCCCAATTTTTCAAATGTAACTTTGTTATATCTTCCTGAAATCCATTGAGAATTAATATCGGATTCCAAACTCAGGAACCTACACCAGTTTCCAAAAGTTAATCATCAAAGAAAAATATTTTCAAAATGGTTAAAGTGTTATTCTTCAAATGGTCAACCTTTTTTTTTATGTAACAACTTTATCAAGGAAATATGTAAATTACAAATGTTAGAGGTGTAAAGGGAAACAGCACCAAATTGAGAAACAATTCCAACATAAAGAATGTAAACAAAAATGAATTAGAGGTAGTCATTATGGATGTAGTCCCCCCAAATAATAATATATGACTTATATTGACTTTGCATGCTGCTTATAACTTTATCAATGAGAGCAGTGAGCAATAGAATCCCTTGTTTTTACGAGAGAAGTTTGTAGTTCTTTAAGTGATCTTGGAAGGATACAACACACCTTTATAACCCAAGTATTCTCAATAAGACTTAGCTAAGGAGAACATGCTGACTATAGCATATGGGTAATGCTCTTGTAGACATTGGTTGATTACACATGCTCTGTGTAGACAAGTATTTTATTCATTAAGTTTATTAAAATAAAGTTATCTCCAATTGCATCTGCATGTGGTATGACATAAGGATCCAAAATCTCATCCGTATACCTCATTGCAATCATCAAATCAGGGTACCTCCATAAAATACATGTAGGTGTATATGCCCACCCAGTAGAATTCTTGCCAAGACCATCACCACCACCACCACCACCCTAGTGATTCCTTTTCATGATGCTTGTTGTGTAGTGGTTGCATGTTCTATGCTCCTTCAAAATAAGTAAATGCTGTGAGTCACATTGAGGGCTAAATCTTGACTCATCAGTAATGAGAACATGGCTCCAGTCATGCAGTATCCTAGTGATGTTTTCATAGCATCAGTTCAGCCACTCCTGTTTATAGCAGTGGGTCAAGGGGATATACCCTGTGGGTTGTCTTTCTTGCAACATTCAGTTTATGGTTGAGGCTGATACTGACTCTCCCTGTGGTCACACAGAGGTCAAAAACAAATTTTTAGTGTTGAATTTTTGCTTTGCTGAGCCAAAAGTGACACATCATCTGTTGGGGTCACAACCCATGATTGACCTTGAACAATATCTCCATGAACTTAAAATTGTCTTCATAGCCAAAAAACCAAATTTCTGTTCACATTTAGCCATTCTGCCACTTGGATCTTTGATTGCTGTCTGGCTTTTATCCTAGCTCTTCACTTTACTGCCAGATGAGTATGGTTACCCATTTGTAATGTTGGCCTTCAAAACAAATATCTTAACAGATTCAAAACTGATTTGACCACAGGCCAGTGTCTTTCATGTCTTTATATCAAAACTAATTTACATGTTCCTGCTGGTATAAATGTATATATTTCTTTGATAAAAGTTGTGTTACATAAAGAAGAGTTTATATTGAACACTTGATGAATAAAACTTTAACCATTTTGGAAATATTTTTGGTATCTTTTTTGTTTGTTGGTTAATTTTTGGAAACCAGTGTATTAAAGTTAAAATAACCAGATCGTAGTTACCAGGATCACTTTTATCACTCCTATTAAATAAAACTAGGTATAAGATTTTCTACCTTTCATTCATCAGGAATAACACTTTTTTCATAATGACAAATTATACAAAACAGTCAGATATTTGCAGATACACTGTGATTTTGAGAAAATATTTCCCCGCTCTCTCTGCCTTTCTTGGATTTCTAGCAGTTAAAATTTCTTTATAGACTCATAAGTATTATCCATATTTTTGTTGTTGTTTTTACAACTGATATATTGAAGCTGTCTTCTCTGGAAAAATAATAATTAGAAATTTTCATTTTCTTATTTGGGAATTTCAGTTCTTAGAATTTTAAATTCTAATTTTATCAGTTTTATTATTGTTGGAATTCATTCATGAATAATGAATAAAAAATGTCTTTTGTTGTTTTAAAATTTTTTTCATTTTTAATTACTCTAGTGCATTCCTTTTGAACATTTCTACAAGATAACTAATCAGTTTCAGAATTAGATTTTTTTCTGTTTGTGAAACTTGCACAGTCTTGTGACTTACCATGTTTGGTTTTTTTAATGTAACTGCTGAAGGCCACTCTTATTCAACATTATTAATTAGTACCAAAATCTAAAACAAGTTTCCTAATCTTTCATCATTACCATTTCTTTAACCCTCCATGCACCACATTAGTTTTTACCTTCCACCTTAGCCTTGAAGCACTAGGCTCATTATTACAAAGGGTTTTATTAATGAGAAATTCTTTCACAGCCCCTGTGGCATTTAACCTGTGCAGAGTAACACAGGTTTGAAGGGTGTAGTATACAGAGAGTTAAATGTTATGTTTAATACTAATATTTATTTAGAGAACTAAAACCACTATTGGCCAGTGATTTCAAAATATATATTTTATTTGTTAGGCCAATTTATGTCTGGCACTATAGTATTTACCCCTTGTAGGATCTGATGCAATTTGGAATAAAATGGTATTTTTAATGGCTTTGACAACCATTTCTACAAAAAAAAATTCTTGCTTTTCGATTTGCCAATTTATTTATATCAGGACACCTGGAATTATATAATCAGGCATATCTTTTTTCTAATGATACTATACAGAGAAATGTTGTTTTTGAATTAAACTAAACACAAGTTTGTTCTGATAAACTAACAAATTATTTAGTCTTTTTTGCTTAAATAAATATTTTTAGTGCCTAAATTAGATTACTAATATATTTTTCCCCCATTATTTGTTAATTACTAGTTCCATAGTAGCTATCCATTTACCATTAAATGAAACACTTCTTTCATTCCTTAACCTTTGTATTATTTTGAACTAACAAGATATGTAGTCCTAGTGTTTTCCTTTTTTAAAAGTTAACTATAAAATATGAGGTGCTTTCTAATAATTTTTTTTTTCTCCTGTAAGTCTAGGATGACCATTTGATAACTAGATGGTAAAAATGAAGGACTGGATTTATTTAAGATTTCTACCCTAAAGTTTTTAATGAAGACATTTACAATTTTTGTGTCATTTTACTATCTCACTTACAAGGAAAAAATTCCATTAAAAGAAAAAACTGGTAGACATGATCTTAGTGAAAAAATGGTTTATACTAAAGTGATGTGCTAGTGCTTATTACAGATAAAATACTCTGAATATTGAAGAGTTATTAATCAGTTATTCTTTCTTAGAAGGAAGTTAAAGTATATGCAACAATAATAACTTTTCTGAATAAAATTTAGAAATGCCAGATTTTTTGAGTACGTGTTTTTTTGTTTTTGAGGTATAAGCCCACTGAAATTTAATCACAAATGGACCTTCAAAATCATAATGAAATTTTGGTGAGATACATTTAAGTCAGTAGAATTTATGAGTTAATTTATGTGCTTAGTAAAATCTTTATGCTTGTGCTTTATATTTTAACCAAAGATACAAGAAATGTAAGTGAATCTTCGTTTGTAACAAAACTAACTTGCTTTGTATGAACCTGCTGGAGTCGTGTACACTGCACCTTAATTCAATAGGCTTTATCATAAATGCAGTAGAAATATACATCATTCTCTTATTCTATATCAGGTAGCATGTAAGCAGTTTGATGTTAGGCAGTGGTAGTCAGTTAAGTGACTTACAAATTCAGCATGATTTAATCTTCTGTTTTTCCAAATGATGGGAGATGTAGCAATGTTCTTGGCTATTAAAAGAACAACGGTTCTGCTGCTAAACATGGCTCAGTTTCCATCAGCTGTCGTACTGCGAAAAGAAAGATGAATTCTTTCGAGTTCCTTGTTTGTAATTGGCACTCAATTCATTGGCCTGGTCAACCCTGGAAACTTCTCTTCTGGAATATATAGGCATGGCAGACAAAAATTAGGGTTTGTTACACTGGGGGATCTAGAATTAGATAGCTGCAATGATATTTTGGGCTGGAGCTGTTTACATCAGACAAGATACAGATGGCATCAGTTTATTAATCTGGGCTGGTGTTTGTACATCATAGAGAGCTGCTAATTTATTTATATCCATGAGATTGCTTACATTTCGCACATTGATTTAGCTTTCCACTTAGCTTTGGAGGAGGGGTGATGAAGATAGTGCTATTTCATTTACTTATGTTGAAGCTTTCTACTCTTCTGATATTCTACTCCCACATTTGCATGCTGTTTAGACTCAATCTTTTGTTTGTAATCTTTGTACTAATAAAGCTCAAATTCAACTTTCACAGCTTCAAAACTCACTCGTTTGGTTAAATAAATTTGTAAGGTAGGAAATTTTGAACTATAATATAATATTAATCAAGTTGTAGCTATTTTGTCATTAATATCTCATTATTTATGTTTACATTGCCGTCAAACTTAATAGCAGCATCCAAATTTAAGAAAACAAAACAAAAAAAACCTTAAACAACAGCAACATGATAGTTAAAGCCTTATAATTTAATTTTGGATAAAAACTAAAAGTTTATTTTTAAACAACAAAATTAAATATAAAAGTTAAAGAAATGAGAGCTGAATTTAAAAAAAAAAACTGGAAACAGTCATGCTTGCTGTCTGACTAACTAGGAAATGATCAAGATAGTTTGTTTTTTTGTGTATAAAAATTGGTGTATTACACACACATACACACACAACAGATCAAAGATGTTCTTAATGAAGAATGCAAATATAGTGGTAGGACACAGACATTGTTTCCTCTGATTTTAAATTATTGTAAGGAGGTTGGAAATGTGATATATACATTATTATAAACTTTGAAGTATCTGTTTTGCCAAAAAATTCATAATCAGAATAAATTTGAGATAGAAGAAAGTAAACTTTAGGCAAAAAGTCCATACTTATATTCTTTTTCTCTTTCTCTTCTTTTTGAGAGAAAATACAGTCTGTTCTTGCTAGACAAGGGATTTGGAATGGCATATACTGGTAGTCATGAAAGCAACTTTGAAACTGTAATTATGTATAGGCAGAGAATTTTATAGGTATTTGAAAAGTTCTTGGCTGTTTTTAAAAAATCATTTTTCATTCTGGTGCCCATGCAACATTTTATAGTGGTGGTTTCACATATTTTGGATGGGAGGGAGATATGGGATCAACATAGCCACTTAAAAGAGAGAGACTTTGAAATTGAACATGTTGTTGAGCGGGTGTGTTTCAGATGTGATTATGTCTTAATGAAGTGTTGACTGACACAATCTCACAGATGTTTAGTGATATTGTTTGTCTTGCAAAGATACTGAAAAGTAGATCTTTTTTAGAAAATTTATTTGGAATGTAAAGGGTGGAGAGTGACTATAATGCTTCAAACAGTCCCATGTGTGGTTTAAAACTCAATTGTTGTGTTTTTTAATTTCTTAGGGAAGGAAAGAAATTTGTATATATTTAACCAGTTGATAGTGGAAATTTATAATTCAAAATTATTGCAGTATTTTAAAAGCTAACTTTTTAGGAAACTGATTCTTGAAAATAAAACTTGCATTTTTTGTTTTTTTTTTTAAATTTATTTATCTTTGAGCAGTTCATGTAAGTTTTAATACTATGTTCACTTTTACAAGTTAACATAGTTTGACTATACCTAATAATTTTAAATTCCATAAAATTGTAAAATATTCTTACCTACAAATGTTTGATTAGGTTTATCCTTTTAAGTTTGACAAAATTCATTCTTTGACATCGTTTTAATACCCAGTCTAAAGCTGTTTATGGTTTTTATAATTTAAAATTTTGAAATATTAATAATTACATATAGATGAAATAGAAACTACAATTAAAAAGCACTAAACTTGAACTCATCAGTTGCTTTCTGTGAGCTGCTTTGATCTTCTACATGGTAGAAGTCTCACCATAAAACTATAAGGGTTAGATTATCCATCAGCGAACTTAAATATTTCTAAGATGTTTTTAATATAGGACAAAAGTTTTAAAAGGTTCTCTTTAAACTTTGATGGCTAATTAAAAAAATAAACTTTTTTAAGGTGACTGTTTTAAAACATTGCCAGAATTAAAATACCTTAAACTCTCAATGGTAGTTTTAGAATTTATATATTTTTTATGTATAGCATTTGTCCTAAAAATTTAGATATCAAAGATTCCATGTATGGAAACAGATATAAATTGTCCCTTGCTAAAAGTGAAATACAAAGGGAGATGGGGAAAGGTACTTGCTTACTTGACAGTGTTGATTTGATTTTGGCTTAGTAGAGTGTTTGCTTAGTCGCATAGCTTCCCACTATTTTCTGTAACAGTCAGTCCCAATTAGGTTTTTTCTAGGTATTTCAGTTTCCTCCCACTATTAATCAGAAAAGTTCTAGTTGGTGGTTTTCTTGTTAAATTCAGTCTTTGTCTTAAATATATGTAATTGGGTAACACTATACCTGGAATACCAAGCTTTTCTGTCTTTCTCTCACTTAAAAAAAAAAAAAATTCTTACCTTTTGTGAAAACAACTTTTCATTTACACATTACAAAAGTATGTAGTATGAAATATGCATCATGTGCAAATCTGGTAGATCCTGAATGTCTTTGGTAAGTTGCATATGCATTGACAGTAGAATCTAAACCAAAATTTGCAACTCAGAAACAAATGTACTTAATGAAAACTTACCATGTTTACTTAAAAGGTAATTTTTAATATCTTCTAAATTTTAAATCTGAACTTTGCCCATTGCAGCAGATGGGTTATATTATCACTAAGATAAATTTAATCTATAATAACCTGGACAGCATATATAAGGTCAAACAGCTATTACAATATTAAACTTGTTGTCTATAAATGCCTTTAGGTTTGTATGTAAGGAGAGAAAGAGAGAGAGAGATGTGCATAAACTTTCAGAACTTTGAAAGAGAATTAATTTTAATACACTTCTACTGAATAATGCACTGAAAAGAAATTGATAGAAATTATTTTGCACTATGAATTGAAAGCACAGACTAAAAATTGATAAATTGCAGCAGGAAGCAACACATTATAAATAGTTACACTATCCACTTTTGGTAAAATATCTAGGTGCTTAATCTGCAAAAAAAAAGAAAGAAAATAGATAAAAAAATAAATACAGAACTTCTTAGATGGCCATGAAAAAAGACATACATAACAGTATCTTTTATTTTAAAAATATTTTGGATGTTTGTTTACACATTAGGAGTATTAGACAGTGTAATAGTTCTACATATGTAGCAACTGAAGTGAAACAAAATGGATGTAAAGAAATGAAAAAATAAAGAAAGATGATGCTTGCTATTCTGGTTATTTGATGCCTTATTCTAACATTTAAATCTGTCTTAACTACATAATAATCTAATAATCATGCAACAGTGGTAGGGTGTTAATAGGTAAAAACTTTTAAAATAAAACAGTGAGCGAGTGAGTGTTTGTTTAGCATAAATATCTTCATAATTTTCTGTTGCAACTACATTTTAAAAATTGTTTGAAGGAGCATGTAAATCTAGTAGCTAGCTTATTAACAGCTATTGAAGATCTCAGGAATTTTAAAATGTATTCATATACTCCAAACTTTAATTTCATTTATTATCACTTCATCTACTAAGTCGTTCTTTGGTAATGGATGAATCTGAAAAATTATACCTACTCAAAAATGTATATTCATTTGATGTATATGTGCTGTAAGAGAGAAAAGAAAATTTAAAATTTAAAAATAATTTGAGTTGTTTTTATTATTTTTATTTGAATAAGACAAATAATATGAAAATAAAAATTTTAATTTAGTAAAAGTTGAGAGTTTTCTCATTTCTCAAAATACAACTAAAATTATTGATTACTATTGTAAATTATAGTTTTAATTGTTTTTGTAGTTTTATTTACTGGGCACAATAATTTATGTATTTTGGAGTTTAAAGTACATTATATAAAAATTATTAAGTGATCAAAGTGTAGACTACCATTTGGAGTTGACTCATATGTCTAAATCTAATGTAGGGAAAATGTGAAAAGCTTGTAGTACCAGCACATTTTTGCACAACTACCTTTTCAAATGTCATATGGTATGTAAAAAAAACATGAATTTTGAAATGCACACTCATTTATGGTAGTCCACAGATACAGTCATAAGACCAGAGATTCCTTGCAGTAGTCAGTTGCTAAATGGTTCTGTACAGGTCAGTGTTGCGTCAAATTGCTATGTTGTACATTCAGACATCAGCCAACTATTCAGACAATAAAAGCCTGACATAGGGATTGTTCCTATTGCATAGATATTCTATTGAATGGATGACCAAAGGAGAATGGCTCTGTGGAACATGGCAGTTAGTCACTCTTACCCAGATGCAACAACACTTGCTAGACAAGTCATCAGTGATGGTCTTTATCATGCTAGATTACACACCAGACATTGGTTTTCCTTTGAGAAATTGTCATCATAATACTCAATTAGCCTGGGTATTATTTATATCATTGAACAAGGAAGGATCCAGTGACAGCAAGTGATGTTTTCTGATGAAAGTCAGTTTAATTTTGATTTCTCTGATGGCAGATTACACATATGATATTGTCCAGGAGAGGGCTACGCTGCTGCCAATGTTATGTTTCATGAGCTATCGTTATAGTGTGTGTGTGTGGGGGGGGGGGATCACTTGTGGTGCAGGACTTCTCAGCTTGCCTGATTGGTCAGAAATATCTGAATGAATTTGTGAGATGGACAAGTGGGGTTGTCTGATGTCTCATTTTGAAGCATGCACAGGTAGCCTCACCCAATGCTAGGGTGTTAATAGAAATTTTGACATCATTCTTCCATTAATATGTTGTAATGAAATTCATGGGCTAATTTGGTTGTATATGATGCTAAAATCCTACATCCCAAAATTTTTCTGACTGGTATATATTATTGATACATTCTTAAAATTTATTAATTAAAAGAATTTTTTTTAAAAGGTTGGTTATGATTTATCAAAAAAAAAAATTTTCCTGTTTTTGTTATTGGAATATTTCAACAAGGAAGCTTTAATGCCATTAATAAAAAAATACTTTCAGAAAAATCTTTTTAAAATTTAAACTGAAAATTTGTCTCTGGATTGATTAATCTTTAATATTGCAAAACTGCATTCTTCTCTCTCCCCTTCTCCTTATAATGGACCCTATCTTCATTTCTATGGAGGGAAGGAGAATCTAACTTCCTATTAAAAACTTTTAAGAATGAATAATATTAAAAGGTGAGCTAATTTAAGTTTCTATTTTGACTCCTTGAGTGAGGAGGGACAAAAGCAAGAACAAAACCATTCTAGGATCTGTATTTAGTCATGTTAAAGTCTATATTTTGAGGGGGGGTAATGAGAGGAATAGAAATAACACTTTTACTGCATTTTATAATTTAAAGCTGTTTGTCCGCTTATTTGGTGTGCACTGAAGTCTGAGAGGCAGACATTCTCGGTCAATGGGTGGGTGTAGTGCTGGGGCTCACTAGAGCTCTTCATTTGTAGCAGTGGAAGGAAATCCACATGGATGATTGGCTAGCTGGGAAGAGCAATGAGAATAAACCATGCCAAGGTGGTTTGCCATTTACATAGGAAGCAAATTCTGTTCCTTGACTT
The DNA here is from genome assembly GCA_018389105.1 of Nautilus pompilius. NCBI lineage: Eukaryota > Metazoa > Mollusca > Cephalopoda > Nautilida > Nautilidae > Nautilus > Nautilus pompilius. The sequence continues at coordinate 1,285,787 of JACATO010000120.1, forward strand.
TAGCAGTCTAGTAGGTTAACAACTAGACTACCATATTGGCCTGCCCTAAAAAATATATTAATTAAGTTTTATCTACTACAATTAAATATAAGAGCACCATGCAGAGATAGGCCAACTTTCAATAACAGAAATCAGAAAAATGTTTTTAAATTAGATGAACTTTGGATGGTTGGGGAGTTGTGAAAATTTGCTTAAAAATATATTGTGAACATGTTGTTTTTTCACACACATGCTTACTGTAAGTATACCAACGAAAATTTGTAATTGACTTTCACTAATATCATGTTGTATTTTAATAACATTGGTGAAATTTATTATAATGATAGTGACTTTATTTATTTATTTTAAAATCTGTTAGCATTAATTGGTTCTTCTATTGCATCTGAATTTGTTAGTTCTACATGTAGTTGAATTTTGTAGAAAACAAGAACTATTCAACAGTACATTAAACAATTTTTTAAAAAATTGTGTTTGTTTCAATTAAGCCATTTTGTATTTTAAAAGAATTATAATCAAAATTCATTTTTTTTAACATATTGGCAACAACCACATGATCCATTGTACCACTAAAGAAACAATATGGCTGTTTATATATGTAATAGCTAAAAGTGAATACCAATTCATATATACTTTGATATTCCTTTACTTGCACTTCACTAACAGTATATATAGCTTGTGAATGTTGCTTGCTTTCCATCTTCATTCTGCACTACCATGTTTATATCCTTATGACTGCTGAATCATTGATCTCATTGATACTCTTTAAAGGGAACCAAATTATTAGAATGATGATATGGGATCTGGACTGTAATTAGGATGTGGGAAGACCTCCCAACCTAATCATCTTTCTATATCTTCTGCTGCATTTATAGTGTGTGTGTGTGGATGGGTATTGTTGTGCTTTAGAAATACTTTTTTTGATTGCAGATAGTATTTTTTGATAATGTTCAGTTATACATTATGTGCCAAGCTGTGACAGTTTTCTGACACTGTTAACAATGGTGTACTTTTCATAAAATGTAAAGCTATAGGACCTTGGATCTTTCAGAATATTATGGCTATCACTTTAACAAACTGATGGCTACTTGTAGATTTTCTTCCTAGAAGAGACTGTATGCTTCCATTTCATTGACTGCTTCTGGCTTGTTGCATCGTTGTACCTGTTCATTACACAGTGTAACAAATTTTCAAAACGTTTTCAGTTATCCTGATTTTTCAATTGGTTATGGTCAATTTTGGTGTGCTGATTAATAACACAGCACTGGTTTTTCTAAAGTGTCAGTTTTTCACTAGGAATGTTACTTTAAACATTTTAACAAATCATTACTGATAATACGGACACAACTAACTTTTCTCAAACCAAAAAAAAAACAATCATTTTAACTCATGAAAAAAGTTTATTCATTACATTTATTTAATTCTTAAGTACGGTAAAAGTTTAAATTGCAGTTGCAGAAATCAAAAATGCACAACTTTTCAGGCTTCCTTTCTATGTATTGAAGTATCATCATGAATTAGACCCCAAATATGGTTAACCATCATTCTGAAATCCCATCTTTCCTGATATCTCTTTTCCAATGTTAGGATATCTTGGTGAAATCTCTCACCATGCTTTTCACTGAAATATCCTATGTTGTCTTTGAATAAATCTAGATGAGAATGAAGGACGTGAAGCTTGAGAGACATTCTGCATCCAAGCTTTTTGTGAATCATTCTTGTAATCCTTTCAAAAAATCAATCATCTTAAAATCTTCACAAACATCTCAGTTATATTTTTTGTAGTCAATTGTCTCCAGCAGAAACTTAATATTTTCATAATCCTCCTTCACATGTACAGAATGGCCAATGGGTATCAGTGGATATTTGTTTCCATTGTGAAGAAGGACTGCTTTGAGACTTCTCGCCAAACTGTCAATGAAGAGACGCCATTCAGTAGGATTGTGCACAATACCTATTTCGTAAAACAAGCTATTAATTTCACTGCAGAAGCACAATTTGCCATTCACTGAGAAGTATCTTGAGAGAATTTTTTCATCCCTCTTTCTGGAAGATGTAGATTTACAACTGCTATCCAAGAGATTCCATTCTTTCAGCCTTGATATAAGAAGTTCAGCATTAGATTTTGTTAAACCTTAATCTCATACTAAGTCATTCAGTTCTTGCTGATTTGGAAAATTTAAGTCAGAATCATAGTTTTCATTTACAGTTGAATTTTCACTTTCTGATGATGAATCTGTTTCTTTGGATTTGGATTGTGGCCGTGGCACTGGAAGGTCATCACTGTATGAAACTGGTGCAGTGGGTGATGGAATATTTGGATACACAATATCATGTCTGGTTTTGGTGTTCCTGAATCTTGACACATCCATTAGACAAAAGCAACAGTCATCTATGTGATTCTTATGCTCTCACCAAATATGAGGGATTTCAAATGGCATTGCTTTACGATTTCCTTTTAGCCATCCTTTTAGTGCTGATCTGCATGTTCCACAAGCAACATGAGGTGCCCATGCTTTATCTTGATCACCAATCTTCATTCCAAAGTATGATTCATAGGACAGTGAAAATTTATTGTTTGATATGAGCATATGTCTTACTTGCTTTGGGCCAATATAGAATCCACAAACATAACAAAATGAGTCTACAGAGAGCTTGAATTTTCAATTTGTAGCCATTCTTATCTAATAACAGAATTAAAAAATCATCTGTTAAGTACTTTTATTTCATACTGAACTAAGTGTGCACAAGGTTTTATATACCTTGGTTTATGGATGAAAGTTCTAGAAAGTGTTAGAATGTTCAAGAAAATTCTAAAAAAAAATCTAGGAATTCTTAGGGTATTCTGTATTATGCACCCATTCTATGAACTATAATAATATAATTATTTCCAATATATTTTACATTTACCAAAAACCAATGCTAGAACTATATTTAATATACAAAAATGCCATGGAAAATGCAAAAAAGATTAAGTTAACTAAACTTTTGTTACCTAATGTTATGTGCAGTGACAATGAATTCCAGAGCACCACCTTCACATTTGAACTATGATACCAAATTAGTACATGGTGATCTACCTGTTGGCTACAGACTGTACTAATAGTTGCATATTTTAAGTTATATGATTTTATTGAGCTTTTTGATATAAAAAATATTTTCAGACTTATTGAAGTACCCATGTATAATTGGAACTGTTTATACAGGTCTATAAAGTAATAAATGCATTATTTCTGCTTCTGTTTACAGTTTTCCATTTTTGGTTTGACATGTGGAATTTTTCTTTGCAATTAATGCTCCTTTATCAGTTTCCTTTTTACTAATCAGTTTTCTCTTCAGATACTATATTACATAGATGTTGAAATTTTATACTTAATTGTGTTTTTATAAATGGGTATTTAATTGAAAGTTTGCAAGAAAAGCACCTTTTTAATGCAGCAAGAAAAGTAAACAATTTTATTTTACATTCATGATAATCTAAACTGGCTTTAAATTGGTAGGTAAGCTGGTCAAAATAAGTTAATTTGATTTTGTTTTGATAGACTTCATGAGTCATGTGTTCTAGGAAGCCAGAGATGCCTGTTTAAAATTAATATAGCTTCCATGTAAACTTTCAGTCATATTTGAAGGCCAGTATTGTGACAGCTTAATATTGTTGTGAAAGCCATTTTGCATTTTGTACGTACTCATTGAAATAGTTCAGATATTCTACGTCCATATGTTAACAATATCATTTGATAATATTCTTGGTAGATCAAACAGGTTTATTGAACAGCGCTACTAAAAATATTAAATGCTAAATGATTAGTACTCCTATTTTTAATCTTTGTCAGACCACACAGAAAATGAAGTGCAGTTTGGCCTGGTAGCTTAGCCTTGGTAAAATTCAGCTTAGAAGGAATGATACAAAGCAAAGATTTATTGTAAAGATTAATAGCCATAGGAAAGGACCAGTATGTGGCAAGTATGCCAATGTAAAAACATTTCTTCAAAGATTTGATACTGCTAAGAATCGTACCCATTTATCAGGTCCTATGTTAGCCACTTTTTAAATATTGGCATAAGAGCTGTTAAACATCAGTACATTAGAATCATTGCAAACTAACTAACCAGTGCATCTTTGTATGTCATGTCTTTTATACTATATGCTGTCCTATACTACAAGTGCAAATGTGAAATTAAGAATTACATGGTACTTTCTTATCTGCTATTGGTGAGCAAAGTCTGAAGCCTTTAAAATGTGAGATATTTGTAATTCCTGAATAAACTCTAGCATGTTTGCCATTGTTCAAAAATGGGAATGTCAGGGAAACCTTTATGTAAAAAACATTTAAATTATAAATGAAACCAAAATATAAATGCCTAAAGATAAGTACACAGTGTGCATTTATGTGCTAGGAAAAATTAGCCACATGGACAATAACTAAAAATTTCACAAAGCATAATCTGTCATAATATGTGTGTGTGTGCGCGCCTGCCTATTATAGTGTAGACAAAATATAATACTACCTTTACAACATTCTAATATTTGCCCCAGGTACAAGTACTTTTTTTTCTTTTCTTATTATATCTTCAGGATAACACATGTAACTTTTATTTTCTTAATTTTATTAGGAGCTTATTTATTTTAAGCTGTAGAATTGCCATTTTCTCAGGAACTTCAATTTAGGCTACATTCTCTTATGAACACTGAATGCTTTTTTTAGCAGCATGTACATGTCCATTATTTCATAGGATTTATCTGCAAGTAACAGAGACATTATCACAGAACACACATCTTTATATTCTTGTGGCACCTGTTAAAATTGTGCTGTTAGGTATGGTTTTCACACAATGATCATAATACATTCACATACTAGTCCAGTATATGTTAATACTATGGTAAATTTTAAATCCATTGACTTCAAGTACAGACAGGTGATACCTTAAGACTAGAAGTTTTTTTTTTTAAATGGTGTTAATAACTGACATATTGGTTTATATATCCTTAATGGTCAAAGTTAAAGTTATTCATATATATATGCATGCATTGATATTCCTTAACTTGAACCATGTTAATAGTACAGACACCCTGGGTGAATGTTGTTTACGTCTCATCTTTATTCATTGTCCAAAGCAGCTCAGAGACTGGCTGATCTCAAGTCACAAACAAAGGTGTCTCATGTAGTAAATTCAACATCCAAAAGCTTGTCATCTCAAAATCATTGCCTTTATCTGCAGTAGAAGTTGATGTATGAGGGTAACAAATCAACACTTGGCAAACTATTTATATATAGTCTATCATCTCATCAGTGCACCCAGTAACTGGAAATGTCCTATAAATTTGTGCAGATAGACTGTGGATGTGGACATTTTGAAAAGCAAATGACCAACTACTTAATGTTTGTGAACATAAAAGTAATAGATAAGGTAAAAGCATCTTTATTTGAGATAGAAAAAACAGCAATAATAGACACATGACATGAATCTTTCTTATCCAACCACATCATTCAATTGAAAAAAGCGTGTGAATGCATGTGTCTTTTTCTCTTTTTTTTTATCACTTAGTGCCTGAAGCTTGTTGTACAATAAATTCATTTATTAGTTATCTGATTAAAAAGTTAACAGTTATTGTTTGTGTTGTACAGGTAATTATTTAATAACAGCTTTTAATTGATGGAGAAACATTTGAGAACTGCTAGTAGTCTTTACAAGCAGTTGGCTGATGTAAAGAGGTAGAACAGAAACCTACAATAGCACATTTGACTGTTCCTTTTTCATTATTTAGAAACCAGTAGAAGGAAATAATAATATAAATAAAATAATCAAATTAACATAATCTTGTGACAAATGGGCAGTTTCTAATTATTTTATTTATTAATTTTTTGACATTAATAATAATAGACTGTATTTCTAAGACAGTCATATAGTTAGAAAGTACAGTAAGTACTATTTCTCCTCAGGATCTGCTACTTGCTATAAACTATAAAATATAGTTAAGACTTGAATAATAGTAGTTTCTAATTCAGCTAAGCTGGGGTAACAAGTAATTTTCTTGCAGTTACTTCTTTTGTGATACTTTTTGTACAGAAAACTGATATGAAAAAGTTTTCAGAATTTATGGAACGTATGATGTGACTCTAAAAAACAATATTTAAAACTAAATTTGTATTGAATTAATGTTCTCAAGTGTCTGTTTGACATTTGTTCAAAGTATACTATTGATAGAACTTTATTAATTTGATTTAAATGAAAGTATGAACAGAGAAAAACTAGTTTATTTTGTGTTATTTCTGTGAGCAATAAATTTTTTTTACATATGATAAAACAAAAAACTCTTAATCTTTTATGACATCTAACAGATCTACAAATAAACATTATTATAATATGAAATAATAACAATATTCCATACATTAGCTGTATTTATAATGCACAAATTAGTCTAGGCATGTGCGGTGCGTGATTACTTAGAATACAGATGGCCTAGTATAAATACTGCTAGCTTCCAACGCAAACATTTGGCTGAACAGGAGAAATTATCTGGCAGGGAAGCCAAGAGAAATCTGTTGGCAGCCACAGATGGGAATAATTAAGTATTTTCTTCCTTCTTTCCTGGGAAGTCCTGCAATGTCAGAGCCACTGAACTATTGGTTTCTGCTTTTGCTATCAAGGGAAACTTCCCTAATATAGATGCTGTGGAGCAGAAAATTGATGTGCCCTCTCAAGAATCATTTGGAGGCAGGAAGGGTACTTTCAACAGCCTCCTGCATTATTGTATATGTTTCATGAAAGACACTTCAGAAATACATCTCCTGTATTTTTTCCTAGCTCAGGCATCTATAACGGGGCCAGCTAATGTGGTATAAATAGTATCCAAAGGCCCAGGAAAGCTTTTCCTAAAAAAACAAAAAACAAAAAACCTTCAACGAAAAACAAAGCCTGCAAGCTGTTTCAACTTGCATAGATCTTTATCAAGCTACATCTATAATAAACCAAAGATAAAAATCACATTGACTGCCAGATGTAGCTTGATAACAACCTATTCCAGGTTGAAATATGGCTTGAAATTTTTATATATTTTGCACTGAATACTGTTGTCATATCTTCAAACTTCTTTTTTAGCATGTGATTTGCATTTCTATCAGATAACTTTTAATAAACTTATGTACACTCACTAACACACACACACTGTAAAAAAAAATTTATTTTTCTAAATATCTGATTTTTAATTCCTAAAAGGCCATACTCTCTCTCTCTCTATCTAATGGTCTGAGTTTTAAAAATAATTTGAGCCCTAAAGAAACTTTTCTGACATTCATAACTGGCTAAGCTTAAAACAATTGCACCATACACCCCCCAAAAGCTTAAAACTGTACTTTTATAGTAGTGGTAGTACAACCTGAAAGAGAGCTGAGTCATGCTAAAGCCCAATAAAATCTTGGGAGGGAGGGAAGCTGTATGAAGTTATGATTGAAGGTTTTGTTCTGGGCAAAAGTATCAAACATTTCAGCTGTGGACAGACTTGACTCTCCCATGTAGCTTGTTTGTAGTTTGCTTTCATGTATGTTTGTGCACTCCAGCATTTTCACATTTTGTAATTTAATTTACATTTGTTTTAAAATCCTTTTGGTTTAGTTGATTTAAAGTTTTCCTGTATTCTATTTATTTGCTTTTTCCATTTTTTAAATGTTTGTCTGTCTCTAAAACAGACAAGTGGCACAAACTGTCCTGAACAAATGCATTTACAGAAATTATTTCAGCATTTCCTCTGTTTGAGACCACCAGTCTCCCGATTACTGGGTTAAAAACCAGAATTTGTCATTAGTTTCTTTCTCTCTTTGTCATGAGAGTGTACTAAATCTTTTTTGTAAGTGTATTATAAAATGCTCTTAAATTTAAATCAGATTCCTGTTTCTTGTACATAAGAGTTTTGTGATGAGTTTATTGATAATGCTTTGCTAAATTAGACCCCCCCTTTTTCAATTGGGGTTTAACTCCATTGTTTCTTTCAGTTAAAAGTGTTAAACTTTTATAGTCAATATTTAGATAGAGAAATAAAGAATTTGATCAAATTTATTTTGAAGATGTATATTTTTTACAACTTTTAAGCCTTCATTTTTTTAAATATAAATTGTTTCTCAGTTAAACATTAGCTTAACAACAAACCTTTAACTTAGCATAGCTCAGATTATTAGTGTAATATTAAGGGTTATTCTGCTAAATTACTGTAACCAAAGTAATAGGAATTCAGTCAGTGCTCTGTTTGTATAAGGAGACTGACCATGTAGGTAGGTAGGGGCTTTTCTGTCTGAGTTTCTTCTGCTCTTGTTTTTAATGGCTTGTTTCATTGCACTTTTAATAGCCTTGGCTTGGCTGGTAATGTCTCCTTTATTCCTGCATCAGGTATGTGCATGTTGGTGGGTTTTAATCAAGATTTTGGGACAGACATTGAATGCGTCACCTCAGGAAGATGTGAATAAGAATGAAGTGGCAAAAGTAATGAAAGTTATGATTTAAAAAGTATATTTAGCATCAATTAAGAATTCATTATCTATATTAAAAAAATTATTTCATTACCTTTTCCCTGTATTCAATCTTTTAAATCCCATAAAAGCTACAAGTCGTCATATTTACATATTACACACGTGTCTGAAATGTGCAGTTTTCTATCTCCTGTTTTCAATTGAGCAAAATACTTAGTTTTTGAAATTTTTATGCAAAAATAAACTCTTATATAAATAATTTATGGTTCTAGTCAGATTAATGATAAGTATGATGTTGTTATTTCACTTATTATTATTATAACTCGGCAGCCTAAGATACATAGGTTACTAGTAAATGTTATGCTTACCTGTGGTTGTTGATTTATTGTCTTACATTCTCTTATAACCAAGAGCAAATAGTTAATTCACTCAAAACACTGGCAGCCCTATGGGGTGGTGTAGTGTTACCATGTAAGTTGTTTGTTTGCTGATGCTGTATCCAGGTGTTGAGGGAGAGCACTTTTTTGCCAGCTCTGAGGGGTATTGTTATTTGCAGTTGTCCAAGTTTGTTTGGAGGGAGGATGGCCTGCTGCTGCTGTGACTGATTTCCAGCAGAGACTGCTTGCTGGAAAGGTGTTTTTCAGTCTGACCAGTTAGGCAGTCACTTTTATCATACAATTATAAAAGATTTAACTAAATATGATAATACAAAATATAAACTTTAATGTTGTTTAATAAGAAAATGTATTAGATGCCATTTAACAGTTTTTTTTTTCACTTTATTTCAATTATCAAGAATTGATTGGTAATTTATCTTTCAGAGATTAGATCAAAATAAGCAGGTAGAAATTAAACAAAAAAACACACACACAGCTAATTTTATCGATGGTGAAGCAGTAATTGCACTTGATTATATATATTCCAAAATGTTGTTTATATTAACTAATTGCATTACCTACATTTTAACAAAAAACATTTAGACAACAGATAAAGTGTATGATTCAGATGTTTTGCTTTAATTTGACTGAGTATATATACATTTTACTAATAATTATGTAGAGAGAGAAGTAAGGCATACATTAAGATTTTCTTTAAATATTTAAATCTCTTAAATAGGGTCAGTCTATTAAAGCTAAAACTAGTGCTTTCTCAGTTTGTTGGAAATAAATATACATAGCTTAAAATATTATGGTCTGAGAGATGATATAACAAGATTTGATGTCTGATGTTGATTAGAAATTCAATCTTACTCAGATTATCCCAACAAATGTTTAGCTTAAATTTATGGATAGAGGACTTGTAGATTTTTCAATTAGGTAAAGAAAAAAGAAAAAGTTAATCTTAAGTTATCCTTGGTTTTTTATAAAAAATTTTTCTGTAATTTAGATTAGTTGCTGGTTGTATACCATTCTGGAATTTTTTTATTCCAAGGTGGTACACCGAACGAACCATTGCTATTAGTGATGTAACAGTCTTTGGCATATAATCGCCATTAAAAGTTTATAACTCTGCTTTGTTGGAATTGGTAACCAGAAAACTTGTAAACAGTTCACTATTATTGTGTGGTATCAAATTTGGCTTTTGGAAGGTTTACTCACATTTTCCCATCAGCTGCTTCCTTCAGATTAGAGGAACAATAGCATTAATCGTTTTCTGAAAACTCTAGTGATCATTTACTGGGGTGACACATTCAGTTTACACTGATTCACGGGACAGGCCTTCAGAAATCTAGAAGCAAAATAAATTAAAAGCAAACCCTGCTTTCTTTTGATATGTAAAGCAAGCTGTAGTTTGATACTCAAACAATATTGTGAGTAATGGCAGCATGCAGTGATTTATTTACCTTCCCATGGTTATTTGGTTGGATATTTGTAATTTATTTACCTGCATGCTTTTTTTCCTTTTTTTTTCTTACTTTAAAACTAGGCAAGCGAGAAGTTCAACTGGCACAACTTTTAGGTGCTGATTTGAAGTTCCACATTAGTACTGCTGATGTCAGTGGAAGCAATGATTTGCTGTATTTTTTAAAAATTTTCCGAGTGTCTATAAACATACTTTATTAAATTTATCATATTGTCATGTGTTTTATGCATCATACACTGTCACGTATCTAATTTGAATACAAATGAATACTACCAAAATCAAATCAGTTTTTAAAAAAAAACTCCTGTTTAGCATTCATTAACTGATCTTCCATTTTATTTTCATGGTACATATTTTTGCAGTTGATAGAAAGTTGTGTAGCACATTTTCTAGGTTCACTTTGTCATTTAAAATTTATTGATATTAAACACTCTGATCACGTGATCTACTATATTGCACCTGTTTATCAAAAGTCAATCAATCACTGCTGAGGTGACGGAGCAGTTGATTATCACCAGCAGCGCTATCAAAATAATAGAAATAACCATTTGAACAATTTAAAAATAAAGAAAGAAAATATTGATTATGGATGAACTCTGGCATGTGACACAGAAAAAAGAATCAATTTACAGCATTATGAAACAATTACTTTTATAAATCATAAAACTGCAACTTAAGTTATAAATATTTGCCTATCGGTTACAACAAGAACTGGCTTGGTTTGGCAAATCGTAGCATGGTGTCTTTTCTAGCTCTTCTTTACAGCTGGCCATTTGGAGTTTCCTCCCACATCTACAATGCAGAGTTTTAGTAAGGGGTCATGTCCATTGTAGATACTGATGTAAACGTTTGTTACAACAGAATTATTTGTAAACGTTCATCACATGTTATCAGTTATTTTTTTGTTGCTGTTTTGTGATGGCACAATTTTTTCAGGTATTTTATTGTATCCGACATTGCATGGCGAAAAAAATGGGTTTAGGCCAACCTGCGATAGCTTAAAAACTTGTCCAGGTTCTGAAGTACCTCCACCAAAATGTGGGACTTCTAGTGCTATGGTTCACCTGTGAAAGAGTAATAAAAAAAAAAAATGCACAAATACTTGAAAATATGTATTAGATAATGAAAAGAACACTGAGATGTAATAATACTTATTGGAAATAATTATGAAAACGGGGGGAAAACTGGATATCAAAGGTAAATAATACATGATAGGATTGCATTTTATGTGTAAAAATGAAATGCTCCATAATACGGTGATATATTGATGTAGTATACTGCGATTGGTTGTCATGCAAGCAATTAGAAAGTGACACCAGGAGGACTATAAAAATACAGTCAGTGATATTATTGTGGTGTGGTTAATATGTGATGAATACTGTGACTCCCAAGAAAGAAATATAACATGACAAGTGCATAGAAATCAAAGTCTTAACTAATGAAGCCTACTCCACATTCAACCCAACTTCATGTTTTAGAAAGAATTGTATGCAAGACTCTGAGGAGAATACACAAAGCTGGTACTGTTAACAATAAACATAGTCAAGGAAAAAGCCCAAACTTTCCAAAAGTTATGTTAAGTACCTCAGTCAGAATATGTTCTCTACATGATAGATGATGAGCCAGTAGAGATCTTGCAAATTACCTAATTGCAAGTACAGGTGATAACATTTCTTTAAGAACAGTATGATTCATATTAGCCCAAAGTGGTTTCATTGGGTGTATAGCTGCTCAAAAACCTTTGCTAAGGAGAGGCAACTAAATGGCAAGGCTGAAATGGGTAGTATAAATGAAAAAGTGGGATGACCAAGCCTGGAGCAGCAGTTTATTCAAAGGCAGCTCAGGGTCAGTATACAACAGTTATAGTGAGGCATGAGGGGTTGGATCAATACAAATGTGGTTCTGAAAATCAGCCAAAAGTGTCAAAGATTTGCATAAAATTTAAGGTACACTGACTGTCAACAGGTACAGACAGGTTCTTCTCATCCATCATGCCAGTCCCTCCACTCATTGGGTGTAGATTTAAACAACATGACAATGATTCCAATCATATAGCCATTGTGGTGAAAAACTATCTGGAATGTAAATAATATCGACTTACAGGATTACAGCAACATTGATAATGATTTTGGACATCTGCATGTTTCTAGGAAATCTATGAAAGTTAAGCATTCTATGTACTTGCCTTTCATGGGTTAGCCTATTTAAATACAAGTAGCCTATAAGTTTTTCCCCCTTTTTAAATGTTGACACTATAATAATTAGCACAATAGAGCTAACCACATTGTGACATCATAGTCAAAACAACTTTAAATCAAATTTATAGACAATTTTAAAAAAAAATTGTCATACATGTTTTTATGCTTATATTTATCCACTTACATGTTTACTATTTTATAATATTTTTCATTAGACATTCCCTTTAATGAATTGTGCCAATAAAAATTTTCCAAAAGATAAATGTAGGCTAAGTAATCAAACTATAAGTACACTATATCATATGACATCTATCTAGTTTTTGTGGGTAAAGTTTGTTGCACATTTAGAAATCTTATAAGGAAACTTATTTTCTTTTCCTGGACTTCTCTTTTAAAGAAATTATAAATATCAACAATAATTTTTTCTTATGTTATATAAACTATTTACGAAATGATGATGATAATAAAGTAAATTATTTAAACTATCTTTTCTTTTTTTGTTGACAAATTAACCATTACTTGAATATCACCATTTAGCTCAAATATTAATATTTTACAAAAATATATTTGTTTATAGGTAAGATTATTAATAATATTTTTGTTTTTTTTTGTTTTTATGCAAGTGTGTTTAGCTATGGATTGAATTGTCTTCCATATTTAATATTTTCTTAGTGAAAAAAACCATGGTGAAAAACAAGAGGCAAATCAAATATTGTTTTACTTTAAATTATGTAGAAAACAAGATCTAATTTCTTGATTATATAAGCTTCTTTTTTAAATTTATTTCCATGGACAACATCCCTGCCTATATTTTTTGAGAAATTTTCTTTTAATGAATCAAATCAGCCTCTATTTTATATAGACTAAATAATACTACAGAGATTACTTTGTTTTTTTCTCACTATATAACAGTGTATATTTCAATTTTGAAAAATAAATGTATTTTTAAAAACTTTTGAAAAACCGTCAACCTTATTTGTGATTGTGGTCCTTTATACTTAAGATTTTTGGAGATTTAGAGAAATTACTGTAAAATTTAGTGTCTACAACATAAAGTTTGCAATGGTCATGATTTTGTTGATATTTGTCACCTGAAAGCATTAACCATGCTTAACAAAGCATTATTGCACCTTTCTTCATCAGCAACAAAAGATGTAAACTTAATCCCTACATGTTATTTCTACAAAAAAAGTCTTGCTTTTATTTTCAGAATTTATTTGGTTTGCTATATTCTCTTTTTTATTTGTTTCTTTAAAATATTTGTTTAGGTTTAGCTTGTCATTTAATTCCACAAATTGGCTGACTTGAGGATGTATCCTGAAGTGTATGATAATTATTATTTCAAATTACAAACTTTAATAACTGACATTTTAAGCAGTAATCATAATATGAGTTAGCTAATTTATTTTTTTTTACTTCAAATGTAGCATAGGCTATTTGTCTTGAGTATTATCACAAAGGATCTGTTTTAAATACATTTCATGATATTTTCAGGAAAAAAAACAAAATATTCATATGGTGTTTATTCAGAATATAAATTAAACATTATTTTTAACAATGCAGTGTGGAATAACTTATAAGCAAATTTTAAATCAATTTTCAGGTTTACTATTTTGTAGTTGCTGGAAACTGCCAATTATTTAAATACTTTGAGCTGATTCATTACTGCTGACAATTTTTTTAAAAAAATGCTTGCTTTTTATATTTAATTACCTAATGTTTTCTAAAATTTTTTTAAATATTTAAGTTTCCTAAAAATACAAGGGAGGAACAATTTTTTAATGGAGAATTGGAATTGATATCTTTTGTACATTCTAATTTTGTTTGATTTCCTAATTTTGTTTTATTGTGTCATGCATTGTTGTATGCAAACTGTTAGGAGTTGCTAATATGCATAAGATATTTGGACATGTAGCACAAACAATGTTAGTTATAATAAAAATTTTTCAGTAATTCTAGATGAAGCAGTATTTAATGTTTTTTTGAATATCAATAATTTGATAGAGGGAAATAAGCATATAACCAAATGGGTGCTGTTTATTACCACAATTAGCAGCTTGAGACTAATTAAATTAGTAATTGACCCCAGTTTAAGCAGAAACTGTGTAAAAATAAAAAACAAAAACCAAAAGTATAAACAGAAAAGTAACTGTAGTAAAAGCTATTTTAATTTGTTTTTATTTTGATTTTAAAAGATTTGCAGTATTAGTTTGGCTTGAATGTTTTCTCAGCATAGCTTAATGCCCAAGTTAAACAATGCTAGCCAGCATAAAGCAGTCACTGTATTCTTGGTGGGCTATAGGGTGGGAGCCCAGCAAAGATATGTATCTGAAATTAAATATTTTGAGTATTTAAAGTATCACAGATAACCCCTCTTAACACTTAACATGGCGGATTTTAGATTCTGTTGAAAGGAATTAAAGTCAGATAATTATTTTGTACTACAGCTCCAGTGCCTTGGAATGATGCAGTAGGTTAAAAGACAACTCTAGTGTTGAAATGTAGTACAAGTATACATATGTAGGTCAGACTTCTCTTTAGGGTGCCAGGAGTCCACTGCCCTTATATTAGATACCTGCTGAGATATCTTTTCTCATAAACTGTTACACCAATCGAAAATATGTAAATATTTAAAATTCTTAGTGAGAGTTTTTAAAAGAAGTAGTATGATTTTATTTAAAATGAAATTACTTGTTTTATTTTTCTTTTAATGACATGTGGACAGGCTTAAAACGATCTTGGCTATAAAATCAGAGAATTGAAAAGTGGTACTAGAAAATTCTCTCCTGTGTATTTGTATGCAAATATATCTAGTTAATCATCATTTCAATTATAAACCTATCTAAGCTGTGTGAAACTGTTCAACAAAAATTATGGGCAGGTAGGATTTCAGCAATCTGTCAGCATGATAGAGGGTCTGTGGAACTGGTTTATTGATCAACAGTGGATATATTGAACAGTCCTTTAAAACTATCTCTCATGGAAATATGTATAAAGCTATTACTTGAAGAATAGTTTGTTCCAGTAGGTCCTGATGGCTCAACTCCCTAATGAGGTCTATACTGAGGAAAACCATAGTTGTGCTATAGCATGCTTTTGGAAAAAAAACTACATTTTATAGCATTTTGTGGATTCTTGGGCCATCATTGTATGTTTATGGTATCATGTGGTCATTGTTGGTTCCTGTCACCAGTAAAACTATTTTTGGATTTTGACACCAATTTTCAAGCAAAAAATTAATTTTAATTTAATAGAAATAAAGTATTTAGTTTGACTTTTCCTATTATTTGACTTGTTTTTAAGTGTGTATATTTGTGAGCATTTGCAGATTTCTCACTTCATCATCATCATCATTATTCTCACAAGTCTGGCTGGACTGGTTGTAGTTATCATTGTTTATTGCAGAAGATGTCATTAATTCTACATTTTAACGGCACAATCTGGTACTGAACCCATGACCTGTTAATTATTAAGTTCTATGTTGATGATTCTCATTGAACCCTTATAATCTTTATAAGAGTTAATCTCATAGATGATGGAGAATGTTGGAATAATTCTTTTCTAAATAGATAAATTTATTGCTTTTCATTCTTCAGTGGATTGTCATTTGTTTTATCTGGCCTTTGCATTTTTAATGAATTTAGTTTTACAAGACTTTAAAAGAAAAAGTAAAGACATACCTAATAACCAAAATGTGGTGAGCACCCACAGGGTCTGTAAGCAGTTGGTTAATTAATTCAGGTCTCTAATCAACGTTAAGGTGATTAAGTGGGTTTGACAAATTTCAGTTTGTTTCCTTAATCACAGAACTGACTTTCACAATAACAGGACCCGAACTTTCTTTTTTACATTGTTGAAGCTGTCATTGATACTGAATAAAGCTAAATAATTCATCCTTGTCTCTAAACTCAGTTATACTATTTTTCCTTGCTAATTTGTTTTTTTTTTAAATATATAAATTTCTTAGACTGCAATTTTTCCAAAATGTAAAAGAAAAAGAAAAGGCCATAAGACTTTTAAATTTAAAAATGTGCTAACTGATAAATAAATTGGTTGTACAAATTTTAATCTGTTTGGAACCCATTAGAATTTTAAGAAATAAATGTGAAAAATAAGATATGCCAAGCAAAGAAAATGTTACTGTAACAATGCTGCATTTTAATATAGTATAATAAATTCAAGGTAAAAAAGTTGTAACTGTTTCATTTTTAGTTACTTTGAAAACATTAGTAGGAAAGCAGTTTTGAGTTAATGGTCATTTGTCACTGTTATTAGTCATTATCAACTGAATTTAATTTGCATTCACCACAACCAAGCATTTAAAATAAAATAATTTGTTTGATAATTATTGCATTTTTTTTTTTTTCAAAGGTGAAGATGATAGTAAAATATTCTCCATGTGTAAGAACACTGGAAATATATGTTTGGTTTTTTTTAAAGAGTGCATGAACTGTGAAAAATCAAAAAAAATTCTAGTATTTTTGTTGTATCTGCTTATGGATTATTGAAGTAAATTAAATTTTACTGACAGACTATGATAACTAGCAGTGGGAAGGAACTACCTGGTTGAATGTTATCAGTAGGATATGGGTTAAAGAGTAAGAATTTTTTTTTTTCAAATACCTGTGTACAATGTCAATTTTGTGGTTAATAGCTTCTAAAGAGTATTATGCAAAAAACAAGAACAACAACAAAAAACTCCATATAGCATATATTTAAAGTAGATGTTGTGCTGGTGAATTAATTTAACAACTGCCAGAGTGGATATATCCCCAGTACATGAATAAATCATCAGTTCTTAATGACCAAGTTCTTTCTGCCACAGATTGAAATGTCAATATATCTGAGCTTTATCCTCCTCTTCCTCTGGTTCATGGCTGGTGTCTTGTCGATGTTTTAACAGGATTTCATTATTTATTCGTGTTTACCTACAATGGCCACATTAGCAGTGTCTGTTGCTGGCAAAGGACAAAGACAATTAATTATCACTTTTTACTCACTGTTGATACTCTAGATCAGATTCCTGTCTGTTTTGTTTGTTTGAATTCTTGCAAAGTATTTGATAGTTGAATTTTTAAAACAGCAATATTACTTTTCCTTGTTTAACATTTTCTCCCAAAATTTTGATTTCCTAATAACACACACACACACACACACACACACACACACACACACACACACACACACACACACACTATATATATATATTATTGACATTCTTAAAATATGATAACCTAAAGCTTGTGCATGAATTTAACTGTTTCCATTTTGTTCATTGGTGAAGTAGATCTCTAGGGTTGATTTTATCTTCTCATACTTTATTCTTTTGTTGTACTATTTGTATTTGGAGGGTTCTGCTTTTCCCTAGATGGAAAACACATTTATGTGCTAGCTATAATAATCTTTAATTTGAAAACAGACACAATTAGATATTGCTTGAATTAAAATCATTTTCACAGTTGCATTGATTA
The DNA here is from genome assembly GCA_018389105.1 of Nautilus pompilius. Taxonomy (NCBI): domain Eukaryota; kingdom Metazoa; phylum Mollusca; class Cephalopoda; order Nautilida; family Nautilidae; genus Nautilus; species Nautilus pompilius. The sequence continues at coordinate 1,303,778 of JACATO010000120.1, forward strand.
ACTTTAATCAAACTTAAAGAATGGCAGACAAATGCTAGCTGATATGATTAGATTACATTCTTTTAGCATGATTCCTTTAAAAAGACTCCCTCCAGATTTTAATGGCACAATGAAAAGTCAACTTTAAATAGATTCTAAGTAAAATACAATGAATTATGTTTATGTTATTTTTCTCTGTTTTTTCAATATTACTTCTCAGAAACTGCTAAAGTGCAAATGCTTGTATTATGGAAATATCTGTTTTCAAAATTTGTATGTCATTGGCTTTGAAATTGTTTGCTTCCCTTGCAGTTATAGTGTCAGCAGCTGCATGAGTGCTATGCCATCCTACTACTGAATAAGGAATCTTACTTGCCATCTCAGATAATGTTCACATTGGTATTATCTAATTTTTGTCAGCTATTCCAGTCAAGTTAGTACTACAACAGTTATTAGCCAAAAATTTAGATTATAGGGATATAATTATTATAGCTTACATGCTGTTCTTGGAGTGAAGATTTTCCTAATTAATTTAGTTGTTACATTAATAAACATTATGACAATTAAAAGTTTTAGCTGAGATTTGTTTTATTGTAGCTATTATTAAAAAAAATATTTTTTCTAATATTAAGTTTTGCTTTCTGTTATATTTTAAAATAATGTTTTAACAAAAAAAATTGTTGCCTTTTTATATTACAATAATTATTATTTGATTATTGCTCAGATAGTATACTTGTTTTCAAATTTGAAAGATGTTTAAAATTTTTAAGAGCAATTAGACACTGTCCTTATTTTTAGCATTTGTTAAAAGTGTAATTGAAAAACCATTATTTGATTTTCCTATCTTTTCTTTGAGGGTGGGAATAAAATCAGAACTGACTAACTGAATAGGTAATGTTGCCACCTGCTCATCTTTAGCTGCTTCACAGAGTAGTCAGTGTACAGTGACCACTTCTCAAGTCAGTTTTTATAATATAAAAGATCATAAAATATTCTTGTTTAGATTTTTATTTAACCTTTGCATAATTTCAAAGCTTAAAGATAACAAATGTAATGCCATGTCTTCATGTGTATTACAAACAAATGCTGTTAATAATAATAATAAAGAAAATTGTGACTTTGTTAATTGTTACTTGTTAAAGACTTGCCAGTTATTTATACAAAATCTATGTATTATAACTATAATAAACACTGCATTGCCATATAAAAATGAGCTCCTTCATAACAAAATTAACATTTATTGTGGCATGTTAACCATAGTGCATGAAGAGAGGAAGGAAAAGAATAGGCAAATCACTATTTTGGAAGGAAACTTCAAGCAAATTGCTGAACTCAAACCTGGTCAGGCATAGAATCAGTAAGGCTTCTCATTGCTCATTCCTAACCCTAACTCTGACCTGGTCTCTTCCAGGAGCTATTTGTTGTTTTGTAGGTATAGAAGGCACTGCCTTTTTGCAGGAGAAGTAAATTTGTAGCAAATTGCAAAATACTTTGGTAAAGCAGTGACAAAATGTTTTCTGAGCTCTGAATTTTGCAATAGTTACATGACTTAATTAGTTGCTGCTCTTTAGCATATACATGCTGGCTTTTTTTCTGTTTGTTTAACCCATTCTCTAGCCCTGACAGGTTCTTCTTTGAGATATTTTGCTGTTTCATGTACGCGATTATTCTTATCTCAATCTGTTTTTATTACTTGTTTAAAAAAGTTTATTTCCTATATCATACCTCATAGTCAAGGTTACATATGCCTTCTCTCAAGTTTTTGTTTCTATCATGAAATTCTTGATGAGTTTTGGGGATTATTTCTGTTCTGTTCCCCATTTGGTCCTCACAGGTCAACAAAATCTGTTCCCCTTTGCTCAAGTCAGTAGCCCTAATGAATTCAGGGCCATAGAGATTCTGATGGAGATTGACACTTTCTGGACAGTGTTGTTTTTTCAAGGTAAGAGTATTTGTGGTAATCCTGCAGGAGGCCCTTTGTTATCTTTGGTGATAATCTACACAGCACATGGGGAGTGGTAGTGATAATCTATTGTGGCCTGACCTCATTTGAAATAGGTTGACATAATTTTAATGATGGTTTGGGCCTTCTTGATAGCTGATTATTATTCTTTTTGCCTTTTCATCGATGTCACGATGTCACATTGTGCAGGGATCCACTGGACAATAACTAACTACTTGTGCTGTTGTCACCAGTAGAACAGATAGGGCTCATTCCAATGTTGGTTCTAAATTTTCAATTTTTGGAGATTCCATCACAGACAAAGCATCTGCTCTATTGAGTTAATACTTGCACTATACAGAGCCGCTTAAATTATTGTTATATTTTTGTAAAAACTATTAATTTTTTTTCTTACTTATAAATTTAGTAATACTGATTAAATTTAAAGGAGATAAAATATATAATATAACAATTTTAGTACATAGCATCAGGGTATGTTAGTAAATTATTGTATTCATATGCTTATACTTATACAACTGTTTATTTAATTTTTAATAAGCATGCCTCTTTCGCTCCTAGATTTTTACTGACTGAAATAAAAAAAATTACTAACTTTTTTCTGAGATTGATTGTTAATATGACAAGTAAATATATTATTAAATAGACAGGCATATCGTAACTGGTACTACTGTAGAAAATGGTTAAAAAAGGAAACAAACCAACCAACCAACAACTTAAAGATTATAATTACTCATTTGTGTCCTATTAAGTTTAAACATTTAACATTCATTCAGTTTCAATAGCAATATGTTGCTTTCATGACACCAAGTGCATTGTACATGAGTTTCCATTGTAGAGGGCTTTTTGTTGTTTGTTGTGTTGTATTCCTAGTTACTTCAGTAAGTAAGTTCTTTCATTCATGAAAAATGATTCAGCTGCAGATTTAATAATGCTTAAAGTTTTTTGTATGCATTTAAGATAAGATAATTCTTAATTTTTTTTAAAGCAAATTTCCTTCCCATATACCAGAAAGTATCAATAAAGTCGTATATGTCAGTTTAACAAAAAAACAAAAACAAAATTTATTTTAAACTAAGAAAATTTAAAGAAAAAAAAAACCAAAAAAACCCATAAAAAACTGGGAGAATATTAAATGGGTGGGGGGGGGAGATAAAAAATTAATATAGAACAGCAGTTAGTTACCGCCTCATAAAAGAGGTCATTGGTCTCTTACTAGGTAGGGTTGTTTTAATATATATTGTAATGTCATACATTAGTTTACAGGGAGAAAGAGGTAAGATGAGCAGAATGTTTTCTGTTAATGTAGGTGGAGAGATCTTTATTATGAAGCATTGAATGTGCTTAGCTCACTCACCAATGGTTTAACAAAAAGGGTGGTAAAATATTAAACAGGTAGGTAGTGGAAGGAATAGTAGATGACTTATTGAAAGAATTCATTGAAAGGAAACCAAGAAATTGTAAATGTTTAACAGTGTTTCTAATTAAAAATGAAAATGAAAATTGTTTTTAACAAGAGAAATAAATTAAATAATTAATATACCATATATAAATAATTATGAAAACCAGAGAATGGTGAGATTTGGTACCAAAGTTTATTATTGCCCATATGCTTTGGTTCTCTTGGGGGGAATCTAGCCTGGATAAGCAAGGAAAGTAGAGGTAAACCTGGTCTTGAAAGACTTTAAAGGATCATTTGATGAAATAAACAGAAAAGCAGATAAACTTAAATTTCATTTGTAATATAATTAAAGTTCTTATGCTTTATAATTTAGTAACAAATTTTAAAACAGCAGAAGTTTTTCTGAGGAAGCTTCAAACTAATCCAATTACCAAGGATTTTAAACTCCTACATCAATTTTTGTAACATTAGATTTTCTCTGTTGTCTTCCCACATTGTCTGAACTCCTCCCCACAGTCATCTTTCACTCTTCTTCTCTGACTCCTACCTTTGTTAAATATCACAGTATCTTGCAAGGAAATGGCCTTTTCAGTCAGTGTTTATTATGATATTCTTTCCATTTTCCATGTTTAATCACTCACTAATCCAACTACTACTGATTAAGACTTGAACACATGAGGTAACACTTCAGTTTAAAACTAAAACACTGAAGTTGCACAATTTTCAATAGTCCTCTGTTGTTTGCTTGGTAAAAACAATGTTACAATTGACTTGGATCTCATCACTTCATATTTCCAAATTTACTCCACTAATTAAGTCTGTTCTGAGACACTTTTGCAGATAAGCCAACATTAAAAATTAGATGGGTTTATTTCCCACCTTCCCCTCTGCATGCAGTTGTGCATCAGTGAAAATACACCGATTGGCAATATCAACATTACTAAGTTAGGGTTAAATAGATGTAGGTTATCTGTAGTGCCTATTACTGACATTTGCATTTAGCCAAACTGAAAATCACTACCAATATAAAAAGCATAATTTCATTTTTAGGAAAAGATATGACCAAAAAATGAAATTGGGGGGATGTTTAAACACTAAATTGATAATATTAAATGTTATTTTACTTTCACTAAATGCTGATTATTAGCCATGGAGAAACCTTGGAAAAATCATAGTTTGCAGATTAATTAATATGATTTAAAATTTTCTTTATCAGAGTGAAATTTTACTCATAGTTTCTCTTATATAAAATGCATTAATAAAAAATGAGCATGTTGGCCTAATGTTACATGCCTTTTGACTTATAAATTGCACTCTATTATTGAAAAATGTCTTCCAGTATCTAGCCATGATGAATTTGGAATCAGTTATAGCTATGACCTCTAGTATTATTTTTATTGAAAACCCTAAAGGATTTGCTATTCTTCACATAAGCCTCATAATCATTTTTAAAGCCTGTATCAAATCTTTTAAATGTCTGAAACCAAAATTAGGTTAATCTAGTGATTTAGTATTTTCAGTTATTTTCCATGGTGGTCATCTATAAGTGTAGAACATACCTGATGAAATGATGTAGCACCATGGTTACAGCTAAGAAGCAAGCACTGCCATCTTTGTTCCTTGTGGGACCTGGCACTTCTGTGTCTTCAGCAATATGTGAAAAACCTTACTAGACCTGTTTAGCTGTGGGAGAAAACTCATGCCGATGGACTAGTTAAGAAGAGAAAGAAAAAACATGCTATTGGAAGTCTGGCAAACCAACTCAGTCTCTAATTGGGATCAAACTTAGGCTCTTAGCCACAGCAGGTTGGTAAGTTGTGCACTCTACCATCTGTTGCCTACTCTTTTATGTCATTTAATATATTCTAGATCTGTAAAATCTGAAAACATTTGGATAAATCTATGCCAAGCTCTTTCTGAATAGGACATTCAGTATAGATAGATTAAGGTATTATTTTCAGTCCACACACAAATAAATTTTTTATGTATCTGTATTATGCACTTTATTTATACAAAGATAGGCTAACAAAGTGTATTAATATTCTGTACAGTGCATAAAATGCTTTCCTTTTAAATAAGCTCATAATTAATCACATTTTTCTATTTCTGAATCTCCAAAAGTTGGTCATGGTGGTTTGTTTGCACAGAAAACCAACCAAGGGTATATTTCAATTGTATTGAGTGAAAGGACATGGCAATCCTGATTAAGACATTAAAGAAGTGTCCTGTGCTTGCACAGTGGCAGGTCAAGCTACAGTTTGGGTGGGAATCTTTATGAGAGCCTTCATTATTAGAGATGGGAGGAGACTGGAGAAAGCCCACAGCAGGGATCTGATGAAGAACTGAGAGAGCTAGGACCTTTTTGGAATGGAATGAAACCATAGCCATCACCTGTTGCCACTCTTGTTGATTATTCGAGTGTCTTTCATTTACATAATAAATATATTTTTTTAAAATTTTGAGTATCATATTGATAGAACATTTGTTAATTGGAGTTAGTGTGTCACTTGAAAAGAGCTGCATAATAACATCGGTATTAATTATCCTTGCACTTTACAGCACGCATTTTTTCTGGTGTATGTTCCTTGTAGTAATCATGCATTTCAAGTATTTGGTTGCAAAATCACATTTGCCACATTCTTCCAACATACATTAAGAAAGCACAACATTTATACGACACTGTGTAAAACAACATAAAGAAGGCTGCGAGCTGGTATGATTATCATTAACATAAACAAGATTGCGAGTACATTTGGAAAATTACTGCAGATAATTAAATGAGATTATCGGGCCCTACTAAACTGGCACCAAACAATGTTGTTGTTTTTAATCATTCACCAAACCGGATTAAATTTTCAGCAAAGCTTCTTCCTTTTTTCTTTCTTTTACAGACAGTAAGAAGACTCTGTCAGGGATAGTGTTGGTTTCTCTGTACTTTATTTGAAATGAATTCTATCCTAACATTCAACAGAATAACAACCAACTGCTTATTTGTCATATTTAAGCAACTCTTTGGATCAGAAGTTTTTAGAGTAGTCAAGTCAACTACCTTTGTTTGTGATGCTAATTATTTGAAGCAAAAAAAAAAAATGGTTTTCTCTTCTTAAAAATAAGCAAAGTTTGTAGAAACATTTGAATCTAGACAAAACAATAGATGGAAAACTAGTAATAATTCTTAAAATACTATGTAATTACAAATCATATTTTCAAAAAAGCAATGATAAAAAACCTGTATGCCTTGTTATAAAAATCATTCTGAAGAAACTGCCTTACTAAATATTTATTAAAGAATTATTGGTTACAGCAGTATTGCTAGAAGCTTCCTTGTAGAAAGAAAAAAAAAGCGTTCATTATCATTTACTTTTTTCCCCAACACTGGCGTACCTAAGCTAAATACCATCTTTCTAACAGACAGAAAAGGGTTATCATACTGGAACTGAAATACGTCAGATTCTTTTTTTTTAGAATGGCAATTATTTCATGGGTGTTAACTTATGTAAATAATTTCATAACATGCTTTTATCTGTAACACTTCTTTGTACAGACCAAAAGTTTTGCATCACTAGAAATAACAACACTAAAATCTATCTGCAAACGGTGCTCATAGAGCTTGATACTCTTAATTGAGTCACACTTGTCATGATTTAAAAGGTCTTTTCAGAAATATGTATTTGCATGTTAGTATTCAAGTTTTTCAATCTTGGTCATTTTTGCTAATAGGTATATTGAAAATCTCAAAGCAGTATGAGCTTTTATGTATTAACCTAGCATTATTTTAATTTTTACTAAGCATAATTAGAAAATTCTTGGGTGATGTAAAACTTCCATCTTGGTTGTAGATGTTGCAACTTGTTTATGTATGTCACAAGCAACCAGCTTATCTTTTAAAGGAAAAAATGTGGTTATCACAGTTTCATATGGAAATATCTTGAGTTAAAGATTAAATTTTCTTTTCATAAGTAAACAGATGGAAGTGGAACTTGTTTAATCACATGGGCTTTCTATGATTAGACAATTTCTATGTATAAAATTAATTTATATCTTGAAAATGATCAGTATATATTGTAAATGTTTGTGCATTTAAAAAATATTATAATATTGTGAAAAAGAAGAAAAGATATAGGTTTAATACTGTTTCTATTCTTAAAATAAAGAGATGCTGTGGTAAAAGTCATCACTGCTATAGTTACTTTTTAAATGCATTTTTTTTGCTATTTTCACTTGTTTAGATTAGAAATTTTGTTAAAAAAAAGCTTCATGACACAATATTATATTGCTGTCATACAATCTGATTTAAATTATCTGGTAAATAAAAAAAATATTAAAACATCAGCATTGGTAATGTGCTTACTTGACTTTAAAGCCAAATCTCTAACTAAAAACATTTTTTTTATTGTCTTTACAACTTATAATAAACTATACATTTATAAAATAGTAAAACTGGCATAGGCTTTAGTTTTACTTTAAATTGAAAAGTATGATAAATGGTTGGCATAGGGTATAACTGGATTTTAAAAAATTATATTAATTTGTTCAATGTTTATAATTTTGTATGCTTAAAAGCAAAAAAATACAATTGCATATGAAAATATACTAGTAGAATAAATTCATATATTTCCAAGTATAACATATAAAAATGTTTGTATTAAATGTTTATTTATCAGATAATTACTTAGAGTACTAAATAGAAACAAGACTTTTTACCATCCATATAAAGAAAGTTATACCAAAAAATTATTCTTTTATGCATTTTTATATTTACAATTTATTTACTTTATTTATTTAGTTTTAAGTTGTATTCTTAATGATGATGAAGATTTATTTAAGTATTTTAATGATAAATTAGATTTCTAACATTACAAAGTTAGAGATATGCAGAATTAGGTAGTTTATCACTAGGTTTGATTCTTAATTGCATAGTGCAAGTGATTTGTTCACAATCACTTTGAAGCGGCTTGTTGGAGACCATCTAAATGTAACACATATTCCATGAAATCAGTAATGGATAGATCAGCTTGCGGCTGGCTCCATGGTGAGATAGTTGGGAGAAATAAAACAGTTACAGGTGATTGAATCAGTCAAGATTAAGCATCTGAACGACATCTTGCGAAGCAGAATTTCCTGCATGTTTCTTCTACCGGAGGGGGAAAACCTTACATTGATGATTGGAATATTGAAAATGTGTGTTAGCTATCAAGACCTGGCCAGGCCTACAGAAGCCCTTGTTCAGTTTGTAAGACCCAGAAGTCTTAATCTATCTATCAAAAGAATACTGGGAGTCAATCTATTGAGAGATTTAGCTTGCATTCACAATCACCATGCACCCAGACCTATTAGTACCCAGCCTTACTGACTGGCTTTCTCCTCCTCATCCTTTGCCTTGTAATGGATTTTTCACTTGTGTTTTCAGTCAGTTGTTATGCCAACCAAAACGTAGGCTAAATCAATTCTGGCCGCTGCCGTGGTAAACTGAAAACATAATTAATAGAATGAGGTGTACAGGATGATATGGCTATGCTCAGTGGCAGCACAATAGCACTGGGGCAGGAGATTGATCGCAGACACTGCGCGATCACAGCAAGGCATGGTGGGGCTGGCCCACCCGCTAGCTGATTGTCTTGTCCGCCAGTCGAAGTCACAATGAAGCAAAGCACCAGAAAATGTCACAGGCAGCCTGGTGCTGTTTTGACAGTTAGTGTCTTTGTTTAACAATGAGCTGGCTTTCTGGCACGCAGGAACAGTGGAGTGGAGTGGACCAATGAGTGAACGAGCAGTGCGGCTGGCTGATACTGTAGTTTACATTCAGCAGGAGCTGTATTTTGACCCGACTTTTTTATTGTTGAAGACAACCTGTCAATCAATTGCTTCCTTTTTGCTTTTCATGTGGCTCTAATATTTATTCATATTTTTGATACTTCAAATATTTTCCACATAACCTTCTTAGTATTATAAACTGACTATTAAACTATATGCCAGAAAGAAATAGGACAGACTAAAGATGATGGGAATGAAATTGGACCTCAGTCATCCTTAATACTATTGTTTTGTGAAGCATCTCTGCATGTCATTTTGCATATATTTTGTATGAAACAAAAAAAAATTTAAACTTCTAAAGTATCAAAATTAAATTTTAATTATTATATAAAATCTATAAATATTACTCTTTTTTGGAAAACTTACTAGTTATTGTAAATATAAAGCTATCACTTATTGCTGTTTTGTTTATTTGAATATTTTTCTTTGAACTTAAAAACATACTGCACTTTTAATTAATAAACAGTTTCAGTAAATCCCTCTGATCTTTTGTAGGTGGGTGAAATTATTGTGGTTTTGTTGTTGGGAAATGATGATGGATCTTTTCATTTCTCTCTTTGGTTTTTTGTTAGATTACACACAATTTTATTATTATTGTTATTATTGACTAGGATTGTATTCATTTATAACAGATGTTTATTTCAGCTTTTATTTACGTTTATTGTTATGCTTACTGTTGTCTTTTGTTGTTTTTTTCATTTTGCTGAGGAATAGATGAATAAGTAAAAACCATTACCCTTAGTTTTATAATCAAAATAGAAATAGATAAATATGTTATGCCTATGATCCTGAATATTTTAATGATAGAATCATTTGCAGCTTTTTTAAGATTGGAGCTAAAAAGCAAAAAAAAAAACTGAGAGATTGAAAGCGAGTTAAGGTGGGTTGGTTACCACAAGTAAAGTGACGAGTAACAGCATTTGTATTTTGTATAGAAAATAATATTTCTATATATTTTTTTCTTTTCAGTAATTATATGAGATATGTTAATATAAGAGAGTATTCATTTTTACAGCCATTGACTTCTGTTACAGTATTTACTTTCCAAGAAAGAAGTAATAGCAAGCCAGTTTAATTTTTATTTGAGAATATTTGTTTAGATTTTCCACTTTTTTCTTTTATTTTTTATTACTTAGGGAAGATGTAGATGTGGTTTAGGTGTATTAAAAAAGAAGAAAAAGTGTTATTTTTGTTTTTTTTAATAATCTAAAAAAAAATTGAAATCTCATTTACAATTTTGTTTTTAAAAAAACCCAAACCCCATGCAAACAGTTGTAATACAAGTAACTAATGAACATACACACGTGTCAGGGATCTTTCTCTGTCACTCATCAGAGTTTATGTGCCTTGATGTTACTTTTGTCATAAGAGAGGTAGGCTAAATTGTTGGTCAAATCAACACATTTAAAAAGCTTGGCAACCAACAGGTTGCAGCCTCAAAACATCTCTACACACTTGAATACTCCAAAAATAAAAATATTACACATAAAAACAGTCCTGGAAACTGAACCTTGCTGATGGTGACATGGAAAAAATGCTGATACAGTGAACATTGGTTGAACTAAAAGTTGATTAGAAAAACCTGAACTAACCCACTAGCTATTATAAATAATAACACATCAATAGATTTTCATTCTTAATGATTGCTGATTGCTTAAATCCAGCCACTAATTTAAAATGCCTAGTAGAAACTAACTGATATTTACAAGTACTATTTGTTGATTTTTAAATAAGTAATGGCAATGACAGGTAACTGATTAGTAACCCCAGTACTATACCAAGATATTAGTTTTTCAGTTAGAAATTTGAGACATCTTACTCTGATCCCAAATATATATTGCAAATCTCACAGTGTACATTAATGCTCATTGGGTTGTATAAAATAGCATGTATTTCATAGTAATAAAAATAAGACCCCCTAGACAGATTATGTATCAATTAGAATTAATTAAATGATCAGTTTCTACGAACATTTACTTCCAGACATTTTTATGTTTAAGTTTCAGATTAAATTGCTGAATTTTTTATTTATTTTTTTTTTTAGTTTAGGGAAAATTTGTGACTGCTTAGGTCTTTTCAACTCTGGTAGGATATATCTCCTCTAAACTGACTTAAACATGTCTTTTGCAGTTGAACAAATTTAAATGAAAGGGATTTTTATATAGACGGAACATTGGTACAATCATTGCTCATATGAGAATGTTAGAGAATCATTTAAAAAAATTATAGATAAGATGCAGATGCAAAACAATTAAAAAAACAGTAACTAGACAAACCTAAATTGTGAACATCATTTATTTTGAGTTGCCATATTTTTTCTTTTTGCTCTTCTAAAAAAAGGTGGGGACATGCAAAAGTGATTATTCATGAACTTCTTTTGAACAGAGTCAAAATTATGAAAACATTTTTAAAAATTGAGATTTTGATTAAAGAAAAGGCATTTTAACATGCCCAATTTTACTATTGAGATATTATATGATACAAATGTTTAATTATAATATGTGTCACAGCTACTATGTTGGTTATAAACATAAATATGGATTACTAAGGTTAGATAGTTGTTTGCTTGACCTAAAAAAAATTAGGAAGCTCTTAGTCTTAACACACCTTCTTGGCATTGAGTCTGTATGACATTGCAAGTATGTGTGCTATTATTAGGGATGTGTGACTATAAGTGAGAATACATTTATTGGGCTGAACAAATAATTATTGTTGGTTTGCTACATGGCACAGTTTTCAGGTTGGAGAATTTAATGAGATATTAAGGGAAAGTTAAATTTTTTAATATAAGAGCTGACTAGTGAGGTTGGAAATATACATTTGACTTTTGGAGGGAGAGAAATAAAACTTGAACTCTAAAGTAGCACAAACTATTGTAAAAAAAACAGACACAAAACCCCCAAAATATTATAATACAATTAAATGGTAACTGTTATTGATAAAATGTTGAAATAAAAATTAACTTGGTACTAATACATATAGAAGAAAATTAATATTTTGAAAATAAAGTTTATGATATTCAGAATTAATTTTTAGACTGTTTTGCAATGTTCACATAGCGCCAGCAGTTTCTGTGAATGCTGAAAACCCAAGTTCATTCAGAAGGAAAACTTCAGCTGTTGTAAGAGTGATGTCTGTATTTAACTGAGGAGTGAGCGGTATTTAACTAGGATTGTTGTGTGCAGAGCTGAAAGCTGGCATTTTTGGTGCATGTATAAATTGCAGAAGGCACCTGTTTAACAGCTTGCCTCCATGTGCTGCATGGCACGCCACTTCAGCAGGGATTGCAGTCAGTTAGGGTATGTCAGGAGAATTATTTTAACGTTAAAGCTAATTGCCTTCATGTCAAAATGATAACATTTCTTGATACATCATCTTGAATAAGAACTTGCTTTGAAAATTTTTTTACTTTCATCACTACTTGTTTAAAGTGACATTGATAGCAGGAAGTCTTTCTCTTCTAAAAATTTTGCGATTCACCTTCTCTTTGAACAATTCTTACTTATTCTTTTCCTTTTACATCCTTTCTTCTTTTCCTTAGTAACTTACCCATTGTTTCCTTCTTTCTTCCTATCAAAACCTTTTTTCTTTATCTTTATTTTTATTTCTTCTGTCCTAAGACAAATGAGAAAAACCGCCATCATAACATCTATTTGCTCTTTCATTTGCCTTCTTCAATAAAATCTCTCTCATGCATTTGTTTTTCCTTATCTATTTTAAAACAAATATAAAAACAAAAACCTTTATTTACTCTCTTCTTTAAACCTCAGAAAATCCTTTCACACTTCTCTTAAGTAAATCTTGAGGAAATCGCGTGTTATCACTTAAGTAGAAAAGTTGACATCAATTTGCACTGATTGATTCATTTTTGTAAATTAGGATTTTTAAAATATTTTTTGTTATGATTTCAGTTATTACGTTTATTAGCTTAAGCAAAGCAAATTGTACACAACATACAAAGGATATTTCATTTTAATTTTAAAAAAAACTTTTTTTCATTTAAAAAAATATTTTGAAGTAAGCTTTGGTTGTTTTTTCTTTCTTTAAAAAATTTTTTAATTATTTTAAAAAACAAAAACTATGTTATTGTGAAAAATAGTTTGTATAACAGGTGGCATTAATCTGTTAACAGCATTTAACTAGCTTACTATTAAATAGTTTTTCTAAAGAAAATAAATGGCATATGCATTGTATGCAGTTTAATAGAGATGTATGTAAAATATTGAAAATAAACTTAAGGAACATTAGTATAATAAAACCTTACAAAGAAAGATTAAAATTAATAAAATATGAGTACAGATTTAGCACTGAGACTCGATTGAATTTGCTATTCTTAACCTGGGTATTGAGTGACAGCATGGTAATCTTGATGTGCTCAGGAGAAGAGACTGCTCAAGTTTTGGTATCTAGCCACCAGCATGGTAATCTTGATGTGCTCAGGAGAAGAGACTGCTCAAGTTTTGGTATCTAGCCACCAGCATGGTTTATTTCTACTCTTTTATTCTATTTTTTTTTTGCTGTTGTATTTCCCTCTGGATATACTTGTTTCTTCTTTCCCATTTTTATCAAGCAATGCTTTTTACCATCTTATGTACAGCTTTAGATGATTATTTTGGAAATCTCAGTTTACGATATCAAGTAAATTCATGTGCTTTCATTGCATGCATGTGTGTACATTTACTAAAGCAGATTTAGGGGGGAAAAGATAAATAAAAATTCTTGTTTATAATGAAATGTGTAGCATAGACAACAATAAAAACAATTATGCTAGGCTGGATTTACTTGAGCAACTTTGTGGTTAGGGAGACCTGTCACTATACCATGTTCGGACTTGCAAAATATTAAATATCAAGTAAATTCACCAATCATATTTGAAAATACTACTAATATGTAATATTGATTAAAATTTTATGACTTATTGGTCATGTGACCAGGCCATCTGTAGAGACTTGGAAGAAGCCAAGCCAGTGTAATTTTTACTAAATATATACTTTTTCTTTCTTTAGCATTTTATTAAATGAGTAGTTTAACATGTTTATTACAGATCAATTGAATTTTTGGCTGCTAATAACTAGTGGATCTACATAAAATTAGTTTGTTTATATTAAGAATAAATCACAATTTATAAATAATTTTGGAAAGCATGGGAGAGTGGAGTGGTGGTGCACCAGGGCAGACTCCCTAAATTTGGCCTTGAAAGTACAGTTTAAAAGTATCATAATTGCAATTTTGATAATCCAAATACTATTTTTGTAATATCTGTTGGAAAACAAGTTATATTGAAAATATTTTTGGCATTTATTATTTATTTAGTTAGGGTTTTCATCAATTTTTATGTGAATTATTTTGCATAAGACTCGAGATTTATATTCAAGTACTTTAGGATTTTAACAAAATTTCTATTTTTATTTCATTTAAGGTCTTTTTACAAAACAATATATACCCGTCCCCCTAAAATTTGATTTAAATTGGTCTTCTAGTTGTTTACAAACACAAAATTGAAATATTAGACAATTTAGAACTATTTGTCAGTTAAACTGTATGCAAAAGAAAGTTTTCATTGTGTATTCCTACAGTCATTAGTGGATGCAAACCTTTCTTTAGTTCTTTTTGGATATTTTACTGGTAAAAGATTTCACCAAGTTTTATCAGTTTCTTCTGACTTCTTTTTTTTTTTTAAATTATTTTTAGAAAATGAGAGATTCCTTGTTTTCTATCTTGTATTAAGGAGTTAGATGTTTAGTTTGGAATTTTCTATCACATTGTTAGTAATAAAATTACATTTTGATGATCTTTTCCAATTGCCAGTAGTCTGGTGATAAAGCTACTGGGCTGCTAAAGTTCTTCCACAGCTTCTCCTTGTTTGGGGTCACCACAAAGGTCTGTCACCCTTGCCTGCTGGGCTCTTCTATCCATTGTGCCTTTCTTCTTCAGTCTCATACATTGCATGCCTTTCACCAACATATCTTTCCACCTGGATTTTGGTCTGCCTCTCCTCCTTTCTGTATCTCCATCATCATCATTTTTCTCATTGGATGCTCTTCATCTCTCCTCTTTACATATCCAAGCCACTTTAGCTGGTTATCACCTTTATGAAAAATGGTTCAATCAAGAAAAAAAACACTGCTGAGAGCCCAAATTTGAATCTGAGCAGGGACTGGCTCAATTTGGTATAGCTTTCTGGCATGGTTTCTTCTCGCTCTTCTTCACCAGCCAGTTGTATAAGTTTTCTCTCATGCCAGAACGTAAGTTTTAACCTGTACAAGCACAGTTTAAAATGTTAAAATAATTTGAGAAAGTCTTTATTTTTTAAAATTTATACACCTTTGCAATAATAAACACAAGTAATAAAATTTCAAGCAACACTGTACTGTAGGCCTGACATCACTTCCTGATTACACAACAAAGTTACAATCAAATCAGTTGTTTTTTTAAAACTTTGTACTAAAATACTTCAATATTCAGTTTAACTGAAAAATTCTAAAAACCTTTTTCATTATAAATATGAATGAGGATGTTAAAGTTGTTTTGCATTTTTGTTTGTGGCTTAACTTTTGCTGTTAATGTTTTCCGTACCATAGAGTGGCTTTGAATAGACTTTAATATAAATTATTTCTATTACAAAAATATTAGTTTTGTTTTAAACTTTCCAGAAAATATGTATTTAGTGATGATAAAATGATTTTTGCATGTATATATATAAAGAACACTTTCTTTCAGAGAAATCTAGCAAATCATCTTTTTTTGTTTGTTTATATTTTTACGGGGAGACAAGGGGTGTTAGTTCATCTACAAATAAGACCCCATGTTTTTCTGAGTAGCTGAGAAAAGTATCGTAACTATTATAATATTGCTTAATCTTATTGTCTGTCTGCCTAAACCAACATCACAAACCTCCAAATGACACTACTAATCAGTAGCAAAGATTCTAGATTTTTAGTTGATTATTATTTAATCCTAGATTTGAATACAATCTAGAAGAAAGTTCAGAACTGCAATTTGTTTTTTTTTTTCCTTTAATTATATATTCATTAAATAGATATATACAGAGGCAAAAT
The DNA here is from genome assembly GCA_018389105.1 of Nautilus pompilius. Lineage (NCBI taxonomy): Eukaryota > Metazoa > Mollusca > Cephalopoda > Nautilida > Nautilidae > Nautilus > Nautilus pompilius. The sequence continues at coordinate 1,319,991 of JACATO010000120.1, forward strand.
CAAAAGTAGTTTTTATTGTGGCACATGTGTACACTTTAGAGCAATACAGGATAACAGAAAACAAAAAATTAATACCTAGTAGCTTTTTCACATGCTTTATGAAGAGCTAGGTTAATGGCATGGATGCAGTGAGAATTTGTATGATAAAATTATCAATATTTTGCCAAAGATCAGTTAGTTTTCTCTTAAGGTCTGCCACAGATGTGGGAGGAAATCTTGTTTTTCACAGTTTGCAATCAAGGTACTCCTAGATGTTTTCAGCTAGATTCCTGTCAGGAGTCTTAGATGCCCAGGGATAAACCCACAGTCTCTTTTTCTTCTTTAAAATGGTGGTCTTGGAGTGCAGCAAATGTTTCTTAACTATAATACTTCTGTTAGAAAAGTGGCATAAGATAATTATTGGATATCTATGCAGCAGAATTCAAACATCCTTGGATGAATACAGGGTCAGTTTTTCCAGCATCCAAAACCACTATATTGAGCTGTAGGCTGCAATCAGGCCTCCTTAAATGTTTGAATGGCCTTTATCTGTGCCCATTTTTATCAATTTGATGTGAATTGACAAAACTGAGACTCTTCAGGGAACAGGATACATCCAAAATGCCATAGGTCTATGTATCCTTTTCTGGGACCATACAATTCTTTGCTTTACATTGACTTCTATTAGCATGGATTTGACCAAGCCACACATCTGTTGTAGCCCAGTTTATGTAAATAATGTTGAATTGAGTGTTGTGACACATTTACAGTATTGACAATGGCTGCATGAATTGTGTGTGGAATGGACCTCACCTGGCGAACAAGGTCTTTTTTGGTTTGGTCTGTAACTATTGATGGCCAACCTAGTTGATTGCAGCTAGCTACTCTTTCATTTACCTAATGAAAATTAACATTGATGTTATGAACTATCTAATTTGGAGGGGTTTCAAGATTCTGTTATTTTCCCTTCACTTTGATTGCAATCTGTCTGACTGTCCAATCATGTGACCTCATGTAAATGGTGATATATCACAAGCTCCAACTGTAGAAAACAGCTTTAACATTCTACAAGCTCTTTTGTCTCATAGCATGCTTTTTATAGCTTGAGTGTATGCCCTGTGAGTAACATGGGTGGGCTATTCCATTATTTTTATGGGTGCTTATTTTATTCTGATAGGGCTCTGTATACACGCACACACACACACACACACACACACAGATAAATATAAATAAACCTTATTTGTTTGTTATTTAAAAAATACTTTCACAAAAATCTTAATTAAATAAAGAATTGTTTATGTATTTATTTTAGTTGTATTACTGCCTGAAGAGAAAGCCATGATTAAAAAAAAATTTTTTACCCATAAATCACTTGCATGATGTCGAGTTATTGATTACTAGAGTATTGATTATGAATTACTGATTAATCTGTTCATGCTTGAGTGTTTTTTGCAATAAAGACCTGCTTGAAAACTAGCCAAATTCTCTCTCTCTCTCTCTCTGTATTTCTCAACAATATACCTCCTAAATACAGTTTCTATCTTCATTTTAAATAAGATTTGATGATAGTTATTCAGAATTTTTCTGATATTGTTGGGAGAGGGAGATGGAAGAGTTTTTAGTATATTAAACCCTAATTTAAAGCTCTGATTCTGAACATAGAACTTATTACAAAAGAGCATAGACCTTAATATCCTAAGTATATTTAGTTTGCTTTTATATACATAGTCTAAAATTTAAATTGGCTTTCATGTTTAAATTTCCAAATCACTTATGCAAAAATTGTTTTATAATTTTATAAACTTATGCTGAAATATTTATAGTTTGACAGTTCATTTGAATAGTTCATGATATTTTTAATTGATTTAACCCTTTGAGGAGTATTCCCATTTATTTATAAGTAGTAGATATTGATCTTGACAGTAATCCCTTGGAAATGTATATTATCAGATTACTCTGTTTTGATCAATACCCACTTCCCATAAATATACAGGAATACTCCTCAAAGGGTTAAAAGAAAAAACAAATTGTACATAAAGTTTAGAATAGAAACCTGGACCATTTGATGCACAAAAAATAAATAAGTAACAAAAGAAAAAACTTTTTGCTTAATCACAAAAATGCTAATCCTGTGTCAGATTTATTTGCTTAGCGGATCTCAATAAATCAAACCTATTTAGGTTTTTGTCCTGTGAAGAGCAGAACATTGTTAGTATAGTAATGATTTATTTGACCTCTCTCTCCCTCTGTGTGTGTGTGTGTGTGTGTGTGTGTGTGTGAGAGAGAGAGAGAGAGAGAGAGCCAAAGAGATTGCAAACCTAGTAAAATATTTTTGAAAGCCATTAAACATTTTTTTTTAGATTGAAATTTTAATATCTGCAAGATCTAACACAGGAATCTGGCTATGGATTTTGCAATCAATAAAAAAATTATTATTTGACTCGCATTACACTTGTTTAATAATAGATATAATATTTTTAAAGATATTTTTTGTATTTATTATATAGTTTTCATTTACTTGTTTATTTTGTCACTTGTGATTGTCCATTGTTACCTAGGTTGATTCTTTTTTACTAGTACTGAGGGGTGTAGATGATGCAAAAGTCATTTTATTACAAGAAAGTTAGTTTATAGTTTAAAAATATGACAAAGGAACTGCAACAGTTAAACCACATTCTTATTTTGTTCTGCTTGCTTACCATTTGGTTGAAGCCCGACCAGATCATAAGTGAAACTAAAAGTTTTACTATCTTCATTAGAGAGGGTTTATTCTTGTATTTCTCACCATTAACGTGTTGTGCAAGTCAACAGTTTTGCATGCTCAGATTTCTCATTACCACTATTAAGGTCAAAGCCAGTAAGAAGGAACTTGTGGGTAGCTAACTGGTTGTTGTAAAATTTCTGTGAAAGTGATCACAATCAAGCAGGAAACCATCATAATGGTTATAAAGCTTCATGTTTGGCTGTCTACTAGTCATTAAAAAATTATGATACATTGATTTAAAAAAGGTATTTCTTTCCTTTACTTGAGTAACCACTCTGGCTCCTTCATAAAAATAATTAACTGAAAACTCAAATCATTGTGTTAATTTCTAATAACTTAATGATTTTAATAATTTTATATTTTTAAATAAGGTCTTCTTTTGAACATAGCCTATATATAAAACCAGGTCATTTTATTAGTTTTGTCAAGCTGCTTGTTCCATTGTGTTATATTTTATTGTTTTGACTCTCCCCATCTTAATCATGTTCAAAAGAAAAGGAGACATGGATAAGGGAAGTATTTTAAAAAGTAAGAGAAAGCATCACACACTAAGGTCAAGTTACTTAAGGAACTAGATTATGGTGCATCAATGTGAGAAGTATGATGTTGGTACAACAACAATTTATGCTGAGAGTGATACTAAGGAAGCCATGGACAGCCACAAAACTTTGCACCAGCCAAAAAATACCGAGTTAGATTAAGTATATGATAGGCCATCCCATTAAAATCCAAAATGGTTCAGGTCCCGAACATTTCTGATTTGAGAGTTTGTACTATACTTAAAAGTAGAAAAGGAAAACTAAATGTTTTTACTTATTTTCTGTTCTTTTCCATTTATGCTGTAGTAGATTTGCTATAGAGGAAAAACTGCAGAAATTGTAATGGTTTGCATGTCTGGAAAACTGTTAATGAAAATGGTTAAGCAGATTCTGCAGAGATAAGTGTTCTGTAAAATTTTGTGTTCAGTCATTAGTTAGGACAGAGAGATTGCTTAATTTGTATTTCTGTCTATCTTTGAAGGTCTTTGTCAAAAGAAAAAAAAATAAAATAAAATAAAATGCTGACAATCTTTTATCAAAGATCATAATCAATTTTTAATTTTATGTATTCTACAGAAGCTTTCTGAGTTCCCAGAAAAACCGTATGATATCAGATTATTTACTGTGATGGTTAAGTCAACATTTAGTAGTTGTTTTTTGGCTTGATGTTAGATTGTCTACTTTTATAAAATATTGACTGAACCACATAGGAGTACAGGCCTAGGGAGATTCATTTTGGAATTTTCTTTTGCCTTATTGATTCCATGCTATCCCTAATTTTACTGACAAACTTTGCATTTATTACCATATCATTCAGGGTTTCTTAAAGCAGAAAATGACCATAACAACTAACAAATAACCTCAAATTGTCTACAGGTTAGAAATCAAAATAAGCCTGTTCTCTAATAAGTGTTACTCCAAAGGTGCTGATAATAGCCTGCCATTGTGTTATGAAAAGAACACAATGATTTTTATATTTTATGCTGCAGAGAATCTGAACCATTTTTTTTGGTTGATAGCTTTAGACAAATATTAATATTTTCATAGTTTGTGCCATGTACTGCCTGTTCTAAATGTGTGGTTCAAATCCACATGTAGATGGTAAAGATTGAATACAATTTATCATATTAATTTTGTAAACTTTAATCCTCCTTTTAGTAATGTAATTCCATGTAGGTTTAGAGTACTGGTAGACCTGAGAAACTTGTATAATGCCATAGAAGTGTCTGAATATGAAGAGGAGGAGGAAATCCTAAATCTTTATGTGACAAGGATCAGCAATTTTTAGCAGGTACATTTAGATGTGATTATTTCTTTCCTTTTTTTTTTTAAAGTATTTTCAGAGTAGTTTAAACATAGACTGCCTAAAACTGAATAAATTCTATTTTTGAATGAATTTTTTAGTTTTGGCGTTAAATTAGAACTTATCCAAGAAACTATTATGGGAGGTGTAAAAAAGAGAGTTAAACAACTCAGTTGCTCTTCATTGCTTGAGTAAGGATTGATTTGATCCTTTATCTTCATTCAATCTGCATCTTGCAGTGTTGAGCAAATAAGTTTTTTTCCTACATTTTCCATTTCTGAAGTGCTGCAGACTCTACCATATTTTTAAACAAAAACCATCATCTGATAATGTACATACAATTTCAGTATGTCAAGAGACTTTTCCTAGGCCTGTCGAAATAACTGTGACTATATAACTATTATAAGCATGAAGACAAAACTTTCCAAACCTGTTCTTAAAACATTTGGCTTTAAGCTGAATGAGTGCTTTCAGGTAAAAACGATCATAACAAAGTGGATAAACTGCTGTTTAAAACTTCCTATGTTGACTCATTGAGTTTCCACAGAAATTGAGAGGGGTTAGGAATTTTGTTTAAAGATTATATGGGGAACCTTAAGCATGAATAATTAGGCATAGAGTAGCTGCAGAAAAGTTTGGCAAAGAAAGTATTTTTATTATTATTTTGTTTCTTTTCTCTCATTTTGGATGAAAAATTCAAACTTACCTATTAACCAAATATTATACAGGATGTAGTAGCAAAGCAAGGAAGATAAATTTTGTTTTCTCTTTTTCTATGTCTGGAGATTTTATTAATATTTCAGTATTTCTTATACTGCCAACATTTTAAATGGTGTAGTATTCTTTTCTTTTATTTACTCCTGTAATTTTGATTGTTCTGTATAGAAATAAAACTTAACATATGGAAAATCAGTGATAGCAGTGGTTACATTTTTATTAAAAAATGATGGTTTGGCCAAGGAATACACTCAACCTTTTGTGTTGTACCTTTAAGCTTGTAGAGCATATAAATTCAGCATGTTTTATGAGACAGACAATTTTATCTATTGATTTCTAGTGGTGTTCAGTTAGGGGATCACAGGTTTGCTTATTTAAAAGTCAGGTTAGAAGATGCCCATTGTTCTCCATGGCTTTATATTCCTTGGCCTGATTATAATAAATATAGTTTGTCTCTTTAGTATTGTCAAAGTTGTTTCAAGGCCACTTTATTTCTTTAAATAGTATTAACTTGCAAAAAAAATAATTTTTTTTTTGTTTTTCTTTCTTACATAAACTTGAATTGTCTTTTAACAAAATAATTTTAATTAAATAAAAAAGAGAAAAGCATGCTCTTTATTTATAGATTAAACATTGCTGTAACTGTTAGACCTACAATTTACTACGGACTGTCAATATGATATATAATATATTTTCTACTACAATAATCAAATGTAATTCAAAAAAGCACTTTAATTTTCTTACACTTTTTAAAAAGATTTTTTAATTTATAAATGGCAGGCAAAATAAAAATTAATAAAGTAAACAGTGATTTACTTTGCATTAAAGAATTCTGTTTAGTCATACTTGTAATATACAAAAATAGAGACACCTATTGTAAATTAGTAGCATTGCATATCAAAACAGTTTTCAGGATAACACTCTGATGATGAAAAAAAGGGAAATTGTCCAAATGTAGATTTTAAAATTAATTTGACTAGCAAGGTGGTGGGAAATGCCCAAACTGTCTAGCTTTTCTGATAACTTTTCACTCTCATAGCTGAATAAGCCTAAGTTTTGTAAGCTCATCTCTTTGAGAAAATTGGTTTAGTAGGTCAGTTAAATTGGACAGAGGGCAGAGACAGGAAATTACCTTTGGCAACCTTTTGTTATCTGAGGCTCTTAGTTATGTTAACTCTAGCATATAAATTAAGCTCTAGCATTAAGAATAGTGATTCTTTAAATTCCATACTTTTTTTTTTTTTTGGTTAATTTGTAGCAGTTCCCTTTTACCAGTCAGTTTAGATGTTGAAATTTGTTTCAAATGAATATTTATTGCCAGCATCTTTTTCTCTTTTTGTTTTTTTGTGCCTTTAGGGAGGAAGTTGTGAGGCTTGTTGTTTAACCCCTTTTGGCTTTATTAAGTGGAGTTAGCATACTTTGTTGTATTCTGACAGCATCCACAACCACTCTCTTATCATTCTTCTTGTCTCATTGAGTTTACTTTAATTTAGTTTCTTTTTTATTGTATTCTTTGTGAAAGTTTTTCCTCTCTTATAGTTAGGCAGACTGCTTTCAAAGAATAAACTGTGTTATTAAACAAGAAATTCAGCTCCACCCTTCTCCACCTCTCCCTATCTTTCCACTGATGTTTCATGGACTGCTTATGTTAGGAATCCTTTCTCCTCCCCCTGCCTACCTCAGATATGCTGCTCCAATTATTCAGGCACTCCCTCTACTGTTTAGCAGCACATTAAGTAGTAGTCTTTATCAGAACTTTGGCATGCTTTTTTTAGTTTGTATTTGCCACCCATACATGGAACTGTACTCATATTGTTGAAGTCTGAGACCAAATTATATATATATATATATATATTTTTTTTAAATGATCAAAGTATGCTTCATTACTACTTGTCATACTTGCAAGTTTTCATTTGGCTATTCTTTATCCAGTCTTAAAACAATTTTTACTGTATTACAGTAGTACATTATATAAATAATGTTTAACTATTTGTTATATATTTAAAGATATTTAGAAAAAACAATAACAGCATCAGTCATTTAATTTACTAGTATCTATAGTTGATCCCAAATGGACAGGACCTAAAATTACAAAGGAAAGAATGTATTAACAAGCAACAAGTGAAATACAAAGAAAGAATGTAAAATCATGGAAATAAGTATGTGTTAATCTTTGGTTAGGTTATTCCTGTCTCTGTGACAGAAAATTTGTTCTTGTCCTTTTAAAAAACAGGGTATTTGCAGTATTAATATTAATTAGTTCACTTGTATGCAAATATCTTATTTTTGTATAATAAAAATAAATAATTTTGTGAGTATTGAGAATATTTTTTATATTCTTTATCTGTCATCTTTACTGATTTTATAGTTTCTTTGTTTAAATATGCTTAATGTTCTAACTTGCCATTTTTCATAGATGAACATAAATTTTTAATAAAAGTCAAATAGTATACAATTGGAATATTGTAGTAGTTACATTTAACTCTAATTAATGATCTATGTATCATCTATAACAAAAATCATTATGTATAAAGGTAAACTATATTTTACATGGTTTCTTAAATATAAAACTGCTTTAGTTATGTTTGTTTTCTTGTTTACATTTTTTCAATTGAGGTGATTTAAACTGTTTATAAGTGAAAGAGGAAGATGCTTGGAAATTAAACAAATGGAAGGACTCTGATGCTACAAGAGTAAAGTTGGTTATGCATTTAAAATACTTGATTAATTTAAATAGTAATTCAACTAGCAAGAGGACCAACTCTAGAAACCACCCAAAGACAGTACCTATAGAAATCTCCCATAATGACTAAACAGTAACTGAGTGACTTTATGAAAACGTTCACTTAATTCAGAAGAATGCCATAAAAATACAGTAATTTTTCTGTTGCTTCATTCTGTCAAGGAGACAGTACAAAATCTTTCACTTTTAGTAAGATAATGGCAATGATAGCTTTAAAAAGAAACACTAAACAGAAAAGATATTTCTAAAAATTGTCAAATTTACAGAATAAAATAGTATTTTATAACAGTTTTTGTTTTCTTAGAATGCCAGATGAACTCTGTATTAAAACTCCTTATTTTATAAATCTCACCTGTGTAATTTAGATATTTCTGCATTCCTGGTTGCTTTCTGGGGAACACATTTTAAGGGCAAATAATCCAGACAGTGGTACTAATTTTCTCTAGTCAAAATGTGAGAAAGAATTCTCTGCAGGATTACTATAATTAGTTATATATTTACTAGCAGACAAACAATGGCTAGCATCTGTAACTGGCAATTATCTACTTAGAATCCTATATTGCTACAGTTCTCATGAATGCTGAGAAAATTGATTACCACACACCTTTGGCAAACCTATTTTATTAACTCTTGTCATGAGTTTTCAGTTATTGGTGGTTTGGAAAGGCATTAATTAAAATGAAAATTAAAAAATCCAAATTTCTAATGAAGATTTCTAAAGAATTTTGTTTTATGTATTTGTTCTCTGTACATTATACACATTAGCTGGCCACTTCATTAGGACCTATGTACCCTTTCAGACTTGGGCCTGACCTGAGCTGCAGATGCAAATTAGGTTGTCCACATGATGTGACAGGTGATTCCTGCAGCACTGTATATGACTTGGACAAGCACATTTGCAGTCATTCTAACAGATTTGGAAAGGCAAAGACATTCAGCTTTCAAAGAGGTATGATAGTGGGTGCACATCTAGCTGGTTCCACAGTGGCTCAGACAGTTTCATTGGTAGCCTGCTCTAAGGCATCAGTCATTCAAACTTATCAGCAATGAAAAAAGATGAAGAAGGTCTGCTGCAAGGGGGAATTGTGGCTGCAAAGATGTAAGTGACAGAAAGAGGAGAAAGGTGGTTAGATAGGACAGTAAAGTCAAACCACCACCAAATAATAGACCACCTGACAGAGACATTCATTGCAAGGCAATTACACCTATCTTTTTCTGTTGCAACAAATGAACTATGGTAGTAGGAAACCATTGTGTAAACCACTGAACATAGCCACTTTTGATACCTTGTGTGGTTTAACGACTGCAGACATTGGACTAAAGAGGACTGACAAAAAATTATGAAATCTGATGAGTAATACTTCAGTCTTTTGTGCACAAATGACCCCTTGTGTGTGATTCCAACTGTATAGGCTTATGAAGGTGGAGTAATAATTTGGGGCCCATTTTTGCTGGCATACTCTGTGCCACTTGGTCCCTTTAGAAGGCAAAATTAATGCCGAAACATCCCTTAGCATCATTTCTGATAAAGTGCATCCAGCAATGCTTCATATGTACTCTGATGGGGATGGTTGTTTCTAAGAAGACAGTGCTCCCATCCCGAATTGTATTCATCGTTTGAGGAACATAGACATTTCAGACATCTCTCTTGGCCAGCACAATTCTAAGCTCTCATTCCAATTGAGCATCTATGAGATGAAATTTGAAAGATGCATTTATCATCATCCTCTGCCTACCTCACTTTACATTGTGTACAGTATTGACTGAATTTGGAACTAGCTTCCAGGACACATTCCAGCACCTTGTGATTCTGTGTCATGTTTTTCATGGTTTTATTAGCGCAAAAAGTGGCTTAAGTAGTTATTAGGTGCAGGTCCTAATAAAGTGGCCCCTGTGTGTGTGTGTGTGTGTGTGTGTGTTTGTGTGTTTGTTTGGTATTAATAAAATTAAGTGTCCTACTATCTAAATTAGCTTAGTAAGGATGATACATTTCCTTCGTTAATTTTAAGAGGAAAAAAATATTTGGTGTAGTTTTTATTTTTCGTATATATATATAAAGTAATTTTTTTATGATATTGTGTATAATTGCAATAATGTAGAATAATTTATGTTGCATATAATCAGAATTCATAGTTTGAATACTTATTTTTAAAAAGAAAAAATACAGATCTATGAACATACATTAAATTAAAAACCATTTTATTGATACAGAAATAGTAATTTACAATTTTAATTTTAAAATTATTTTGTTATTGTTAAAGCTACAATACCTGTGTTATTTATTTAAAAATTATTTTAAAACTTGATGTGACAGTTAGATTCTAAGACTTGAATATTAGTTATGCAAACTGTTCATCTGCAAAGCATATCACATACTTAAATTTCTGTTTCTTATTTATGAATGCAATTATTGATCAAGATTCACAAAAAAAAAATAGATTGAGACAAGGACTATAGCATTGGAAAAAAAGACATATTTAAGCTAAGTATATATAAAACAAGTATTTTAAACTAGATAGTTTCTCTATCACTTATTATTGTTCTTTTACTATTTTAAAAAAAAAGTTTACTTAGCAAACAAGCTTATAGAACACCAAACCTAAAATAATGTCTGTTGTCTGCAATAAAAAGGTTAAAGTATTAATCACTTGAAACTTGCTTATATCTTTCTGTATTTTTAAACCCACCCCCCCCCCACTTCCCCAGGACTCCAGTACTTCAAGAAAAGTACAGGAATTAAAACAGTTATTTGGGAGTTAGACACGAGGGCATAGGAAATAATTCTCAGAGATCTCAACAAATAAAGTGGTGTGTTTTTTTTTTTTTTTTTTTAGTGAAGTATCAAAAACTTAGCTTTTTTAGTATTGAAACAATTTAGTAGAGAAGAGGATTAAAAAGAAACCTATTGATTCAGTTGTAGTTTTGTTTTTTAAACAAGAAGTGACATCAGGTCTATGATGGCATCATTGCATGGTCTTCATTCATAATATTTTGACAAATCTTGTAATGTTGTTACCTGTATTGAGTGTTGCCTATGTAGACAAAGGTTTTGTCATATTTTAAGTATTACACTAGTGACTATTTAACTAGAAATGTAAGATCTAAAAGTTAGGACTTGATAACATTCTTTCATGGATGGCAGGCATTCTTTAAAAGGTCAGTTAATAATTTATCATCGGCCACTTTTCTTTTGTTAGTTACAATACATCTGCAATTCTACAGGCACAACACAGAATTGGTTTTTGTTATTTTTAAAATTACAAGAATCAAACCAATAACTTGGTTGGTGGCCTTTGCATTGTTTATCACAGCTCACCTTTATTCTGTATTGTAGGTTCAACATGATATTGGTAAATGTCATTTATCATAATTATATCTATCAAGTTTGTAGTTGTCTGTACTTGGTTCAAAGGTATGTTTCACTTGAATGATAAGGGGTATGCTAGACTGCAATTATGACAAATGTCTTGGAAGTTTTTGAGGTACTGAACTTTTCTAATAGATTAGAGTGATCCTATTGCCATACTGGAATTATTTTTTTTAAGAAAGAAATTTTAAGAGAGATGTGGATTGCAGTTAAAAAAAACAAAGAAAAAAGAAACAGATTGACAAAATGGCTTCACTGTTATCTGCATATAGGAAATCTTTAACAAGTCTCATAAACATACCAACAGGATAATTAAAATAAGTAAATAATTCTACTTCACAAAATAGGTTTAATATTTTGAAAATAGAATTACTAAATAATAATTAGTGACTCAAATGCTAATCTGGTGGAAGATAATATAGTATGAAAAAATGTTTGAGAATAATACTTGGCAGAAATTTAGATGTATCACAGAAGCTTAACTGAATTTTTAGAAGTTTTAAAATGCACAATTTTTTAATTTTAAATGCACCTTTATTGGTTGAGCTAGTCTGATATGAGGCTATCACATCATTTCTACTGTTCACATATGGCAGCATCACTATCTATGAACACTGTAAATGTGATTAGCATTATTGTTTTAAGCCTGTTTTCTTATAAGAACTTTGATTTTGCATGTTTGCTGTACCATATGCAATTTATTCATGAAAGTCTTATTGTTAAGATTAAGTGTGCATGCACACGCACACACGTATCTATTTTTTAATGAAATACATTGCATGGAAATAAGAAACTAGTTAAATAGCTGCATATTTATTATAAATTTAAATTGATGATATTTATTTTGCATTTAAGTGGTTAAAAATACAAGGAGGGAGAAAAATAGAAAAACTAATTAGTTTATAAAAGGTTCTTTAAAGAGAAAAGTAAGTGAGTTAGATGTCATGACCTGTTGAGGTCAACAGAAACTGGTGGGAAAACTCAGCAACTTTCTTCAGTTGACTGAGTGAGTGTGGCGACATGTGCTTTGCTAGTTTGGCCATGTGCTGAGAACAATCACTTATCATCCTGGGCAATTTGGTTAAATGGCCACCAGAGAAAGAAGGAGAAGTTAAAGCACAGCACATTCTCTGTGTGCTAAACAAATGTCTCAGTAATATGACACCACCGCTGGCACTTTTTCTTTTTTATGAGAAGCCAGGTTTTGCAGACAGCCATGTTTATTTTAGCTGTTCTGAGTACTAATATATAATATATATATATATAAATAATATTAATAATTTTTTTATCTTCCCAGAAGAAGAAAGTTTTAGGCTGATGGGCAAATGAGTTTGCTTTTATTGTATAAAATGTACACATGTCTGTCTGCATTGGACAGACTTGTTGTTTTCTTCTTATTCAAAAGGAAGAATTCAAGTTGTTTATTTTAGAACTTGTTTCATGATTTTTTCCCCAAATTTCAAGATCAAGGAACTGAATATATTTTTTTAAGTATAAATTTTTTTTTAAGTTGAAGGGACAAAAACAACAAAAAAATCGCTTTGATTTTTTTCTCAACAGCACAGAATTTTGAGTTTAAAAAAAAAATTTTTTTTTATTTTAGAGCATCTTTCATACCATGAGATAATTAAATGACCAAAATTATTGTATCATTTAATGTTTTCAAGCTATTGACTGAGTATTTATTTATTGTGTATGTTACAGTGTAAAAATATTTTTTTAACATAATAAAGACAATTAATCAGTGTTCTCATATCATATGTAGTTTGTTCTGTACTAAACATTCTTGATGTATAAATTTCTTGTGGAGACGCAAGTGCAAGTAATAAAGCATACATACCTTCAGTATTTCACAGTTTGCAATGATATTTTATCAAAATAAATATTAAAAAATCAAATCAGCATTGCAATGTTTATGGTATAATTACACTTAAAAGAAAAAATAAGCCATAATTATTAGAGTTAAGGCAATAATTTTGGTAGTGAACTCTAGTACAGTGAAAATCTATTGCTAACCTTCAGTACCCAAGAAAGTCTATGGAATTTTATTGAAATTTACAGAGATTATTAGTTCTTAAAGTAACAGCTGCAAGGGAAAATATTTGTAGTAGTAGTAGTTGTATTTTGTTACCTTTAACAATTCTTTACAAAAAAAATTCCCTTTGACCCATCACTACTACAACATTTTTTCGACATGTAAATATGTCACTGATTTTTCTCTTCTTTACCTTTTTAATTTTGTTTTGTAGAAATTTAATTTGTGGTTATTCTTTCTGGCATTAAAGTATCAAAACCACTTTTCTTTACCATTGCCTTATAGAAAATCCATCTCACTGGGCAGACTTACAGCGTTTTTTCAAGGATTTAACAGTAAGTTTATTTGTGAATAGCCAGACATTTGGAAATAATGGATTGCTCTTTGAAAAAAAAAAACATAGGATAAGTGGAAGTTGCCTACCACTTTACAGGAATTACTTTAATGGCAGTAAGCATTTCAGGGTTATAATATGCTTTAAGGTTTAGTTTTTCTCACTTTATTCTGTTAAATATCAGAACTACCAGGTTTATTTTATTTTTTATTTGCTTTTATTGTTTTGTGCATGCAGCATCTGAAGAAGATTTAATTGACTTTGACATGGAGGTATTTCCATTACTTTTCATTTAGTAGTACTGAAAAGCATATCTACTGGGAGTTTTACCTTAAATACTAAAATGTTCATTATAAAGACAGAAGAATGCTAAGTTATTATACACTTGAACAGTTGTTTTGAAGATAAATAGTTTTAACAGGCTTGACAGCTTTGAATTATTCACGAAAAGAGTTCTCGGTTAAATATGATTTACAACATGAGAAAATTATTAATGTATGTGTTATTTAAAGAAAGTAGTGGTTTGGACCTTATCAGTTACTTCTCTTTCTGCTAATAAGATGATGAGAAATGCCCAAAGTAAACCTCTTTTTGCTCTTTTGTAAATATGAATGATTCTGTCAAAATTTTGTATTTTTAAAGATATCTTTAAATTACATGAAAATTTCAATTGTATATTCATATTAAAATTATATATTTACATAAACATAAAAACTACTACACTGCTGCTAAAGAATTTGAAAAAAAAATCATTTAGATTTTACTCTATATTCCTATGCATTGAATATGTCATGATTTTAGCAAAACAGAGTGGTATTCTATCCGATTTCATATAGGTTTCATGAAAAAAAACAGTAAAACAAAACACCCTTTTCTGTCATTTGTAACTTAAGCAGTGTAGTATATGGCAGGTCTAAAAGGAATTTTTGTATGATTTGTGTTTAGTGACACACGGGATCTTTGATAGTTGTTTGCATGCTCATTTCAGTTAACTAAAAGCACATCTTAAAAGGCCAACAATGATGCATTTGACATTGTTATGACATCAATGATGGTTGCAACCAAACATACAGGTGTTCACCAAACTTTTCCACTTTCGTTATGTATTCCCAAAAAAACGTGTGTGTTGGTGGGAGATCATATCTGTTTTTGGCTAATTCTTCTTTTGCCTTTTTAAATGATTTGAGGACAGTATCAGAAAAAGATAACCAAAACTTAAATAAGCTTGTTTTATTTAAATCATAGATACAATTTTAAAAAGACAAAAACAAAAATGTCCTGAAATATCTGAGATTGCATTATGACTAACATTTTATAGATTTTGTGAACCATCTCTTACCTGGCTAACTCTTACTCAAGTCCTCTCTAATCTGATTACTGTTATTTAATTGTTTTCCTTCTAAAATGTTAGCTTCTAGCACTGTTCTCTTATGAGAATCTGCACTGTAAATTTTATATATTATATATTGAAAGGATTAGATTGATAAAGTTATATAATGATAGTCAGAGGGACATGAATTTTTTTAGAACTAATATGCAAACTTTATTTAAAGGATTAAATATGAAGCCTTTTAAAAAATGTACTTTTTCACTTCACTTTAGTTCACAAAGCATTCGGAGCAAATAGGAAAATTATTATAAAAATGTTTTCTGGTATATTTATCTTCTGATGTCATTAAAGAAAAATATTTTTAAAATCTATAACAAATTTACAGTTATAAATATGAACTTGGAAATTTGTGTTTTTAGTTAATAGTTAAATCAAGATTTAAAAAATGATTTACTTTTGTGTAGTTTTATAGATTATATTTAATTAAAATTAAAAAGAATACTATATTGTTTTGCAGAATATTTTCCATTGGTTATCTTTAATTTTTAAAAAGTGAAATTTAGTTAATTATAATCAAATAATTATAAACATCTTTAGTATTTAATTTGTTCAAAGAAACCCAAATATTTTGTGTGAAAAATTTGGACCTGTATTATGCTGCTGAGGATAAGATCATTATCAAAGTTTGTATCCAGATTAAGCAGGAGTTTTTGAGATGAATTTTCAATATAGTCAGTAAATTACAATTAATTATTTATCCATTGAACAAATGAAAAATTTCCTAAGTAAAGGAATGAGGTTTTGTATAGTTGGTATTGCACATCAAGTATGATGAGGTAAAACAGTGACCGGTTGATAGAGTATAAAAACAGGATTGATGAAATAGGACTTGGTTAAATTTGATTAGTTGCTTGTCTTTATTTTTTTTAGTTGCCTTTTTTGTTAATACATCTTTTAGGGTAATGGGATTGTATGAAGAATTATTACACTTAAGAATAGCTTAACTTTTTTGTTACCTGGCTTTAAGGTGAGTAGCAGATTTTATGCTTGTTACCACTAGTCTTTAATTCAGAACATGTGATTACTTTGTAGTTAATTGGAAAAGATAATGAATGAAATGATTTAGGAATAGCCACAATCAAGCAGTCTTATCAGATTCACTTTGCATGACTTAACAAGGTATTTATGAGGATTTTTACAGTCAAAATCTTTTCAACTTAGTTTATTTTATTATCAGATTTGAAAAATTATTTGTATTAAAAAAAAAACAATTATATGATTGAAAGTAACACAGAGCTTGTCTTACTGAAAATTAGATTTTCAAAATACAAATAACTCATTTGTTAATAAACAAAGAGATGATGAAACATTTGAAATGGTAGATGGTGGTAGTAGCTCAGAAGATATAAATTTTTAGAATGCAACTTTTTTTTACTATAATTGGCTTTGATATCAGACAATTGGACATAAATTAAAACATTTATTTTTGTAATAATCTAAAATCAATTTTTTTCTTTTCTATAACTTTAAGAAATTATGATTGTTGAACATTTGGCATTAGCTATGTAGATTTATTCCAAACATGATAGTAATTGTTGGTTATTCTGTTGTACCTATTATCAAATATAGAACAAAGGTTTTGATGTCATTGAAATGTCTTGAATGTATTACAAAATGATGAAGTACTGATTTTTAGTTTAAATTATGATGCATTGGTTGGTTAAATAATGTTTGAAAATTACCATATTTTGCACACCATAAGACAATTTTCCTGGGGAAAAAAGTTGCTTAAAATTGCCCTGTGTCTTATGATCCAAAGGCTACTTATTATGGCTAACGCACTGATTGTTTTGCCTAGGATGGACAGTTTAAGGGCAGGGTTTTGGTTGTGCTTACATGTGCTTTGCATATTCATTCTTTGTTTGACTCATTTGTGTGCCTTACTACATGTATTTAGCTTGCAAGTGATGTCACCAGTAGGAGAATAGGTCACTTTGAGCCTTTGATTTGAGTTATGCACAGTAATCAGTTTGTTGTTTCTAAGTTTTTCTTTTTTTCTGTGTGGAAAATCTAGTGTAACCCAACAGGTACAAAATGAATAAAGGTTTTTTCATACCATAGGATTCAACTGGAAGTGGTAATAGAGCAACTGAAAAGCATTTTGATTCTCCTCCAACCGAGAAAATGATAGGGAAATAGAAGCAAGAGGAAGAACTAACGAGGTTGCAGAATGTTCAAAGCTGGAAGAAGTGAAAAATCGAATACTAGATCAGGGGAAAAATGGAATTTTTGTGTCTATCAATAAGATTGTATGGGAAGCAAGAAGAGTATCTGTAGCAGGAGACATTACTGATTTTACCAGGACAACATTTTGGTGCTACAGATATATGAAAATGTATAGCGTAAACATGCTTAATAAAACTAGTAATGCTGTTTTTGTTCCAGAATGGTAAATGTAAATATTTAATATATGCATTGGAATATTTTTTCTACTTATTTCTTTTTAAAATCTTTGTGCATCTAATGGTTCAGCAAATGTGGTATTTTCAAGAAATAATATAGAATAACTAAAGCCGTCATTTGAAGGTACAATTTATTGTTTCTCGCTTTTCATTTTTAATGTTTTTTTTTGTTTTTTAATCAGTACACACACAGGTTTCAAAAAGTGAAGTGGAATTGGATGTAAGTTGTCATGACAAGATAAGTTCTGATATTATTATACTCTACAACCTAAGGAATAGCATATTTTAAATACACTACATGAGTGGAGTGATTAAAGTAGTCTGAAGTCCCATTTAAGTCATACCTGATGATTGTACTCTTCAAAGTAAACAGCATTTCTATGGTTGAAAAGGAGAAAAGATACACAATTAGGGCACACTGAATAAGGGGTGCATGTACTCCAGCTGACAATCAAGGAAACTGCTCCATAACCGGTTTCTCCCAAACAGAACAGACAAATCTCACTTTGAATTTTCAATTGTAAAATATTGTAGCTGTAGTGTCAGGGGTCTGCTTTGTGTTAGTGATCACTTCTTTATCAGAGTAACTAAGTAGTATGTCAACTTCTGCTGTGTTGTATCCTGGGAACATTTTCTTAATTAGTGGCAAAGATAATCTTGTTTCAGAAATCCCCATTTAAAAAAATTTAATTTTAAAAAAATCGAGGGTTAGAATTTGGATGAATTAGAGGTATGAATTTTCATTTTATGTAAAAGACTTTGAGTTGTCTGTTCTCGCAGCTAATTATTACAACTAATTTAACAATAATTATTGTTGTCTATTTTTATGCATTTATTAATTTTTTTATTACTTAATATTTTTAAATAATAAGCTGCTGTTAGCTAGACTGTGGTAGAGAATACTGGTATTTCTTATAGTTTTAATTGTGAAACTGTCGAAATAATAATGATAAAAATATAAGAATTAAATTCACTAGTTTTAAAACATTTTTCTTCTCAGCATCTGTTAAAATTCTATGGATATAAACAGATTTTATTACAGCAGATTGCATTACCTCCATTTATTTATTTATTTATGGTTCGGTATAAACTAAATTTATTTAAATGCATCTATGCTGCTGACCAAAAATCAGTGAACAATTTGTAATGTAACTATTAACCTGTATTTCTGTTTTTACATATCACCAAACTATCTAGTAATCAAACCTACAAAAAAGGAGAGGGGATTAATAGCCTAGATCCATAAGACAGTTCCAAAATTGATAAAATTGCAGGGCTAAGTGTTCACTCAAAAATGTAATTCATGATTATTAAAAATATATGTATTGTTTCAAAATAAATTATTGTAAAACTTGACTATGAAACAGGTCAGCAGCATTTCCTATCAGTATCTGTTAATATGTCATAAGTTGGTCCAGATAATTTATATAAAAATAAAATATGCCTAATCTTGCTCTAGACAACGTGTAAATATAAAATTTAGTTTGTGTAATTTTTGCTATGCAATGCATGAATCAAGCATGTCATATTCAAAATTGATGCTGTACAATGTCACAGTAAGTGGAGCAAATATTATGTTATAAGGAAGCTAATTTAGCTATATTTATCTCTCTTAAAACAAACAGTTAATCTTATGTCATATCGAATTGCATATAGAATCACTTTTCTCCATTCTGGAATATTGATTGGTACATTTTTCAATGATAATTGATTTTGAGGAAGCCATGATAAGCTGATCCATTATTTATATATTTAATCATGGCTACATGTCAGGCACTAATAAACACTGGCTACTTTTCTGAACAGATGTTACCATGGCAAAATTTTATGTTGGGTATGATAGATACCCCATTTCTTATTGCAGTTTACACAGTCATTAGTTTTACTACAAAGAAAGGAATTTGTTATAATTTGTTTTCTCTGATAATATCCTCTCAAAAAAACCATACTCAGAGATTTTTCTAGCTGGTCTTGTAGGTTTCTTTTGGGTACTCCAGTTTCCTCCCACATCTAAAAATATAGTTCTGGTGGGATTTTTTTTAGGTACTTGTGGAGTTTGCAAATATTTCTTGCCACCAAGTTACACTACCCAAAGAGTGTGGTTGTTAAGCAGGCAGCAGCTTCTACACTATAAACAAACTCATGTACCCAGGTGCTCGCATGTAATCTTTGATTATGAGAACGACCATTATCGTTTTGATTTTTTTTAACTTTCGTTTATGAATCAAATTGTGGAGAGCCAATATAATTTTAAAATTTCATCTCATCTATATGAAAAGAAAAGTCCATGCATGACACATTGAACATGAAGTTACTCTACATAAAATGAGAAAATAACATGGAATTTTTAAAATTCTTCATCTGAAATTCCTAATAGTTTACCGAGTAGCCATTACTGTTTTTCCAATCATTAACCTTTTTTTTTTAAACCTGTATG